>OZ018387.1:60625126-60909857 GCA_963969525.1 Ontholestes murinus
GTCTGGAGGCGTATTTATGTCCTTGATTTAGCAACTTCTTTTCTTCGTGGGTAAGTATTGTATTGCTGAGGTTGGTAATCCTTGGTTGGAACGTGTGTGTAGAGTATTGTTGTTGGATTTGTTGTTCTCTGTTTATGTGGGCTTGTTTCAAATTGTGTAGTTTGATATCCTTTGTTCTTTTGAACTGTCTTCTATATGTTAGTGAGGTGTGTTGTATATATGATATAGTTTCGTCTAATTCGATGTAATGTAGTCGGAGTACTAGATTGTCGTATATGTATCTGAGAATAATATTAAAGTGGTTTAATATGCTGTAGTGTTTATGTAATTCTTTTTTAATGACTCTTTTTCTAATGATTGTTTGTGTTAATGGTTGAATTATTTTAGGTAATTTGAACTTAGCGAAATTGATAAATTAATTAACACCAATACTTCAATCCTCTGCTTAAATGACCAAATACAATCATTTAATACACCACTATTCAAAACATTAAATCACCCATACAAATTATAAATATTTTTACATACTATAACTCACATATCATTCATATTCATACACTCTATACATTAAACACTCATGCCAATAAAATAATACCATCTCCACTAACACAATTACTAACATACAAAAAACACACGACAAAATAATACGACCACGCGGACAGTACTGTTTCACGACTCTAATTCACGATTTCCACAATAAAATAAATAATTCACACACACATAACAATAATACAATACACACGTAAGTTACACACTTATTAACAATACTTAGTCCATATAATATACATAATAAATAATTTATTTTAGTAACAGATTAAGAATCCACAAAATAATAAATAACATCAAAAATATCATCAATTGTCAGCTACCAAATCTACCCGTTATCAAACACAATATGAAACCAATCAAAAACCTAAACCTACCCTATGTTTATTAGACGTGTAAGTAAATTAAAAACTAATATTAATATAGATAATAACCTAGGATAATAAAAATACTTTAATTGATAATAACTACCTATTTTTTAACAATATTTTATACAAAATATTTTATGTAATTATAAACGACACTGTATTTACCCACATGTTTTTATATATATTTTGTATTGTTGTAGTTTTTCTGCTGAAGATGGATTAAAAAATTCGAAACTAGTTCAGAAAAATAAAATTTTAACTAAATACTGGGACGTACGTCAATTCATTACATTACCTATATTTCACCCAGTAACAATGGATTACAACACCAACAATTTAAATGACGCAAGTACAGCGGAACTAATCCACAACTACAATAAACTTAATATTAAAAGGCAAAATACATTAATGCATATTTACTTTATCCACACATGCATAAGAGAAAAACTTACACCCAATTTCGCTAAGTTCAAATTACCTAAAATAATTCAACCCTTAACACAAACAATCATTAGAAAAAGAGTCATTAAAAAAGAATTACATAAACACTACAGCATATTAAACCACTTTAATATTATTCTCAGATACATATACGACAATCTAGTACTCCGACTACATTACATCGAATTAGACGAAACTATATCATATATACAACACACCTCACTAACATATAGAAGACAATTCAAAAGAACAAAGGATATCAAACTACACAATTTGAAACAAGCCCACATAAACAGAGAACAACAAATCCAACAACAATACTCTACACACACGTTCCAACCAAGGATTACCAACCTCAGCAATACAATACTTACCCACGAAGAAAAGAAGTTGCTAAATCAAGGACATAAATACGCTCCAGACATTAATCCACCTAACATCACCAAAATCGCAATTGAATTGGAAGCAGCTATACAAGGACAACCACATGAAGAAATATTACGAGGTGAATGCATACAATTAATAAAAACAGAAGAGAGAAAACAAACACAAAAACAAAATAAACATAAAGTACTAACACAACAAACTAACAAACATATTATCAATGGTTTGAAAAAGAAAATTAAACACAATAACTTAGTAGTAGTCACTGCAGATAAGAATGCTGGTTTGGTTATTCTAGATCGAGAAGATTATAACAATAAAATACAATCTTTTCTTAATGAAAATAATAATATATTACTGGATAATAATCCACTAAAGAAATATATTAACAAAACTAAAGCAATAATTAAGAATACCAAACCAACATTATTAAAATATAAGGATGATAACATTAGTAATAACAAAACATTTATACCCATGAACCCCAAATCACCAATATTATATGGACAACCTAAATTACATAAAAAAAACTAGCACAAACAATAATATCCCCATAAGACCAGTTAACACTACCTACGATACACCAGCACAAATCCTAGCCCAAAATATCAATCATATTTTTAAACACCACATCAATTTCAAACCTACATACACAATACATAACAGACAAGAACTTATTAAAACATTACAAGACATCAAACTACCCTCAACATACACTATCTTATCTTTTGACATAACCAACATGTATTCAAACATCCCTATCAGAGAAACACTTAATATCATCAAAACCATATTACCTAACAACATTAACGACATAGAAGACCAGAACAATATCATTAAAATTATACAACATATCACAGAACAGAATTTTTGCTTATTCGATAACAAATTCTATAAAATGCAAGATGGACTACCCATGGGCTCCAACATAAGTGGACTCCTCGCAGATTTCTTTATTGATCATATAGAACAAATTATTCACAACCTCAATAATGCCCATAATATTATACTCTGGAAAAGATACGTTGATGACATTATATGCATCTGGAAAGGAGACAATAATGACGATATCAACAAATTCCATTCAGACATTAATAAAATACATCCAAATATCCAATTCACTATAGACAAGGAAAAAGACAACTCACTTAACTTTCTCGATATCACCATCACTAAGAATAATCAAAACTTACTTTTTTCCATATATCGTAAGCCATCACAAACAGATTCTATTATACCATTTCACTCAACCCATCACCACACGCATAAATTAGCAGCTTTCCATGCTTATATCAATAGACTACTTAACACCCCCATGACAGAAGTTCAAAAACAAAATGAAATAAATATTATCAAACAAATTGCAGTCAATAACCATTACAATCCAAATATAATAGACAAACTTATATATAAAAAACAACAAAAAATGCTCCATCCACCTCTAGATACATTAAAAACACAAACTCAAAACAATACATTCATATACAGAAAATTTACCATACATGGACCAATCACACATAAAATACAAAAATTATTATATCAATATAACATTAAACCAGCCTATAAAAACAATAATACAATAAAACAAATATTCTGCAACCCTAAAGATAAAATAGATATAATGGACAAGAATGGCGTCTACTCTTTAACCTGCGATGACTGCGGGGCTACTTATATTGGAGAAACCGGAAGAGCCATAAAAACTAGAATTAAAGAACACTTCTCACAAACTTCCAATTCAAACTTTGGCAGACATTTGTATATACACAACCATACATGCAAAAACCCTGACAACATTAAACTATTACACCAAATTAATAAAGGACGTCAACTAAACATACTCAAACAATACGAAATTGATAAATTAATTAACACCAATACTTCAATCCTCTGCTTAAATGACCAAATACAATCATTTAATACACCACTATTCAAAACATTAAATCACCCATACAAATTATAAATATTTTTACATACTATAACTCACATATCATTCATATTCATACACTCTATACATTAAACACTCATGCCAATAAAATAATACCATCTCCACTAACACAATTACTAACATACAAAAAAAACACACGACAAAATAATACGACCACGCGGACAGTACTGTTTCACGACTCTAATTCACGATTTCCACAATAAAATAAATAATTCACACACACATAACAATAATACAATACACACGTAAGTTACACACTTATTAACAATACTTAGTCCATATAATATACATAATAAATAATTTATTTTAGTAACAGATTAAGAATCCACAAAATAATAAATAACATCAAAAATATCATCAATTGTCAGCTACCAAATCTACCCGTTATCAAACACAATATGAAACCAATCAAAAACCTAAACCTACCCTATGTTTATTAGACGTGTAAGTAAATTAAAAACTAATATTAATATAGATAATAACCTAGGATAATAAAAATACTTTAATTGATAATAACTACCTATTTTTTAACAATATTTTATACAAAATATTTTATGTAATTATAAACGACACTGTATTTACCCACATGTTTTTATATATATTTTGTATTGTTGTAGTTTTTCTGCTGAAGATGGATTAAAAAATTCGAAACTAGTTCAGAAAAATAAAATTTTAACTAAATACTGGGACGTACGTCAATTCATTACATTACCAATATTTAATTATTATTGAATATATGAATATTTACAATTTGTATCAGGTTTTTTGCCCGTAGTTTCTCACTCGAATTGTTACGTGTGATGAAAAATTGATCATGTACGATAATCATAAGCATTTATCGGAATGGTGAATGGTTGTACAAAGATGAATTACCAAAACGAGACATCTACCAGAAGAAGCTGATGGTAACTGTTTGATGGTCTGGCTAAGGTGTCATCAGCTACAGATTTATAGAATCTGGCCAATCGATCACGGCGGATGTCTACTGTTATCAACTAGACTAAATGATGAGAAATCTTGCGATTAAAGCCAAACTGCACGACAACGCTCGATCACAGGCCGCACAAATGACCGTGTCAAAGCTACAGGAGTTGGAGTTAAAAACTCTCCGTCACCCACCGTACTCGCCAGAACTTGCCTGACTATCATTTCATTGAAAATTTAAACAATTTTTTATCTTAAAAAATTCAATTCCGCACAGGCTGTCAAAATGGCGTTTCAAGAGTTCATCGATTTCCGTGATCCAGGCTTCTACAACAAAGAGATTAATCAGTTACCTCTAAAATGGCAAAAGTGTATCGATAATATTAGTGCATACTTTGATTAAAAATAAAAAGTTTTTATTGGAAATAAATCTAATTCAATTATGTGCATTTTTGCTTCATTTCATACTTGACACCCTAATTTCATTTGATTGTAAGGAAGGACCACTATTTAAAGTGAAACCAGGAATAATGAAGGTTTTTAATCAGTCATGATCGAGTATTTTAAATTAGAAAATATAGGAGTTTCCTAATTTTCCTACTAATTAGAATATTAAATTATATTCAATATATTTTCCTTGATTGAAATAGTTCAATCAACGGTATTATATTCTTAAAAAATATAGGTCAGAACCGAAATAAAATTTAGTTGTAATAAACTTTCAGTACAGCAGCTATTCTCCTTAAACTACAAATGCAAAACACGAATCTTATTTAAAAATTAAAATCAAAAATAGTCAATTTGTCTTACAAAATAGAATAAGAAATAGAACTTTCTTCGTCCAGCTGGATAAATGTAATCAGAAAAATATTTGAATATATTATCTAAGCACATTGAAAAAATAAAAATACATACATACATAATCATTTACCAGAAGTAACACTAGTTGAATATTAAAGTTGTTAGAATTAAAATTGAGCAATTTTACTATTCAATATACAAAACTATTGTCATCCAAGTTGCCTATTGTGTTAGACACAGTTAATTATTTGTAAATCTTTTATTAACAAGTAAGTTATTTTAAACAAAAACAATGACTATAATTAATATTTTAAAAATTAAAGAAAAATTATAAAAATCTACAAGAATGAGTTTTATTAAGACTACGAAAAAATTCCTTATTGAAACAACTACAAACAAAATTATAACATTGGGTAATTTTATTTTCATTTAAATGACAAAATTATATGTCAAAATGGAGTTTAAAATTTATTTCAGATAGACTTTAGATCTCATCGGTACAGCTTATTATTAACTTAATTGCAAAAACTGATAATAATAATATTAATACTTCTATAATAAAAAAATTAAAACGTTCTCAAACAAGTAAGGCAACTGCTAGAATAATATAATTTAATTCAATTTAAACCTGAATATACCAATACATGTATTACTAATAGATATTTAATTAATTAATAATTAGAAGTTTTGTTTAAAAACATATTTAAGTATAAATGAATATAAAATGTTTATATTTAGATAAGCATTTTGTGATGAATACCGTAGCGAGAATATTATTCAGTTAGTAATTAGTGAACTGTTTACAAAAAAGTGTAGGTCTTGGAATGTCTAATAAGATTGAAAGTAATGTTTGAAGTTGTGCAATTATTATTATATATCGTAAGTTTATGGTTGTAACCTACTTTATTTTCTCAAATTATTTGTGCGCGCAAAAGCAGATTGTATAAATCTTTAAATAAGTAGTGGACACCTAAAAGAGTAAAGATGCAAATCGAAGAATCAAAATGTATTAAGAGGTTTATACTAGATGAGCAGTTGTCATGTGTAGAGTGTTCAAAATAACTAAAGTTCAACATTTTTACTTTCCCTATGTAGAATATACAGGGAAAGTATTGATAAATCAGAATTTCGTATCACAATTACGGCACTACTCCCAAGAAAAGTTTGTTTTCTCAAATAAAAGATAGATGACTAATACAGCGTGTGTTAATAAATAACCATGCGATTTTGGCCTCCAGAGAATCGCTTACAGTTGATAAAGCTAATGGTTGCGATCGTTACTACATGGTCATCCCTATGAGTTGGCCATGGTTATGACCTTATTTAGAACATAAATGTGATGAAACAAACAAAAGTCTTGAAGTAAGATGGTACTTGCAGGTATCTACTGATTTATGTTCTCTTAAATTAACCTTTATAGACATGTTAACCTTTATTAACCTTTATAGACATGTTAACCTTTATTAACCTTTATAGATATAATAAATTTAAAAATACGAAAACATTTCGTGAATCTACAGCAATGAGTCTTACTAAGACTACAAAACAAATTAATTTGAAACAACTACTTCTCTAGCTAATACTTCGACAGACATTGAATAATACAAATTAATTTGCGTGTTACAAATAGTACAACTATCAAAGCAACACTAATTTGAATGAAATTATTTCTGTTGAATAAACTAATAAATGATAAAATGTACTTTAGATTGTTTAAATGTAACTATAACATGAAAAATTATGAAAAATGAATTTTAAACTGATTTCATTAAATTAAATTAGCAAAAGCAATTCAAAAATCTAGCATTCAAGTTTATAATCATCTGCAGACACGTGTTTCGAACTTTCGCTCTCTTCAGTACAGCTTTATTATAAAATTGATTTTAAATACAAATAAAAACACTTACTAAAATAAATATAATAATATTACATTTAAACAATCTAAAGTACATTTTATCATTTATTAGTTTATTCAACAGAAATAATTTCATTCAAATTAGTGTTGCTTTGATAGTTGTACTATTTGTAACACGCAAATTAATTTGTATTATTCAATGTCTGTCGTAGTATTAGCTAGAGAAGTAGTTGTTTCAAATTAATTTGTTTTGTAGTCTTAGTAAGACTCATTGTTGTAGATTCACGAAATGTTTTCGTATTTTTAAATTTATTATTTAAATTTCTACAACGAACTAAAGGATTTTAATACATTTTATTCTTTATAGATATGTTGAGACAGAAGGTGAGATAGAACTTATGAATGTCTGTAATACAACAAGATGAATTAGTTGTTATATTAAAATTGAAGGATCATTTTTTGGACACTAAATCTGACAATTCTAGAATAATAAGTACCTGTAACTTGAATTCAATTCATTGCCTTTTTATCACACCTCCGACTCTTGGCATTACATTATATAGTCGAAATGGTTCAATTCTTGTCTATTCCTTTTTAATTTAAATACTACTGTTACATTTAAAACTCACTATTCGCAAAAATCACAATAAAATATCAATTTTTATAAATACTATAATCTGAAATACAGGGCCATTCATAACATCAAAATCATGATTTTAATTATAGTCATAACATTAAATTGAACAAGAAAAAATATTGTAATAGTTGTCAAGTAGTTAATCATGAGGAAAATATAAAATGTCAATTTAATAATTGTTGAAAACGATAAATTATAGGTGTATTAATACTAAAGTAACCACAATTATTTGTCCTCAAAAAATTTAAATCTAAAAAATTCAGTATATTTAACTTTAATGTGAATTTTTTAGATAAACACTAATAATAATAATGTATACAGTTAACCTACGTGTATCTATTTGAAAAGAATAGCACATAGTTTCTAATAAAGCAACTATCTCTTATGCATTTCTTCAGCATAGAGAATTGCAGTTTATTTTGCGTTATTATAGCTTTTCTGCATATTGATATTCTAGACACTAAAAATAGAGGCAGGACAATAAACACGAGAATTATCATTCATATTAAAAATTCGTAACATAATAATAATAATATTTCTTTATTGCCCAACAGATAAACCATAAGCGGACATCTTTAAGTACATTTTACTATAAAAAAGTTAAATTATATTTCATAACTTAAATTATAAATAATTGGTTTCTATTCTATTCTACTTTAAAAAGTGATTGATATCATATTCGGATTTCGACTTATATGCATGATCGGGGGTCTTAACAATTGTGTTAGCAGTAGGCGTAAAGAAAGTTACATGTTGTCGCGCTGTGGAGCGTGGAAATGAACTGAGGTGAGTCTATTACGTTGCTTATTAATTTCATCATTAACGATCCACTGGCGTTGTCTCTTCACGCAGATATATAAGGGAGAAATGTACTTCTCAGGTCCACAAAAGCATTTAATTTTTTTAATTAAAATTATTGGTGATATGCACTCACCGAATATATTGCAAAAATACCTAAAAATATTAAATTATTCGAATTGCAACAAGTAGTTACCAAGAAAAAAGAAATTGCGTCCTCAACTTTATCAGCACTAGGATTTTTTAATTTTTTTCTACAATCCCTTAGTAAATTCATCATAATTTGTAGGAAGTAGTATAGTATCATAAACCGAATTAGTCTGATTTGGTAAATATACCGATCTTATTACTTTTGTTGTTTTAAAATAAACAATATAACACAATATATGTGTTAAGGAATTAGTGCGAAATAATAGTGTATCACGATCAGCTTAGACTGATTCGTTCAATATACAGTATTTGTTACTTTTTGAATTGACGAGGCGGATACATGATGAAACTCCATAACAAATTGAAATAAAACAACACAGTTGGGAGGGTTTCACATTTATTGTTGAACACTGCAACATGTTTCGCCACACAGTGGCTTCATCAGGCAGATGAATAATAATTTAACAAATTACAGGTAAAAGCTTATATACTATTAGAACTACGGGAAGGAAGGGGGGGGGGCGTTGGTGTACAAAGGGGCAACTTATTTGAAAATTTACATATTAATTAAAGGAGAATTATTAACTTCTATTTGATCATTTAATAGAATACCTTTTTTATTATATTTATTAATTTCTAATTCTTCTAACAAGTTTAACTTTCGACTTTTATTACAAATGTGCAAAATTTCAAAATTATCATTAAAGGTATGCTGGTATTCGATTAAATGATTGGCGTAGGTTGAAGCAGTTTTCTGGAATTGAAAGCATTTTTATGTTCTTGAATGCGGTCTGGAAAGCTTCGTCCAGTTTATCCAACGTATACCTTAGGACAATCCCCACACTTTAACAAATATACGCCCGAGTTCGTCGATTTGCTAAAGATAAATCTGATAAATCTGTTGATTTTATTTAACCGAAGCTTACAAAATATAATAAGTCAAGTAAAAGAAAATCAAAATGTTTAAATGTAGAGAAGATTATAAAAAAACACACTCTAATATCAAAATAAAGTCTTTGAACAATACTCTGCAAAACATATTGCAGGCTATTTAAATTATAGTAATATTGTGGACTAATTAAACGAATGGTGTAATTATATTAGTCTGTAATTATGTAATCATCGTAAAACACAAACCAAAATCAGTAGTCTAAATATCCATAAAATGGTGATATATTAATTACACAACTTTGCCTCTACTGTTTATTTTATTATTTATTTATAAATAAATTTGATTTAACTCTTATAGTGCCTTAATAATATTAAAAATATTTTGTAAAATTTTCTACATATAATTTAGGGCATCAACATGTTGCTAAAAACTACTTCTATTTTGGAAGATATATATCAACAGTATTATGTATGTATAAATGTTTTTCCGGTTGTAGTTATTTTATTTGTCATTTGTGCGATTTAAGAAAACTATAAGAAATAAAGAATAATACAAAGATACTTTTTTCTTACATCATTAAATATAAGACAGGGCAGAAAGACCGCAGGTCCATAGCCCAGACGGACTAACAACATTTATTTATATTCATGTTAAATGTTATTATGTATATTTATTTTGTCCAAATAAAGATTATTGTATATATAAAGAATAATAAAATGAGAAGAAAGTACTATGATCGTCTCATTACTAATTTTTATTATTAGAAAATTTATTATATATGGTACAGTGCCTTTAGAACTAAATCCATTGGTTTACTTTCGAAATTTCATGATTTTAGCTACATAGAGCTAGCGAAAGATATTTTCATATATATGGTATGTTCGCGCCTATTAATGCGCCAATAAGAAATAAGAACTTTACGCATTATAAAGTAAATTAATTTATTACTTATTTTTGCCCAGGTTGTTAACCTATTTTTTGCGATAAAAACTTGTATTTTTGTTTTTATTACATTTTACTTATATTTTGTTTGTGTTGCTTTGCCATTTAACCTAAATTTAACTTTATTTGTATTTGTTTGTTAATATTTGTTATTATTCTCATGATTCACATTTTTATGTGAATAAAGAAATTTGTTCCTAAATAGTGTGTTAATTGTGTTAAGGTAATTTTAAACCCAAATCACGGAAACCGCGTAAATAACACCTATTTTAAAATGAAATTGAAAGGAATGATAATTTTAATATCACATTTTAAATACTTGTAAGAATCCTCTGAAATATTGGAATTATTAACTTAAATTAGATTTATTAAATCTTGCACAGTTTTGAAAAATATATTTAAGACGTATTTAAAATTTTATTCATTTTAACAATATATTTAAAAGTTTATAAAGAATTTTATATTATTAAAAATATTCAAATACAATAATTCTATGACACATTTTGAAATACGTAGGTGCCATAATTAATTATAATTACTAAACATTACTCATTATACAATATTTATTTAACATAAATAGAATATCTTATTTAAAGTAAGTATTAGCTATCCTGATAATTTAATTTATATAAATCAACGTATCAGAAAACAGATAGCTACATCTCTTAAGAAAACAACTTTATTTTACAAATTTCATCCGAGCGACATCTAGAAGTGAAAAGATGAACTTCTTAAATCGCGTTGTATAAGGAAACAGATAATTTTCAGGAAAAGCTATAAGATCTAATAGTAATGAAAAGCTCCACGCTTATAAAGAAATCTGTGAATATTTGCAAAGGAATACAAATATCAACACCGTATAAGAGTAAGCTAGAAAACAGAAACAAATATATTTCAGTAAAAAAACAGAATAGTGCTGAAATTATAAAAACATTATTAAAGTATGATTACGTACAAAGTGTACAAACACGCATTAATAATATATTTAAAAAATAATAGCGAATGTATTTTACTTTCATTTTTATTAACAGATAATATTCTTATCTGAAAAAATCCGACATAATTGAATAATTCCTGAAAATCTATTCTAACGCAATAGAAATATTAATTAGTTTATTAATACAAATGTGTAACTGATAAAATAAACATTTAGCGATTATAAATTAGTTATTAACCAGGAAAAACTAAAGCAAAATACCGTAGATCAATAACGTAGACGAAGAACCTCGAAGTAACACGGTGCATAATTTTTAAGTGTTACAAGTCTAGTTAGATTAATTAATTATAACAATATTAAAAGTTGAATTTAATTTATATAACGATCAATGTCTAAATGAAACTTATTGTTTTATAATTATATTTATACAATAGTGCATAATCCTTATATAATTTTTAGATATAAAGATTATCCTAACATAAAATAAATTATATTGTTAATGTAAGAATCTTCTACAATTCTTTATAAACAAAAAAAAATATTTTACACAAGTCAAATATAAATATAAATCTGTTACATCATATAATCATATTAAGGATTTTTAATAATTACAATAAACAATAACTCACCCAGCCACATTACTAGGTCGTTAATTTATTAAGTAAATCATTTTTTTAATTGATGAACACACAAACAAATAAGTGAATAAATATATAAGGAAATAATAAATAGAAAAAACACGAAAATATATTCGTAAAATCTACAACAAATGAGTCTTATTAAGACTACAAGAACAAATCACTTTTGAAGCAACTACTTCTCTAGCTAATACTTCGACAGACATTGAATAATACAAAAGTAATTTGCGTGTTACAAAATAGCAAGGCTATCAAAGCAACACTAGTTTGAACGTATTTCTTTCTGTAAAATGAACTAAAAATGATTGAATGTACGTTAAAATAGTTTGTGAGTTACTATACTATGGTAATTTGGAAAAAGAAATGAATTTAGGTTGATGTAATTAAAAATAAATTAGCAAAAGCAATTAAATAATTCAATACTCAATTTTATAACCATCTGTAGACACGTGTTTCGATATTTCAATCTCTTCAGTACAGCTTTATTATAAAATTGATTTTAAACATTAATAAAAAATTGAGTATTGAATTATTTAATTGCTTTTGCTAATTTATTTTTAATTACATCAACCTAAATTCATTTCTTTTTCCAAATTACCATAGTATAGTAACTCACAAACTATTTTAACGTACATTCAATCATTTTTAGTTCATTTTACAGAAAGAAATACGTTCAAACTAGTGTTGCTTTGATAGCCTTGCTATTTTGTAACACGCAAATTACTTTTGTATTATTCAATGTCTGTCGAAGTATTAGCTAGAGAAGTAGTTGTTTCAAAAGTGATTTGTTCTTGTAGTCTTAATAAGACTCATTTGTTGTAGATTTTACGAATATATTTTCGTGTTTTTTCTATTTATTAGTGAATTATCTACAACGTAAAGGACTTATATATTTTATTATATAAGGAAATAGTTATGTAAGTAATAAATAAATAAATATAATACAATATGACACCGAGTAAAATATAATAAAATAACAGAGTAAAAACTTCAAAGTTAAAATGAGTCAGTATACAATTAAAAAATAATTAAAAAGTATAATAAAATATAGTTTAATGCAAAAGTTTGAAAATATAAAAAATAAATAAAATTTTAATTTTAAAATTTCAACTTGAATCGGGTGTTAAAATATTACCGTTCATTTATTTACTTAAATATTGGTGTATCATAATAACATGTTTTACACAAGTCATATAAATATTAATACATTACGTTACGAGGACAAGATTCTAAAAATAATATAAAATATATACAGATAATAATAACAGTATATACATAAATAAATAAATAAATCACTAACACAGTACATTACAATATAAACTACCTAAAATCTTAAGAGCTAAAATTAAAATTAAGGTACTCTTCCCAACTGTAAAAGGCGTGTGTATTTAGGAATTCTTTCATACGTTTATTGAATATGGCATACCGTTCAGTTTTGATATGATCAGGGAGTACATTAAAAAACTTGATTGCATGGTATCTAATCCCTGTCTGCGATTTGGTAAGTCTGGTGGTCTTCGGATAAATGTTTGATTGATGCCTTGTGTTGTAATTATGAATATCTGAGTTGGACTGATAAAGTGACCTGTGCTTTTTAATATATGTAAGGCATTCTAGTATATACAAACAAGGCATCGTTAAAATCTTCATGTCTATGAATGCCTGGCGACAATCTTGAGTATAGCTAGACCCAGACATGATACGGATAACTCTTTGTTGTAACCTAAATATACGGTGTCTGGAAGCAGAGTGTCCCCATACAAGAAGTCCATACGAAATGTGGCTTTGGATAAGAGCAAAATATGCCAGTCGTATGGTTTCCTTCGAAGCTGTCGATGAGAGATTCCGTATAAAAAATATATTACCACATAGTCTGCTAGCCAGATAATCTGAATGGGTTACCCATGTCAATTTGTTGTCGATATGGACCCCTAAAAATTTGACAGATTTAGTTTCAGTTGCACCTCTGCAAAGAGAAAAAAATAACTTCGTTATACATGTTAAACAAAGTGAAAGTGTTTTATTAATTATTAAATAAATTGATGAGAGTCGCCCAGATTTAAAATATGTTGGTCATCATAATATAACAAAAAAACTTTATCTGAGAAAGTATATATTTTTTAGATTTTTAAATTTATTTACTACTTCTGAGTATCAATGTTAATGTTATTAGACATTTATTATGTTTTGTGGAATTTCTTACTAAAACTTTTCAGACGGCTTAACTGGCTCATAAAATGTAATTTTCAATAATAATAATTAAAATTCCGTAACTGCGTTTTTTAAAGATAATCAACCATAATACTCTTAATTAATTACTTTATTATTCTTAAATTCTATCACTTGCATAAACTTCAAAAAATTATAATATTCTTGTAATTTTTATAAACACTCACTTTCATATGAAATGCACCACCCAGAAAGAATAATACGATTGATGAGAAGAAATTAATTGTTTACTCGTTAGTACAAAATGATTAAACTCTCAAACATGTTGACTTGTTGAGGTTTTTTCATCATGGTTATCTTAAAATTCCACTTTTTTATGGGCATTGAAGAATATTTACTTAGAATTTATCAGCAGTTAGGGTTTGTCGTTCCGCGAAATTCACAGAAGAATCAATCGAGATTACACAACTGTGGCGAGAATATGATCTTCCTGGTCAGAAGAAGGGATATAGCGACATCGTCCGGCTAGAAGACCTCCCCGACGGAGTAACGCCCGTGATGATCGGTTTCTGAAACTAATGGCCATACAGAACCGATTTCAAACAATTAATTCCGCTGCCATATATTGGGTAAGAGCTGCAAATCGCCGGATTTCATTGGCGACCGTATTACCGTCCATTTAGACGCCTTCCACTAACCTCACCTCAGAAAGCTGCTCGTCTGGCTTGGTGTCAAGAGTGGCATGGTTGGGTTAAAACATGGAACAATTGCGTTTAGCGATGAATCCAGGCTTTGTTTATGGAATAATAGTGGGCGTAGAAGGGTGCGTCGATATCGAGGAGAACGAAAAAATTTAGAGTTTGTTGAAAGACAAACACAGGGTGCCATGGTGTGCCTAGAATGGTAAATTCTTGTATTGCATTGATAGTTTAATCATTTTGTACCAACGAATAAACAATTATTTTTACCAATCGTATTATTCTTTCTGAGTGTAAATTTAGTAAAAAAGTAAAAGTAAATCGATCCTGCCAGGATTCGAACCTGGAATCTTCTGATCCGTAGTCAGACGCGTTATCCGTTGCGCCACAGGACCTTGTTATTATTAAAATAATGTTTTTTAAAACTTTTTTGTTGGAGTAATTTACTGTATAAAATCTTAGGTCAATTGAAATCTTAACAAATAAAATTAATGCTCTTGTTGACGTATGTATACTATGCATAATTAATATTCATAATGGATTAATCTTATGCAACTTATATTGAAATATTATTTTTTCCTATACGTTTTATTAGATCAATATAAGTAGGAGCGCTCTGATTATAGAAATAACAATAACAAAACCATTATCTAAAAAGATTTAAGATAAACTATGCCCTTAATAAACTAAATTCTCTAGCAAACTATAATTTCATAATAAAAAATATAAAATATGATATTTTTATCTGTCATTAACTATTTATAAATTGACTTGAATAGTCAATTATGAAGTTACTAATGTAATTTATAAATTAATCAATTATTAAATAACTTATTATTCAGGAGTTTCAAAACTTATGGCCCATGAGGGGATCGAACCCGCGACCTTCGCGTTATTAGCACGACGCTCTAACCAACTGAGCTAATGGGCCTGTTAATTGTTTTCTAACTCACAATAAATCCAATAATTATATAGCCCCGTTAATATAGGGGAAGATTCCTGAAATCAAAATATATTCTTGTACGTAACGGTAGAATAACCACCATTGGAGCTGCCTCTAATAACTATGCACCCAGAGTCTTTCCACGGAAATAAATCATTTAATTTTACACGAAGTAGATGAAAGGCAAAGCAGATACCGAAATGTTATTTTGTACCCGAGTCTTCAAGATATTTGAGACGGATAGTTTTACATTGAAATAAATAATCGATCATAAAGCGCAGTTTACACCCTCAAGGGTTATACATTTTTACACGCCTGGAAATAGACCACGTCCAATTAATGTTATATTCTCTGAAAGTAAAGAGGTCCTTGCAGTTTTGAAAGTACTAGAGCTACATATACTGATCATGTTGGTTTTAATAATAACTTGAATAGATTACAAAAATATCCTATAAGATACTTTTATGAGTAGTTAGAAGAATGAAAACAAGAAGGAGAAATTAATCTGACTATAATATATAGCTGTGGTCATCCACTATTCATAATTCTGAATTAGGTTTATAAAACAGACCGAGCCAAGGTAAAGAATTGATTGCCTGTTCGATGTAGAGAAAACACTGAACAACTGTTTGTTAAAATTAACAAATAAAAATTAGATTTATAATTGGTTCGATATACATTTCACTACCATCTAATATTTCCAAGTAGTACACACCCAATGTAGAACTATATCCTGTGGCAATTATAATATCCCAAATGCAGTCTATACAAATACTGGAGATAATGTATACTAAGTGACATAGAAATCCAAACACCCAGTATAAGTCATTTTATTTTAATAATATTTTGTACAATTGTGATGAAAAAAATAGTAAACAAATAAACAAAATTTCTTTTCGATTCAACGAACTTTATGGAAAAAAAGGCATTACAAATGTGTCGATGCACCACGGCGGGCTATACACTCTCTAAGGCGACTAGGTTCACTTCTAATTAGGTGATTGATGTCCTCCTATAGTATCTCATTCCAAGTAATTAATAACGCATTTCAAAGTGTTTCTAGAGTTTTAGGAAGATGTTGAAATTAAAATCTTCGCCCCATTATATACCACACATGCTCAATTGGAGATAAATCCGGTGACTTTGCTGGCCAGGGCAACAAATTGATTTCATCTTGCTCAAAGAAGTTCATTAAGGCTCTTGCAATGTAAGGACGAGCATTATCCTACTGAAAAGTAGCTATGCGTTCATGTTACCTCTAAGAAATATTAGAGATCTAGAGCCATAAGCAATTGCACCCCGTAGCATAACCCCAATAGTGTGATGACCGTGCCAGATATTAAGGTTTCTCAATCTAGTGATACTTTGTGCAATACATGCCTTCATCGCGCATCTTATAACATAAATGTACCATTTATAGCATTCCCCGAAATTAAAATTAAAAATCGATCAACAAAAATTAATAACATTTACTGGTACACGGATTATCTACGCATAATGAGGGAAACCCTAAATTTAATACGTGGTGGGGCTCAAAATAGTGGTAATACTACTCTCTGTGATACATATAAACCGTCAGAAATATAATACAGCAATAAAATTGGCCAAAATAAAGGCTAATGATAATTTTATTAAAAAATCCAATAATAAGGTCAAATCTATGTGGCAAATTATTAAATCTAGTCGGAAAACCAAACACAATATCACCGTTTTTTTCCAAGTTATTAGAAAAAATTCTTCTACTACAAATCGCCGGATATTTTGAATTAAATAATTTATTTAATAATGCCCAATTTGGATTTCGTAGTGGTAAATCGACAACTGATGCCATTATATCACTTATAAATAATCTTTTAAATGGATATGAAGGTGGGCAGTTTATCATGACCTCTTTTGTGAATTTGAGTAAAGCGTTCGATTGCGTAACTCATGACATTCTTGTTAATAAACTCGCGCGCTATGGTTTCGACAAAGCTAGCCAGAATTTAATAAAATCATATCTCTCACGAAGAACTCAAACAGTTACATATGGTGATGGCAGTTCGGGTATATTGCCTATAGATGTGGTGTTCCACAGGGCTCCATATTGGGGCCAGTCTTGTTCATAATCAACAATCTTTTGCTCATACGTTAATGATACTTTCAAGGTCATGTATGCCGATGATACTACGTTAGTTAACAGCGCTACATCTCTTAACGAGGCAATTCGTGAAAGCCAGAGCGCAAATAATAAATGCAGTGACTGGTTTAGTAGCAACAAACTGATTATGTACAGCAATTTTTCTCTTACGGAATAAGTCAGAGTCAAATAAAATTTTAAGAACAACCTACTTTGCCACATGTCAGTCAGTATTAGCTTGCAGCATTCTGGTATGGGGCCACTCTGCTCATAGGCACCTCCTATTTGGACTGCAAAGATGAGCTGTGCGCGTGATTGTGGGTATTGGTTATAGGGATGATTGTGAATCACAATTTCGTAATTTTCACATTATGATATCACCAGGCCTTTACATATATATGTGCCTTATCCATCTTAAAAAAAACTCTCAAACCATCAAACATCAGACTCATTCCACAATCATAATACCAGGCAGAAAGGCAACATTCATATTAACCAAATCAGACTGTGTAAGTCACACAAATTACTAGGCGCCTAAATTTTATAATAATCTGCCTACCTTTAATTTCTAACTTTTATTTTTTTTTAATTATCATGATATAAGTATAATTTTAATGTATTAAATATTATAATTTATTAATTTTTCTGTGTTCATGTAATTTTTACTGATTTTAATAACGACTGTGCATTTGTTGCCTATTTTAATACTAATTTTTAGTTATTTTATCTATTTTATTTATTATCATAATTTTATATGTATAAGTGTTAATTGTAAATTATTTATATCTTGTATATCTCTCCAACTTAACTTTTAGTTCTTGAATGATGTCGGCGTTAACTTGGTGGTACATTTTAATAAGATAATTAAAACACTTTAACTTTTTTGGTAAAACAAAGTTAAAGTGTTTTAATTATCTTAACTTTTAGTATTTATTGATTTTATTTATACATTGTTTTTATCTATTTTTATTTTACTGTTTTATTTATAAACCTATTTTATTAATTTTATTTATACATTGTTTTTATCTACTTCTATATACTAGCTATACACTGTGCTTATTGATTTTATTTACACATGATTGTTAATTATTCAATTTATATACTGATTAATTGATTTATTTATTTAATTATATATTGTCATTAATTGTTCTTATTAACTTTGTTTATACATTGTTTTTGTTAATTTTATTTAAACATTATTCTCATTAACTTATTTATATTGTGTCTTATTATATACATCAATATTTTTTTCCTTTATATGACACGTGTAAACTCTGTTGTAGCAGAATTATTATTATTAATGTAACCAATGGATAGTCGACTTTAGATTTGCAGATTTTACACAAATGAATAATGTTCCAATTCGGATAAAGTAGTTTCTGGAAATTCTATCGTTAATATGTCATAAATTTTAATACATTTTCTATAATATTTATAACTTGTTCGTCCTAATTACCCTAGACGGTTTAATTGAGAATTCATTCAACTTACTTTATCCAAAAAGTAAAGCACATGCAAAATACAAGAATAGCTGATCAATATATAATTATGACGTGTTCAGTCGAGTACATCAACAGAATTCTTATTTGTATACTATATTGTACAATAAATTTAACAATGGTTGTATAGGGTGTTGATATCCATCCAAAGCAGTTTTGAAAATAAGTAAAATTTGCATCGCACAACGAGTTGTTACCCAAAGCAAATGTACTTTGCGAATATTAATAGAGATTCAGTAGACCGTAGTGTTGACATGTATCATTATCTGTATCATATTTTGCTAAGGTATACAAAGATCCATCTAATAACTTGACTATTTTAGATTCAATGTCTCACTTACTTTACAATTAATCGTGTTTCCTGAATCTTGTAGCGCTATACCTGGGGATATTCTCATATACTTTTTTTAAAGAGATATTTGTCTATACCATGTTTTTCTACTCACTAAACTCGTATTTGCACACTGCTGGAAGAACAGCTATATCATACCTATATTTAAAAGTAAGTGTAGAAGAAATATTGTAAATTTAGTCATATTTGATTGATCTCTGAGTAGCCTAAATATGTGCACCCAGACTGTTGCCGAACAGCAACATGGGCTTATGAACGGTATGGTATTCCATCAAAAGATGCATAGGATGGATTGGAGAACGGTTTACACCGACTTCTCCAAGGTATTCAATATAACATAATAAATTTCTTAATAAGTTGGCATTAAAGGACTCGATAGTTGAATTATAAACTGATTTCGTAGTTACTTAAGGAATTGAACTAAACTTATTCGGAAATACCTTACAAAAAATATTCAGACATTAAAAGAGGTCTCTTTTAACAACATCGGGTTAATGCCAAAAACTAGCGACTTCTTTCTCTATGCTGATATTCAGTACCATTAAATCTATAAGTGATCAAAAAGCTTTGCAGGCTTATGCAGCCGATATTAGTCTTAATTTAAGTCAAATCGAATGTAGCATTCACCTGTTATAGACAAAATTAATAATATATTTTTAACCAATACCCGCTTAAACTTTGGACATAGATAAGTTGTGGTAAATTGTGATATTTATATCCCAGAAATCTCTGGTCAAGCCATTTTCCCACCGCAGACCCGATATATGGTAGATAGCGATTCAGTTTGAGTTTCTACTCGCTTCTAAGTTTACAATTTTAAAAATAAAGTATAAAAAACTTAATTTACTTAAATTAGTAATTGTGGACGCTTCTACTTTGTGATACATTTATAAATTATTAAAAACACGTGTACTTTTTTTAATAACCCACACTTTGTATTAATTGTGACTATAGTTTCGACCGAGTTTTGTGTCTCAGAAACGAATGATTCCTTTAAACTTTTATCATTTAAAACTCGAAGTGAAAAGCTTTTGGTAATCATTTATAAACAAAAGTTAAAGGGAATCACAAACTGATCAAGTTTTGTTATTTTCATTTAAAGTATAATTTGAAAATGGCAAGTTTAACTCTATCGAAACTATAACTAAGTACGTGATATTAAAAATGATACTCGTGTTTTTAATAATTAACTTATCTTTTTATAATATTCTTGTTTTAATATTTTCAGAATTAAAGTTCAAATCTTTAACAATTGACAAGTGATGCGATATACAGGGTGCGGCATTCCCTAATTTTAAAAGGGGATTTAAAAATGGTGATTTGACCATCATAGTAATTTCCCTATATTTTTTTCGAAAGCTATAATGTTTCCGCAAAAAGGCATTCTTAATAATTTGTTTAATTTTAAATTTTTTACAATTACTTGTCGTATAAATTTCATGTAACCTGTAACATGTAAAGTTTTAGTAATAGGCTAAAAATGTCAAAATTTAGAAGAACTTTATGAAAAACATGTTTTAACAAAACTTGATCAGTTTGCGATTCCCTTTAACTTTTGTTTAAAAAGTTATGTAATATTTTTCATATTTAGGAAAATATTGAAAAAAAAAACAAAATATTCACTTTCGGTCTATAAATGTTTACCAAAAGCTTTTCACTTCCAGTTTTTAACGATAAAAGTTTAAAGGGATCATGCGTTTATGAGATACAGGCACAAAACTATTTCTTCCAGAAATTAGTGGAATCGTTTCAGAGGACCTCGAGACGGATATTTCAGTTAAAAATTATTATAAAATCGCATTAAATAATGGCGTGTAAATTAAATTAGCTTTTGCTAAATGTAATATTTCAGAAGGCTTTCAAACTGTAACGCTATTATTTTCAATGGTTTGCGTATGTTGAGTTATGTTTTCAAGACAAATATTAATATCACGACAAGACTCACCTATGTAAAATCCCCTTATCTTATTTTTGGTGTTAAGTATTAAATTATTTCGTCTATTGTCTATTTCGAAACTAATTTTCAACTATATTTTTGTAAAAATAATTTCATCCTATGCTGGGCAAGGGTTGTAATTGAACTATATTAATCATTATGTTAAATTCAGCTTGTTTACATGGAATGTTTTTTCTATAAATCTCAAAGTTTAGTTATGGTAAGATCTTGTGATTTGATTGATTTTTTTTTTGTTCGATTTTACTGTAAACTCGTGATACTAGCAAAGTGTTTTAATGCTTAACCTACTTGGTTTTCAAAATATAACACAAAGTAATAGCTTCGACAATAAAAAATAAAAATAAATAATAATAAATAAAATACAAAAACCGTAAGTAATTTAAACTTAATAATTTGTATTATTAAAGGCGTTTTGATTTTTTTCAATAGTTTTCACCATTGGAATACAATTAATGGTATTTTAGAGTGACGGGGGCGATCCTTTAAAGTAACAAGCTCATTTACACACACACACAAATACACAAATGACACATGGCGGAAGGACCACGTGGTCGATAGCCAAACACTACTACTACTACTACTTTGTAAAATTTTCAATATGTACAAAAGACAATCCTGAAAGCTTAAAGGCATGAAGAAAACCACGGTGAGCATTTAGCCTTGTGAAATCAAAATCAATTACAAGCAAAAGTAAAGGCGATCCTGCCAGGATTCGAATCTGAAATCTTCCTTCTGATCCGGAGTCAGACGCATTATTCTTTGCGCCATAGGACATCTATACAGTAAAAATAGTAGCTTTTTTAAACGATAATAAAAAACTGTTGATAAAATAATTTGCTCTATACAATCCTATGTTCATTGAAATCTTGATAAATTCTTATACATGAAAAAATGTGTGTTTTGTTCAGTTTATGTAATTTATATTGCAATATTATTTTTACATAGTATAGTTTAAATATATCAAAATGTGTGAAAGTGCGCTTAATAATAATAGTAATAATAATAATAGTGTTTATTTCTCTCTTAAATTATTAAAAAGTACAA
Source organism: Ontholestes murinus (assembly GCA_963969525.1). NCBI lineage: Eukaryota > Metazoa > Arthropoda > Insecta > Coleoptera > Staphylinidae > Ontholestes > Ontholestes murinus. The sequence continues at coordinate 60,648,169 of OZ018387.1, forward strand.
TAAAAAAGAAAATGCGTCACAATAAAGAAAAACATTACAAGGAAAATAAATCATATGCATACATCACTAATCAAAATATTCTTCTAAACTATATAATTCTTTCTCACATAGGAAATTAAACAAATCTGTTTTAAACATCTTGATAATACACTTTAGAGCATGGATGCACAGACCGCGGCCCGCGGGCCGCATGCGGCCCGCCGTTCGAATACCGGTGGCCCGCCGACAGCAAAAATAATACTCTCGTACATTCTAAAAATATTGAATTCTAATCCAGAATAAAACCAAAAAAAATATGTTCGAAAAGTAATTTGAATCTCGCGCGCGCGCTATTACGGTGCGCCGTACGTGCGTCGTCGGTAACAGCGGTCGGTAATGTTCGTGCTGATCTCGGTTAAATTCGTTTGCTTGAAGAAGCGCGGCGGCCGGCGGCGCGATGACGATCGCTCGCGTAGATAGTACACGACTCGAAGCTTCCAGAGTCGGTTTCGAGATTTCTCCAGACAGTTTTCGACTCTATACGCGCGGTATAAAAGCCACGTTTAATCGCCGCTAGGTGTATTAGTGTTCTGTGAGTTTAATAGAGGTTTTGGAAGGCAATAGTTGTACTCCACTAGCCGGTGTCATATATTTTGATCCACATTCAACGTAGATTTCCTGTTGCAGTGTTAACCGTCAAGTGCCGTGTATAATTGTGTTGTGAAATCGTAAGTAAAACTCTATTATTAATAAGTGTTTCCCTACCTATTTAATCAATTATTTTTGATAATTTAAAAAGGATGGGTAATTTAAGTAGGTACTGTAATTGTTTTTAGGTGCTGTGTTAATCCTAGCCAGGATTAGAACGCAACATGGACAAGCCAGGACCTAGTAAAAAACGTAAGGTTAAAGATGAAAATCGGCAATTTCAAGAAATTTGGACTGAGAAATACTTTTTTGTATGGTCGCATAACAAAGTCGTTTGTTTAATTTGCAAGAATTCTGTTGCAATTGCAAAGGAATATAATGTAAAAAGGCACTATGAAACGCAGCATCCTTCTTTTACCAAGTTTACAGGCGAATTAAGAAAGCAAAAAATGTTGTCTTTAAAACGGGAGCTTACGGGTCAGCAAGCTATGTTTAGAAAACCCATTGAAGATTCAGAAACAGCTACAGAAGTTAGTTATGAAATTTCTCGAATGATAGCAAAGCGAAGTCGCCCCTTCAATGATGGGGATTTTGTAAAAGAATGCATAGAAATTGCCGCTAAGAAAATGTGTCCAGAAGCAGCAAAAAAGTTTGAGAAAATTCAACTGAATCGTATGACCATCCAAAGACGAATTATGTCTTTGTCAGGTAATATTGCGGAACAATTAACTGAAAAAACTAAGATCATTGAATTTTTTTCATTAGCACTCGACGAATCCACTGATATTAGTTCCACAGCTCAACTTCTAATATTCATACGAGGTGTTACTCAAGATTTTGAAGTCGTAGAAGAGTTATTAGGAATGTGTTCATTGAAAGGTCAAACCAAAGGAGTTGATATACTCAATGTACTTTTGGATGAGCGTTCAAAAACTGATTTGGACTTATCAAAATTATCGGGAGTTGCGACTGACGGTGCTCCTTCGATGATTGGTGTCAATTCCGGGCTAGTTACTTTGCTGAAAAAGCATCTGCAAGAAAAAAACATAAAGGCTGAAGATCTCATGCAGTTTCACTGCATTATACACCAAGAAGCCCTCTGTGCTAAACAAATTGAATTTCAAAATGTCATGAAAGTGGTAGTTTCGACTGTAAATTTCATAAAATCACGAGGACTCAATCACAGGCAATTCAAACAATTCCTTGATGACATCGAAAGCGAATATGGAGATTTACTGTATTATACAGAAGTAAGGTGGCTAAGTCGTGGATTGACACTGGAACGATTTCTAAATTTAATAGAAGAAATTGGAATATTTCTGGCGGAAAAGCAAAGGGATGTCCCGGAACTTAAAAATCCTGATTGGTTGTGTGATTTGGCTTTTTTAGTTGACATTACAAATCATTTGAATGTCTTGAACACACGGCTTCAAGGCAAAAATCAACTGATATCCCAGCTCTACGCTCATGTATCATCCTTTCAATGCAAGCTGACACTTTTCACATCGCAATTGAATTCTGGAAATTACAATCATTTTCCGAATTATAAGAAAATGGCTGAAAAATTCAACAAAACTGCGATTAATTTCAGTTATGTAGAAAAGCTAGATATTTTGATTCAATCTTTTCAAGACAGATTTTCGGAGTTTAAAAAAGTGAAACCTCTGTTGGACATATTCAGCAATCCTTTCACGATTTCAGTTGAAAATGCGCCAGAGTCAATGCAGTTAGAAATTATCGACATTCAAAACGACGAAGATTTACGCAACAAATTCAACGAAGGAGACTTGCTGAACTTTTACCGCTGCATTGATAAAAATATGTACAAAGAGTTGCGCATAAACGCTCTGAAATGTGCCAGCTTATTTGGTTCTACCTATATATGTGAACAAACTTTTTCAATACTTAATAATAATAAAACCAAAAATAGAAACCGCCTTGCAAATGAAAGTTTGGAAGCAGTTTTACGTGTTGCTACAAGTAAATTTGAGCCAAATATAAAAAAGATTGTAAGCACTATGCAGTGGCACGCTTCAAATTAATAAATTCCTTTTTAATTTTAATACATTTTATCAATTATTTATTGTCTTTAATTACCTACACTTCTGGCGGCCCGCCATCAGTTCATGATTTGCCCGAGTGGCCCCTAGTCTTAATAAGTCTGTGCATCTCTGCTTTAGAGAATCAGGTAATTATAAAAAAATACACTACCATTGTGACGTAAAGATTTTTCCGAAACAGCTAATCTGTGTTTCGGTATATTAAAATAAATTGTTTGCAAACAAATGTGAGACATTCATTGATTAATGGTTGAGGCGTTCACTTCGTGATACATCTTGAATATATAAATAAAGTAAAACCCACTTTGTTAATATCACACTATTTATTTAAAAAGTGTGATATTAACAAAGTGAGTTTTACTTTATTTAAAAATGCGAGACATTCATAAATGTATAGTGAATACACGGTAAGTAGGTTCGATTTTTTTAATACCCCTCTACATGATGTGTTGAATTCTAAGTTAGAGATTATTCTAACAATTCGTTTTTGAATAACAAATATATGCTATATATAATATTTACTTTGTTTCCAAACGTGTACCCCTTTTCTTATATTAGCCACAAAGATATTGTTATACACAATTTTTAAGGCGTGTTAATTTAGGAGAGATTTAAGTTTTCTAACATTCACTTAGTTTTCTACATAGTTTATCTAACACATCGAACTCAATTCCTATAAAACTAACTAAACTAATAATGGAATGCAACGCATTTGAATTCGAAGAAATTGAAATGCACAAACACAGGTATAAGCTCTTAAACTCAGATTTAATCCCCTTAGATAAACCTCTGTTAAGCTTGCTTGAATGTACTCATAATGAGTTTATTAACCATTGAAAATGAATAAAATAATAAGTGAAGAAAGGAATTTTATTTCGTTCATCTTAACGTGAAGTTAAACTTGATTAATGAAAACTTTCTTCACAAATTTAATTTAATTTACAGATACATACAGGGTTGAGAGAAATTATCAGAACGGCCGATTATTTCAAAAGTTACAGGAGTTAGCAAAAAATATTATAAATTATAAAGACTTTAATAAATCTACTTATCCGTAATAAATTGGAATATACAGGGTGGCTCACAAAATTGTGGTGAGTTAAGGTTATAATTTTTTATTAACCACATATTATACATAAATTCGCTAATTTTCTAGATATCGACGTTTCAAATAATAACGAATAACAATGCGATATTCGATCGTAATTGAAATTACTTGAACAAAACCAATTAGGTATGGCCTTGTAAATTAAACTCAAAATCAAGTTCTGTCAAAATTAAACAAACAAGGAAATTGAACAAATGCATTAGTTTCTTGGATATCATGACCTTTTGATCAGTTAGAAAACTCAAAATAAATTCCAATAAATAATTTAGTGAGTTAACATAAAATAATAGATATAACAAGTCATGAAAAAACGGCTTTATTTTTTAATAAATGTTAAAAATGGCCCCCATTTACTAACTAACTATGACAAATTGTCACAAAAATGTTGTTGGGTATGTAAAACCATTTCCCTTTTAATTTCTCATTTTTATTTAAAATTTTAATTCATAGTTCTTCTAAATTATTGGATTTGTTCCGATAAACATTATTTTTCAAGTAACCCTAATAAAAGAAATTTAAGGGCAAAAGAACGAGAGACCGTTCTTCCTATCCAAATATGACATTCAAAAATTCTCTAACTTTTCAAGAAAAAATGCGGAGGAGCTCCATCTTTCTGACACAAGGATAAGTTAATATCGGGAGTTTATAGTTGGAACCGGTCAATTTTCTCTCGTTAAAAAGGGTCCGATTGCATGTTTCGCAAACAATCCAGCCCAGACATTAACTTTTTCTGGGAACTGTATATGCAATTCTTCATAGCAGTTTGGGTTATTTCGCTCCCAGTAATGGTAATTGTGTTTATTGACCATTCTGTGTAGTGTAAAAGTTCCTTCATCCGAAAAAAAATATGGTTTGGAAAATTCGGGTTCTCTTCAATATTATTCGTAATTATTTCACAAAATTGTAATCATCGATCATAGTTAAAGTCACAAAGTTCTTCTAAAACATTAACTTTGTATGGATTCATTTTCTCAGTATGAAACATTGTTTTTACAGATGTGTGATCAATTTCATGATCCGAAGCAAGGTAATTGGTGGATTGTCTGGAATTTTCTTGTATTAAAATCAGATTGTCTATTTTTTTTATCATCGGCGGTAGCACTCCATGGTCTTCCAGATCTTAGTCGGTTTTTAACACTCCCAATCATTCTGCAACACTCTACGGTTCAAAAAAATGCATTTTTTTTAAATTTGCCTGTCTGGGTGCAAATTGTTATAAATATCTCCTGATATGATCTCTGTTTATCGCCATATCGCCTCAAAATTAAAATATCAATTCTCTCTGTTTCAGTAAGTAAAAAGGCCATAAACCTTACTTGTTTGTTTAATTTTGACAGAACTTAACCTCCAGGTTATTTTCCAAGGCCATACATAAGTCAGGTAACTACGATTGCGTTCGAATATCGCATTGCTATTCGTTATAATTTCAAACGTTGAATGAATTTAGGTATAATGTATGGTTAAAAAAAATGTTCAAAATTGACAGGACTATCAAAATAAATTGTAACATACAGGGTGTTCCATTTAAAAAAATGTAACATTAATTCACCAGAATTTTGTGGGCCAACCTGTATATTCCAATTTATTACAGATAAGTAAATTTTTTAAAGCCTTACAACATTTTTGCTAACTCCTGTATCTTTTGAAATTATCGACCGTTCTGATAATTTCTCACACTGTATATTTCGGACACAACGTGTCCATTATCAATGTTTTGATACTCAATCAACGTAAATTATGAAATAAACCATTTCTTAAATAATACATCAATTGGCCATTTAAAAACTTTTGGCCCATGAGGGGATCGAACCCGCGACCTTCGCGTTATTAGCACGACGCTCTAACCAACTGAGCTAATGGGCCTGGTGAAATTTTACCCCCTCTAACTACTTAATTTTGATAAAAGAACTATAAAAAGTAACTTCATAATAAATCTTTCAATCGGTTTATAGCTCACTAATGTGATAATACGAAATATAATGATACGAGTTTATTAAAATATTATGTAGCCATAATGTTCCTCGCATTTTAATCGGAAATTCTTCATTATTCATTCTTTATAATTGCCCCTTTACAACTATAAACCATTATTTTTCATCAGTCTTTTTTGTATATATTATAGTTTTCGAACTCTAAAATAATAATTTTCAATTCTCAAGTTCTCATGATTATTATTTTCAACTATTTAAATTTAAAAAAATATCTTGTATATTTGTTTCTCATGTATCACTTGGTGAAACATTATGTTAATAACAGTTTGTTGATTAAAAATTTACTTCATTCGTTTCATTTTATTTTTTTAATATTCGGCTAGTTTCGGCACTTGTTGATATTCGCCCAGTGCCTAATCTAGTCGGATATTAAAATAGAAATAAAGTGAAACGAATCGAGTTTTTAATCAACTACTACAAATGTTCAATATAAGCAAACTGGAAAACATAAAGGGTTTACAGTAAACACGTTCTTACTCAAGGCGTTTTAGAAACAAGAAATTAGAATCAACCACGGAGAAAATAAAAACGATCCTGCCAGGATTCGAACCTGGAATCTTCTGATCCGTAGTCAGACGCGTTATCCGTTGCGCCACAGGACCTCGACAATATTAAAATAATTGTTTTTTTAGTAGCTATAAAAATAATGTTGCGTAATTAACTCCTAAGAAATCTAAACAAATTAAATATTTAAATTATGTATAATATACAACTTGTCCGCGAAAGTATGCAACATATGGGAAAGTTTATTATTATTATTATTATTTTATTTAAAATTTTATTAATAATAAATAAAAATAATATGTCTTAAAAAGATAAAATAAATGACATTCATTGCTATATTAGCAACATAATGGACAATTTTTACAACATTTGTACTTTTTAAGCGAATTTTATCAAGTATTCTCAGTTTAAACGTATCTGTATAAATTACGACAGAGCGATTAACTAATATGTGGCGATAACTATAAAACCTGCAAGAAGCAGCTAAAATTTTTATTTATTTTTTTTTATTCATGAGTGCCATTAATTTTAAAGCAATTTAAAAGGACCGGAAAAATTGAATTGCATTTTAAAACAGAACGTACTAAACCAGTGAGAAATGTGGATAATTCATTGGATATCTTGCAAAAAGTGGTTGAAAACCTTCAAATATCGGTTAGGAATGGGAAAGTCAAAAGTACATAAGGTATTAGCGGCGAATAAATTTAAAGCCTTTAAAAGATATGTTCAAACTTTGCAAGAACATGATTACGACAATCGTTCTGAATTTTGTTTCATGGTATAAGATGAAATAAAAATTGATAGAATATTTCCTAAGAAGATCATGTTTACGGATGAATCTACATTTACTACAAATGGTGTAGTTTCATCAAAAAACTGTCGTTGGTGGTCAACAGAAAATGCAGCATTTCGAATTATCTGCAAAAATCAATATTCTCGAAAAATAAATGTTTGGTGTGGAATTTTGAACAGAAATATTATAGGGCCGTACATATTTCGGCAGAGGTTAAATTGAGAAAGATATTTAGAAATTTTAAATATGGAATTGGAAAAATGAATTTGACATGTTACCTTTGGCTTTAAAAAAATCTCTTTGGTGTATGCAGAATCGGGCACATGCACAGAGTGCTCGTGAACAATGAACAATTTAATGAGAATATATTGGGAGATATTCAGTTTTTGAATGGCCTGCTCGCTTACTCGATCTAAATCTACTTGGTTATTTTTTATGGGAGTGGTAAAAAAACAAATCCCAATATTCTTGAAATTGTAATCAGAGATTTTTTTGTTGATTAAAACCCCTAGTCGTTTGTTTTGTCTTCTTTGTATGTTTAAGATCAAGCACTAACTTTCATAAAGGTCCTACCTCGTGTATATATATCAGTGAGGTTGTGTTCTAGTTGTGCTCTGATTCATTTGCAATTTAAAGTGGTTTATTTTAAAAATTAATTCATAAAAGTGATATCACAGTGTGCCACCTAGTGTCTACGACATAATACCGGTGTCAGATAAGTACACACATACTTATTAAGTCTGATTTTGTAATTTTACCGCTGCGGTTCCTTATTCATAAATACAATTAAGATCAAATTTGTATACTCACGTGCAGCGCTATTTCTTCTGCACTCTACACTTTTTGCGCTCTATATTTTTATTCCTTTCAATTTTGTATTATTTGCTATCATTCCTCTGTCGTTATTTTGTTTACCTTCCGTGGCCCACCTGTAATTGTCTAAGTCAATCACCCTGATAGGCCCCTGGGTGTTGTGTCCTCGTTATCATCCTTATATAATTAATAGCTAATTATGGTTCAACAAGTATGTGCTTCGTATGGCAATAATATAAGTCCACGATCCGCAATGATTAAATGTGGCGATTGTCGGAAATAGTTTCATGTATCCTGTACTGATCTGGATGCGTTTAGATTTAAATATTTTATGGATGAATTTATGAAGGACGGACAAAAATGGTCTTGTGCCACTTGCATGCCCGCTGATAATGAATCTAATTTTCCACTGGGCGATAACTCATGGGAAACCTCAATAGGGACTCTTTTAAAACAGCACTTAACCGAATTTAAAAGATATTTTCTTGAGAGTTTCAACAAAGAAATTATGAAACTTAATAATCACATCCAAAAAGTTGAGGATGATAATCGTTTATTAAAAGAGGAATTGGAACAAATGAAAGCAGCTTATTTAACTGATTCCACAAAAATAAAATCTAATATTTTAAATGAAATTGCTCTTATAATATTATGATATTTAACGCACCTGAATCTGATAAAGATTCAGTTGCTGAAAAAAATTCTGATGACAATATCTTAGTTAAGACCCTTCTTGCACCGATAAATATAACGGACTTACCTAAAAAGATCTTAAGATTAGGAAATAAAAGCAAGAAAAACCGTCCGATTAAAGTAATTGTTCATGATACTAAAACGGTGGTCAACATACTTAAGAATAGCAAAACGTTGAAAAGTGGTAATATGGTAATTAAAGCGGATTTAACTATTCACCAACAAAAACACTTGAAGCACTTACGTGAAGAGTTATCTCGTCGTGACAATTCTAGCGAGAATTTAACAATTAAATATATAAATGGAAATCCTGAAATTATCGCAATAAAAAACTATATCTCAGCCCAAGTGATAATTCTTTATCATTTTATTACCAAAATGTCCGTAGACTCAACACAAAATTGTCAACCTTTTATAATAATACATTAAATAATAATTTATCATATTGCTTACTGAAACTTGGCTAAAAGATGGAATTTTTAACACCGCGTTATTTTGTGAAAAATACTCCGTTTTTAGAAGTGATAGGGTCCAAGGCAGAGGTGGTGGGGTGTTAATCGCTACTGATAATAAATTTTATTGTCGTAATGTACCATTAAGCCAATCTGTAATATTGATGCTGTTGCTGTTGAAGTAACTATTTTTAAGACACTGTGCACGTTATTGTGCGTTTATATTCCACCGAATACATCAGTTGATGCTTACAATATTTTTTTCGATTATATTAATGATACTTTTAATGCAAATAATCTTTTTATATGTGGTGATTTTAATATACCAAATTATATTGATTGGCAAAATTGGTCCAATGCATGTAACAAACTAATGTCATTTTTAAACTTTTCTGCATTAAATAACCTATCATAGTGCAATATGGTATGTAACAATAATAACCGTATATTGGATTTTGTACTCATCCCCAACCAGTGCGATTATTTATTAAATAAATCAGTTGAATCATTGGTTCCTGAAGATACTCACCACCCTGCTTTATATTTTGAGGTTTCATTTAAATCTGAGCGTGTTTTTACGCCTAATAAAAATATCAATGCGTGTTTTAATTTTAAGGCTGGTCGTTATTCCGATTTATATGCTGACATTACATACGGATTGGTCAACTGTGACAGGAACAAACAATATCGAGATTGCTTGCAATGAATTGTATAAAATATGTTATAATTTGTCTACTTAAGGAGAAAACTAATATTGCCTTCTCCAATTTTATTTAAAAAAACCGAAGAAAATATTAATTCGGACCCTAAGTCTTTTTGGACATTCATTAATAAAAAAGAAATCAGACAAGAATCCCAGGTATTATGAAACATGATAATACTATTTTAAGCTCTCCCGAAGATATTCTGCAAGGATTTGCGGATAATTTCAAAAGAGTTTATGAGACACCCGAATCTGACCTGCTATTGGATAATTCTTTAGATAACTCGTTTCAACATATGAGTCATTTTTGTGAAGAAATAGAAGAAGAAGTTGTGTGCTCTTATCTCAAGAAACTGAAACCGAAGATGACCATGGGTGCTGATCAAATGCCAAGTTTTTTCATTAAGGACTGCGCCTCACAACTCACGACTCCTCTGGCGCATATTTATAATTTAATTTTGTCAGGAGGTGGTTTCCCGAATTGTTGGAAAGTTACACGTATTAATCCAATATTTAAAACTGGCGATCGGTCTGATATAAAAAAAACTATAGACCGATTGCAATCATATCAAATTTTTCCAAGGTTCTAAAAACCACCTCATCAACATGGTTTTGTAAGAAAGCCCAGTACACAGTTCAATCTCATCTGTTTCACTAAGTTTTTGTTTTAAGTAAACTTGATAGTGGCGGTCAGGTAGATGTTATTTATTCGGACATTAGTAAGGCGTTTGACACCATGCCCCATGATAAACTCTTGCTCTATCTTGACCAATACGATATCCCTTCGAATATAATAAATGTATTACGGTCCTTTCTGGAAAATAGACAACTTTATGTTAGTTATATGGGATGCAACTCATCTGTTTTCATAGCTAATAGTGGTGTTCCCCAATGATCTAACCTTGGCCCATTATTATTCCTAATTTTATTTAATGAAATTGTCAAGGTATTAGATTGTAAATTTCTAATGTACGCTGATGATGTTAAGCTGTTTAGCGTTATTGAAAATTTCCAAAGTTGTTTAAATTTACAATATATTTTCGAAAGGATGTCGGATTGGTGTGAGGCACATGGTCTTAAATTAAACATTTCCAAATGCTGTAATGTAAAATTTACTAGGTCTCGAGATATCCTGAACTTTGATTATAAGTTAAAAGATAACAAACTTCGCAAATTAGATTGTATTAGTGACCTAGGTGTAGTATTTGACCGTAAATTTTCTTTTAACATTCATATTGAAAAAATAACCAGAGACTCGTTTAGCATGCTTGGGTTTATTGTAAGAAATAGCAGGGATTTTAAAAGTATACACACCGCATTAAGGCTTTATGATTCTCTGGTTATTAGCAAATTGTGTTATTGTGCTTGTGTTTGGTCACCCGGATATAAACAATATAATATGCTACTTGAACGTTTTCAAAAGAGTTTCGTTAGGTATTTGTATTATTGTAAATATCAGGTTTATCCGAATAACTATGTTTCTTATGACTCATTGCTAAATGAATTTAATCTACTTTCAATATATAACAAACATAGATTTATATTAATATACGAACTCCACAAACTGATTCATTATTATACAGACAACAGCAACTTATTAAATCTTGTAAATTTCTATGTACCACTCATCTAGTCGTAACTCTTTAACATTCTATTACGGTACACCTCGCACTACACATCATTCATTTTCACCTTTACTTACAATGATAAGAAGATGCCATGAAGTGCAATACGGACTTAATATATTTAATGATAATAGAACTGTCTTTGTTAATAACTTAAATTCATGTTTGTTGTAAATATTAGTTATACTTACTCACCGGCCATATCTAACTATTGTAACTTTATTTGAACTTGTTTTAACGTTTTCTTTTTTGTTTCATTAAATGATCTAGTAAGCTAGCATATTAAGATATGCGATCAGATATGTATTTGTGTTTATATTTATTTTTTGGTTTATATAGAAGCATCCTCTTTTTGTTTTCATTCTGTAATTTTCCTTTGTAATTAAGCTTTGGCCTGTTATTATTATTATTATTATTAAAATAATTATTTTAATTTTGTACGGATCAGGAGATTCTAGGTTCGAATCCTGTCAGAATCGGTTTTTCTTCCCATGCAGATAATTTTAATTTCTTGATACTAAAAGGTCTTTCGTGGAAGTGTTTACTCTAAACCCCCTTTCATTCTTTACAGTAATTTGTATACAATTTTATCGAAATTAGAAGAGTCTCAACGGGCCCCATTAGGTTAGAGGGTCGTGTTAATAACAGGAATATTGCGAGTTCGATCCCCTCATAGGCCAAAAAAGTTTTTAAACGGCCAATTGATGTATTATTTAGAAAATGGTTTATTTCATAATTTATATATTGAATTATAGAAAAGTAATTTGCGTGTTACAAAAGAGCAAACCTACCAAAGCAGAACTAGTGTGAATGTATTTATTTATGTCAAATAAACTTTAAAAAATTAAATAAATATACTAAAATGTATTAAAATCTTTTAGTTCGTTGTAGAAAATTAAATAATAAATTTATAATTTTATAATCACCTGCAGACGCGTGTTTCGAGCTTTCGCTCTCTTCAGTACAGCTTTATTATAAAATTGATTTTAAATACAAATAAAAACACTTACTAAAATAAATATAATGAAATATAATTATAAATATAATGAAATATAAATAACTTACTCAGGTATGTACGGAAACTGACACAAGAATGAAATATAACCGACTGAAGGTCTGAATTTATACCTGAGATGGATTAGTGAATTCTACAGAAAAGGAAAAATACCCACTTAGTGCACAATTGAATAAAACAATGTATTAAAATCCTTTAGTTCGTTGTAGAACATTAAATAATAAATACGAAAACATTTCGCGAATCTACAACAGTGAGTCTTACTAAGACTACAAAACAAATTAATTTGAAACAACTACTTCTCTGGCTAAAACCACGACAGACATTGAATAAACACGCAAATTAATTTTGTTTTATTTAATTATTAAAAATTAATATTAACAATAATAGATTATTTTTCTAAATACGGACAAGCATATCCCTTAAATTATTTGAACTCAATAGAAATTGTTAACAATTTAAAGTTAAAATTATTTGTTTTGGAACTTTTCACACCCTCAAATTCCAAAACAAATAATTTCTGATAATGGACAAGAATTTAAAAATTCCTTAATTAATGATTTATTAAAGGTTCACAAAATAGATATACATTTTACTACATCTTATCATCCGCAATCTAATGGAGCAATGGAAAGATTTCATTTTACAATCATACAACATATAATAATTTTAAATAATAGTGAATTCTCTCATGAACCAATTACAAATAAAATGTTATACGCAATTTTACCATACAACAATATTATACATTCTTCAACAAAATTAACTCCAGTAGAAGTAATTAGTGGTCACGTTGAAAATAATAATCCATTTGCCTTAAATTTAGAACCACAATTAGTCCGTAATTAAATTCAAAAACATAGAGATCAAACAAGACTTATTTATAGTAAATTAAATCAAAAACTTATTCAAAATAAAAATAAGGTAATATCAAAGAGAAATGGAAAATTAGAAGCTGAAATTGATGTAGATGAAGGTGACGAAATATTTGTAAAACAATATCATAGAGATAAATCTAAAAATGTGTATGAACAAATAGTTAAAACAGTTGAAAACAATGTCTACAAATAAACGCCCTAAAATTCATAAAGATCAAGTTAGACGACCACCTATATAATAAATAATTTTTGTTACAGATTAATTATATTTACATTTTCCGCTGACATTGAAATTACAAATCTAAAGGGAAATCCAGGTACCTACCATACTACCTTTCAAAATTGGAAAAGCTAAACTTCATTATTTTCTTGAACTTTTATACATTACTTTGATATATCCTATATACTAGATGAACTTAATTCATTAAACCAACATTATATTTGTATTAATAAAATTTTTAAAAACTCACATTCTCGTTATCGCGTAGAACTAGAAAATTATAAAAGAATTGTTGAATTCCAAATTTATCATACAAAACAAAAGTTGTTTAATTTCATACCTAACACTAAAAGAAATAGACGAGGGTTAATAATAATCTTGGTAGTATTTTTTAATCTATTACTGGTAACTTAGACGCAACAGATGCTATAAAATATGGTAATTTAATTAAAACGTTACAAGATTATCAAAATGAAATAATAAATACAGTTAATCAACAAATTTCAATTTCAAATGAAATTATTCGAAACTTCAATAATACAATTTCATCTATTCAATACAATGAAAATGCTCTCGGAAATCAAATAAATACAATTTCTGAAACTATAAATGTGCATATTTATGAATTTAATCAAATAATGATAATTAAAGATGTTTTAGATCAGATACATATGACGTTAAAAATGATTAATCAATTGTTACAAGACTCAATAATTAAACCTAAAGAGTTATTATTCTTAATATCAACAACTTTGTCATATCTCTCAGAAGATAACATTCTTTTTCCTATTAATATTGAATCCATGTATACATTTTATGAAATTTTGGATGTAAAAACACATATTTCAATAGGTCAAGTTTTTAGTGGCCAATATTTATTTTCAATATTAATAATACCTGGCCCTGGATTAATTTTAATTAAAAACTATAGTCCCTATATATGTAGTATTTCTAATAACATTATAATCAACAATCAATATAATAATTTATATAATAATGTATAAAGTATTTTAGCGACGACATCTCATTTAAAAGCTTGACTAGGTAAAAATACCGTTCGTAAACGGCCATCATTAAAATAAACAATTATAATGTATTGAGAAATAATTTATATTAGGACAAAATAAATACGTAGAATTTATAATTATAAATGAAACCCACAAATTTTGTTTAAATTATATTATAACCCCCGTAGAGGCTTCCAAAAATTGCCGTAGCGGACTATTTTTCAAGTCCCCATGGCGGGGTATTGGTTAAAGTTTTCAACTAGCAATAATCGCACCTCGGATAAACCTCATCGGTTACGATATCGCCACTGCGCAAAGCTAACGATTCTACTGCAGTACTGGAGTTTTAAAGAACCTGTTGAACTTAAATTTGTGTTCATAATTACAGCGACACCTATGAGACAAGAGTTAAAGAATAGGAGTGAGACCGAAGCAGAATTATCGCTTTTCAGGAGGGCATGGTATGCAAATTATATTTTCGTAGTTGAACTTTGAATTTTTAAAAACTATTTATTTCCGAATTTATGATACATTAAGCGATATTTATATTTAGACTTGTTAATAAAAAATAGTACATTTAAACAAGAGCCTTAATGCTAACCTATTTATACAATATTAAAACTAAAAACTAAGCAAAAGAACATCTGGCGAAAATTACTCCGCACATAAATAAACGTAAATGAGCAACTAGACATAATATGGAAATATACATAATTAAATGAACAAACCAAGTGTAATTTAATTTAAACCTTCATTAGTAGAGAGATTTCTAGCATTATGCTTATCCATAATATTAATAGCATCGAAAAAATTTCTAAATATCTATACGAATCTTGCTTTTATGCTTATTTTGTCTTTTTGTGCTTATTTTGACTTTTTGTGCTTATTTTCATGCCTTTTTTAGATTCTGATGCTTATTTAGAGCATTTTCTTAAACATTTAAAAAACATTTAATAAAAATTTCACGCTAATAATTAATGTGCTAATATAGAGAATTTTCGTAAAAATCTGTATCCCATCATTTATAGACTATATTTGTATTACATATTTTCTTCGTGTCTTTTGACAACATAATTGTTTAAAATCTTCATAATATGATACAATAATTATAATGAATTTTATTATTAATAAATATTAGTATAAATTACCAATTTACAATGGATTCGTTTATATAGTCTGTTCGTTGGAGCTTTCGTCGTACGTCACAAACTATCGCTTCAAAAAACGACGAAAGTTTTAGAGTGCGTTCTTTTTCTAACGCATTTGGTTTACTTTATCAGACTGAATGGTTTTGCGTCGTTTCTCGAAGCAATAATTTGTGACGTACGACGAAAGATCCAACGAACAGACTATAAATAAGTAGATATAATAGACCGTCTCATTATTGAAATAATACAGACGAAAGCTTTATAGGAATCACACCTATGATATTCCGGATGTAAATGTCGTTAAACTAGGCCCAAACAGGGGCCCTAGTAAGTATTAAATGTAAATAAATTTAAGTGATAGCTAATAATCAGGTGTTCTACAACCGTATCAATGTTCTACTCTAGGCAAAAATGCGAATGGGACGACTGGCGCATATTTATCGTTTTCGTTAATTTTCATATTCAAACTCGCATTCATAAACCGTACTATTAAATTGGCATTCCAAAAACTTTGCTTATTTGTCAAAAATTACTATATGCGTGAATCGTATTAACCTGGGGAATCACAGATAAATTATATTATATAATTCACATGTATATTTAACCCATAATGCAAAAGGTGAAAACCACAATACAAGAATTAATTAGAGACTATCCAGAATTAACAAGTGAAAATAATACATTATTTTGTAAGGCATGTTTAAAAATAATAAGTTTTATTTTAGTTCCCAACTGCATAGTAACTAGTCAAGACTTAAAACATGTTATAACAACACTACAACAAGAACGTTTGAAAATGTTCAAAGCTGATCTAAAAAAACAGCACAATTTCACAATCTTTAGCATCATCTTCAACAAACGATGGACAGTTTAAATTAAAATCACATTTGTGCAAAATACTTTTACATTCGAATATCCCTTTAACAAAATTACAAAATAATGCATTTAAATATTTTTTGGGAAAATATTGTAAAATGCGCATTGCCGAGAAAAAATTATGTAGCTCTTGCGTACTATGAAACCATACAAAAAATTAAAGATTTTATTAACAATAATTATATGTGGTTTGGTGTGGATGAAACCACAGACGCTTGTTTAATTTAATAATAGGAGTTTAACATGAAGACATCCGACCAACAGTATTTTGATATATACAAAAGAACAAAAGAAAACTGATAATAACATTATAGCAAAATTCATAAATGATAGACTGACAAGCTTATTTTTGCCGTAGACAATACCAGGTTACAAAATTTTACTAATAATGCATTTTGTGCATTGTGCCAGTTTAGCACATGGATAGAAACGAATTTCTGAAACTATGAGAATGAAATTTTCATTTGTAGATTTAATTAAATATGGTAAAATATTTCTTATATTCTGACATTACCTGATATCTCACTGCCCCATAAACCAGCGCTAACAAAATGGGGAACTTGGCTATATGCTGCGATGTACTATGAGAACAATTTTGAAGAATTTAATAAGGTTATATACAACTTTCCCGAAACGACAAGCAAATCAGTTAATGACTGTCAAACCGTTCTTAAGAAGCAAGAGCTTCTTTCAAAACAATTTAGTTACATAAAATCGCGTATTGTGAGCAACACAATCAAATCTTTATAAAAGCAGATTCCATTTAGAAAATACCTGGATGCATTGGCCAAGAAATCAAAATAATATCAAAAGAAGTATTCGGTGAAAATGAAGGATTTTTAATATTAAATAAATTGAATTTTATTTTGAAAGGCAATTTTAAAATGGATCCAGCTATAATTTAAAATAAAGAAAAGCTTTTCCACTTTCAAAAATTTATTGAGCGTCAGAAGTAATAATTTTTACAATTAAGAACTCCCTTTTTGATTCAGGGTTTTCCTATTTAGCTGCGCGCAAATTAGTCTTAGTCAGGCGTTTTTCTATAAATAAAAAACAAAAAATTTAAACCATTTGGATTCATGAGTATGATAAAGTTACTTACTGATTAAAACACTCGTAATACCCCACTTAACGCGGGAGATAGGTTCCAGCAAAGTAGAGATTGGGGTTAGGGGGAAAATTTTAATAATGAATATGTATTTTGTCAATTAAGTTTATTAAATATGTTTTTTTGAAACAATAGAACAAAAATTTATTTCATACAAATATAGAAACATAAATAAACATAGACCCGGTGTTATTAATTTTAAAACAACCGTTAAAAGTGTGTCAAGTAACAAAGACTCGATGCGAAAAATAGAAAAAATTAAAGACATTCTAAGTCATCATTTACGTTTGAGATCATTTAGACTCTTCATTTCCATTTTTCTCTCTTTTTATCAAAAATGTGTCCAATGTCATTTGCGTTTTTCGTTTGCACTGTGTAACAAATTGTCGATAAGTGGATAAGGCGTCCATGACACCCTTCTTGCCCTTGAGCTCTTATAAAAATCCGTGTCATTTTCAATAAATTAGTCTATAATTCCCGTTATAGTGTCTAAACTAGATTTTAGAAATGCCGTTGAAGGTTCTGTTTGTTCTTCTTCAGAATTGTTAGTTTTATTATTTTTTTCTTCTTCGTGGTGTGCCAATTTGTTGAGTTTAGCATTAGGAAAACGTTCTACTCTTTCTTCAAATATCTTCAAGAACTTACACATCAACATCACCTACGCCCATTTGTTTTGATAGTTCCACTATTTCGATGATATCAACAGTCTCTTGTATAGCATCATCTTCTTTGTTTAGATCTGGCCATATTTTCTTCTAAACCCCTTTCAAACATTTTTCTGTCACCTCATTCCAAAAAAAGATTTGTTTCCTACGATTTTGTAGTTCTTCCACAAATCTCTTATTGATTGTTTTCTTGTCCATCTATTTTCTCAAACATCCGTGTAAAAGTTCGGCGCAAATAATATGCCTTGAAATTTGATATTACACTCTGATCCATCGGTTGGATCAAGGCAGTATTAGGTGGCAGGAAAACCACTTCGACTGAAATGCCGGCTAGATAAATTCGTTTGGTGGCTTGGAGCATTGTCCATCAAGATGTTTTCTTTCATAATAGCGTTTAACGGCGGGGCCAAAATGTTCAACGAACCAATTAAAAAAAAAATTGCAATGAACATCTTTCAAAATTCGTTCGTTGATCATTTTTCCACGACTATTTATTGGACTCCCAAATCACAGGCAAAATCGCTTTAGAAATTCCTTTTATAACCATAGGTTTTTTTGAGTGGTACACAAGTAGGGGTTTTAACTTAAAGTTTCCATTGGCGTTACCACACAGTAAAAGGGTTAAGCGATCTTTCGCTCCTTTAAAGCCTGGTGTGCGTTTTTCTTGGCTACATTAAATACTAATTCTGGGGGATAGTTTCCACGTTCAATTATTGTTTTTAATATCGCTGGGAATTCAGCCGCCGCTTTTGCATCCTCACTTTCTGCTTCTCCTGTAATCTGTATGTTGTGAAGGTTATTACGATGGTTAAATCTGTTAAACCACCCTCGATTTTCAATGAATGTTTCAGTTGTGAATTTGACGGAAATATCTTTTCGCTTTTCAATTTCGTCGTCGATCCATATAGAAAGTCGTTTTTCCATTTCCTCTATCGTATGATTCCTAGAACGGGAATCTCTAGTTGAAGAAGTATTACAAGCTGTCCAAAATGAAAGTTTATACTTGAATTTTGGAGGCGTTTACTTCGTGGTACATTTTCGATTATTAAATAAAGAAAACACTTAACTTTTTTATACCACTTATATTTTTATTTCTCGTGACTAGTTTCAATTACAAGGTAATCATTATCAAACAGTTTGATAATGATTACCTTGTAATTGAAACTAGTCACGAGAAATAAAAATATAAGTGGTATAAAAAAGTTAAGTGTTTTCTTTATTTAATGAAAGTTTATATTTCTTTAGCTTTCAAAGTGAACGCAATTAATCCGGGAGGGGGGATCGGCTTTAAGCAAATCGGTAGTCAAGCTCTTGGAAATTTAATCGATATGGAGCGTTTCTCGAAAGTGGACTGCCGAACTTTTCATTTGAAAATCAGTGAAAAAGTTGGAAGAGACCGATACAACATTGGAACAAACCAAAACGGGCCGACAAGGATCATCACAGACGGCAAAATCATGGATGGTGTTAATCGGTCTGATCGCGAGGATCTAAAGCTTTCAATTCGGAAGTGCACAAGCGCTTTAAATGTGCCTAGTTTGTCATTACACCGTATTATGCACGAAGATCTAAAGCTGAGAAGAGGTGAAATAAATTGACCTCCACGAAGTCCTGATTTAGCCCCTATTACTTTTTCCTGTAAGGTTAAAAGTGTTAGTGACTCACTAGGGTGAGTCTAAAGTTTACTCTAATAGACCAATTTCTCTAGCACATTAACTATTTGTACATTGAGACAGTCAATGTACAAATAGTTATTATTTTTTTTTGGAGTGGGGTACATAAAATATAAGTTGAATGAATGTTCAAAATTAATAGGAATGGGTAGAAAATAATTTATTCCCGTCTCTTCGATTAAACAATTAACTGTTACACTGGTTTCAAAATCTAAGATATTTTCCGGTTTGAGTTCGAACGGTAACTTTCCGTCATAATTTTTGGAGATTCTTAATAGTTCTAAATATAAATTTTGAGGACTAATGATAGACGAGTCGAGTACTCTCAATTTACAGAATATTAAGGAATTTAAAATGGTTTGTAATATATTCGAAATAGTTCAGAAAAGGAAGATTAACTGATTAAACAAATCTTTTGTAAAGATAACGTGTTGGTGGTTGATTTTTTTATTTAATATTGCCGATAATTGTAGTATCCTAGATCTTAGAACATGTTGATTATGACTAATATCTTGAATAGTATTATTAAATTGTTTAATTAAATTTGTACTTTGGCTATATTCGAAATTTAGTTGGTTTTGAAGACATTCTTGATTTGCATTTAAATGAGAGATTTTATTAATCCTTATATTATTGTTAAAATCCATGTTTCCAGTTATAGTTTTAATAACGGTGCCCAATCCATTGAAAATACCTCTTTTAACTCTTTTTGGTTCGATGTACATATGTATCGTTGTTACTTTATCGAAAATATCGTTTCGTGAAAAATTAAGTAGATTATTATAATTTTTTAAATCGTTATTAAATTTGGAAATATTAGTAATCATTTCATATGTATTGTTAAGTTAACCAATTTCTTCATAGAGCGCTTTTTATTCATAATGATACGTAAAAGTATGCTTAGATATTTTAATGGTGCAGGGCCTAAATTTATCGGTAAAAATCCGACGTTGTGCGTTATGTTCCGAAATTCAAATCCACAAATCACAGGGACGGTGAGGAACCTGTAATATATTGATTTATTTTAGGGTTTCCTAAATAAATTTTGATTTGTATATCGGAATTTTTGAATATAATAATATACTCATTGGTTTTACATTTTTTTAATTGATCGATGCTTCATCCTAGTTTACGGATTGCCAAATTTTTAATATTATGATTAATACAGAATTCTTTTTAAAGCATAAACATTACCTTATAGGTTTATTAAATATTTATATATTAATATTATTGTTAATTACTTAATTAATATTATTATTAATATGTTTCCTTGGTAACTAAATAAATTATGTACCGGTTGCTTTCTTTTAAATAAAGTTTTGGTTTATGGTCATGTAAATTTTTATTTTTTCCGAATTTTAAAATCTTTACTAACGCAACGCGCTAAAGAAAAGTTAAATGGGAAGGAAAACAGATCGTTCTTGATTTCGGAAACAATTGTTTGTAATTGTAAAATTGTATAAAATCTTTTGGAAGATATCAAATGTAATTACTTCTTATTATATATTTTGTTCTGAAATGTTTCCCTATTTTTATTATTTTATTCAATAGTTTTAATTTTGGCTTTATTAATATTTTCGTTAATTTGAGAGTATAATAATTTAACTTTGGTTTTGTGATTTTCGGTGTAAACATAGGTTAATTTTCTTTCTAAATCAATGTTGAGAAGAGAATCTTTATCTATATGACCTGACATTATTTCGAGCGGTTTAATATTGTCACCGAGTGGATTAAATTATTATATGCGAGGATATAATAAATAATTTTTGTATCAATGGGTTCCTTTTTAAATTTTTCTTGGTTATTTAATAACCGAATATGTTCAATGGTCGAATGGTCTCTTTCTACTATCCTATCCGACTCAGGGTATTGTGAGCTTATAAAATGCGAATTAATTTTATGAAGTTCGAAAAGTTCTTTAATTCAAGTGTTTCTAAATTTCAAGTGCTTATCCATGATTTAGAATGCCATGATGTAAGAAAAATTTGATTAATTTGCTGGCAATTTCGACAGCCTGATTTGTTTTTCCTTCGTGGTAGTTACGAATTACATCTGAAATATTATTTTCTTCTTGTACATCAGTTGCAAGTTCAGTGCATTTTGTCATTTTAATTTGGGAATTTTTGAAATATTTTTGAAGGATGCTACAAAATTCATCGTAAATATCATTTTTAAAGTAAATATGGTAATGTGTGTACAAATTAGCTTTCCCTTTAAAGTAATAAGCTCACTTACACACACACACACACAAATACACAAATAACACGGCGGAAGGACAACGTCGTCGATAGCCAATACTACTACTACTATTATGGTAATGTACAATTGGCACAATAAATGATATTCTCAAAAAAATTGTAATTCATGTTATTCAAAATAAGTTTTCGAAAATTGCAAAAAGATTCTCATTTTTTTGTTTTTAAATAGCGAAATAGATTTAGGCTTAGCAGGGGAATGATCTACAATAGATATTATTAACTGATTATCGCCCAGGTTTATCGGCGATTGAAATACCAACTATGGGATCTTCTAAACTAGAATATATTGTTGCCCTATCATATTTTTAGATTGGGGAGGTTCAGGAATTATTGAATATTAATCATTATCGCTTTGATTATTTACGGGGTTATTATCATCAACAAAATTTATTAGATAATCGTTTAGATTTTCGGCGTACTCTTCGTTAATATTAAGCTCTAAGGATTTATTTATTACTACACATAGGGCTTTATTATTATTAAATTATTCTTACTTCTAGGCCTAAATGCTAATTTTATTGCGTTTTCTGAACGCTAGTCAATGCTAAGCGGAATTTTGCAATTTGGTGATTTTATTATATTTGTATTTAAATCTATACATATTTCTAATTTTTGCATATTATCTAAACCGATTAGAATGTCAAAACAAAAGTGAAAATCAAACAGATAAAGTATTAGATTATTTGCAAAATTGCTTCTAAATAATCTTTTAGGGGAAATTATTGTACTCTCGTGGCCATATGATATACCATGTGCACTAGACACTTCGAAGAAATCAGTTTTAATATTTTTTCTAAATAATTTGTATGCAATTTTGGGATTGATGAAGGAACGGTTGCTCCCAGTATCAACTAAAATTTTAAAATTAGTATCGGAGTTGATAATGTATGGTACGCGAGTACTTGCCTTGATAATTATTTAATCTTGTTTTTTATTTTTATTTTGGATTAAATTATTAGTTAGATAATCGCCTGATCGATTGCTATTGAGGTGGTCTGAATACTTGTCATTAGTCATGGATTTTTGTGGATTCGGATTCTGTTGAATTTGTAACCTAATGGGTTGGCTAGGAATATTATTATTATTAAATTATAGTGGCCTTTGATTAAAATTATTAAATGGTATATTATTTATTCTTTAGAAATTTGGTTATAAATTTTGATTAAATAGTTGATTAATAGTTCGCTTAGGTTCCAAAGTATATAGAAAATGTTGCTATTCGATCAATAGAACAATACTTTGTAATTGGCCTCGCAAACTACGAAGTTTTAACGAGTTTTTAACATACTTGATCGTATGGTTGAAAATTTATTAATTTTACTGCTTGTAGCATTTCTATTTCTGACTATATCCCGCCAAAGGCACCTTGCCGAAACACGGACGAATTAGAACCAATCAGCTTCTAGAGAACTTTGTTGCCGCGATAACAAATTCATGTAGAGTTCATTTTCGGCACTGTAATTGGTTCTCTACTCGCATTATGTTTCGGCACGTGATTGGTTCCCAATTAATTATTCAATTTTCTGATTGGACTATACATCGAACAGCTGTCAAATAAAATTAACAAACGTCAGTTTTTGTGAACTTTTTAAAAATGATTGCAAACATACGATTCGGAAATACAACACAAGAGGTATTTCAGGAAAAGGTAAAAGACGCCCAGCCAAAAAGTAAGTTACCATCCAAAAATATGATTAATTTTTATACAGAATAAATACCTTTGTTATTGTAATATTTTTGTTGGGATATAGTCTGATAAATTGCTCTCGTGCATTGTAAATTATCGCAAGTTTGCACTCTTTCGACAAACTCAGTCGTATTGCTTGGCAACAGGCCCGAGCCCGTTTGTCGAATTCGTGCAAACTTGTTACCGATAATTTTCAATGCACTTGTGCAATTACTGTTGAAAATGAATTAATTTTCGGGGCGAGTTTAGTGCGTGCGACTTGAACACGTTTTCCAAATAACAACGGAGTTTCGGATTTTGCGGGTACTAAATTAATAAGATCTTGGACTAAACAATCGTAGTTTCCAAGATCACTAAAACATTGCCTAAAATTTAATTCTACACGCGAACCAACGGCTACTAAAGCGGGGCCTGTTAATTTACTAATTATCGTCTTTAATAAATACGTATTGATGTGATTATTATTGAAAGGTCTGAATTGAGCACACGGTCTCACAATGCGTGATTAAAATCTCTGTTAATTCACTCGAACCGTCAAATATTAGAATATTTTCTAAATTTACCCATTTTTTAGAAGAAATGCGCATTTATTGCTTGAGGGCCGACAGGTTAGAGTGGAAGAACATTCTTCAAGAGTGAACTCCGCCTTTCAGCTTTCTGACGAAATTATTTGTAATAAAATATATGTCCTTTACGTTGTAGATAATTCACTAATAAATAGAAAAAAACAAAATAGCATTGCTATTTTGTAACACGCAAATTACTTTTGTATTATTCAATGTCTGTCGAAGTATTAGCTAGAGAAGTAGTTGTTTCAAAAGTGATTTGTTCTTGTAGTCTTAATAAGACTCATTTGTTGTAGATTTTACGAATATATTTTCGTGTTCTTTCTATTTATTAGGAAATTATTTATATAGTTTTGTTTATGTATTGCGAATTATTTTTATATAGCAAGTATGATAAGGTACCAATAAATAAATAAAAAATAATTATTATTGTTCACAAATAAATTATTTTCAATGCGTCTAAGAGGGGATCGGGAACGATTTCATAATAGTTAAGTTGTGCAAATTCCTTAACTGAATATGTACGCGGACATTTATTCATTAATTACAAATAAGCACAAATAAAAAACTTTTTAACTTTGTTTGTATAAGACGAACTTTATTTAGTGACTATAGTTTCGACAATTTTAGCTTGTCATTATCAAACTAGAAGTAATTAAACTAACAATTTACAGGTATATATATGCTTAAAAATTAAGGTCTTACAACAGCGTTAAAAAGGGGGGTATATATCAGGTCAACCTGGTCGTTAATTACGGGGGTTTCCGGATTAGCGCGCGCTTTGTAAATTTCTAGAGACTCCAGGAGGTCCATCTTACGGCCTTTTTCGGCAAAATGTATAATTGACAGTACATCCTTACCAAAAGTATGATTGTTTTCAATCATATGTCTGGCAAAAGATGACTTATCAATTAAATTAAGCCGAAAAGAACGAAGATGTTCCTTTAGTCTTGTATTGAAATTACGACCAGATTGCCATATATATATTCCCTTACAATGTTCACAAGTAAGTTTGTATATCCCTGATCTGTGAGTATTCTCTATTGATATTTTCGGATTAAAAACTATGTTGCGTATTTTCTTAAAAGGTTTTAGAGCTACTATTACATTATGTTTTGACAAAATATGTTTAATTTTTAATGAAATGTCACCAAAGAAGGTAAGGGGCTTATAAATTAAATGTTTTTGTGATACCTGGCCTGCATATATGTATTTACGTAGGTTTTTCATTTTGTATTTATTAATTAATTTATCAATGATTGATGAAGAATACCCATTTGAAGAAGCTATTGTTTTTATTATGTTAATTTCTGAATTAAAAGCTTGTTTTGACAGTGGAATATTAAAAGTTCGAAAAATCATAGAATTAAACGCAGACAATTTATGTTTTAGTGGATGGTTAGAACTGTTAGGGATTACTCGATCAGTATACGTAGGTTTACGGTAAATTTCAAATGTTAATGATTGATTAGTTTTTGTTATTGAAAGGTCTAGAAATTTAATATTATTGTTAATTTCGGATTCAACTGTGAATGTTATATTTGGGTGGAGGTTGTTAATAAATTCTAAAAATTGTTTTAGTTGTCTATCTGTTCCTACAAATGAAGCTAATATATCATAGACGTATCTAAACCCCATTTTAATATGTTTTTTACCTAATGGAGAATCTAATATAATATTTGTTAAATTGCACATGAAAATTTCGGCTAGCAATGGGCTCAGAGGTGAACCCATTGCAAGTCCTTCTGTCTGTTTATAATATGTATTTTCAAATGAAAAATAGTTGTTATTTAAAATGATTTCAAGGATATTTAAAAATTCTATTTTAACTGAAATATTAATATTGAGTGTATCAAATGATGTTTTTATTAAATTTAAGCAATCTGTGGGTAGAATTTTAGCGAACATGTTAGATACGTCGAATGATACTAGTTTGTGGTTAGGAGGGAATTGGTAATTTGTTAATTTGTTACATAAGTCTTATGAGTTTTTGATTGATCTAGGGTTCCTAAAATCGGTTAATTCTTTATTAAACGAAACAACGGGACTCCCGACTACTAAAAATTACGCGCCCGAGTTATCCACATTAGGGATAATCGCAAGGGTCAGCCCAACCGTAGTGCAATGGAAGGGCCTCACCCTGGAGGAACCGCCTTGTTGATCACGGTAACCCCTACGCCTGGTAAGTATGCTTTCTTGAAGTTGCAACTGACATTTAAATATCGTTTCAATAATAACATAGATTACATCCGTATAGCGACATCTATGGTAGTATTGTCGATATACTTAGCCACAGTTACTACTCCATTCTATTATCCCAATCAATAATACTTCAAGTATAGTTGATATATATTGATGAAATATATAAGTTAACGTTCGTGGACTTACTTTAGAGTTTTTAAAAACAATTTATTTATACGACGAACATGTACAGAGTACGGGCTCTAACTATACAATTGATTACAATAAAGAAATACGGGGTATTTATAATATAACTCTTAAAAATTAAGCAAAATAAATGGTAGGCTAATAGGTAGGTAAATATAATTAAGACGCAATAAAATAATAATATTCATATAAGTATAAACAAAGGATTGTTTAATTGACAATACACTGGTTGTTCATTATCAATAGGAGCATTATTGTGGACGGCAGGTAACTCCTCCACCCTTAGACTTTTGCTCCCACTGAAAGATGGAGTTCATAGGTCTTGTGTTGGTGTACTTTAAGGGTTGTTCCTCTTCTTCTTTTCCATTTGTATAACAGGAACAATGCGCCTCCACATATCACCATGTATTATAGATTACTATGGTCTACATACTAGGCCCAATCGTTTTGGATGAGTGGAAGGGGTTGAACTGCTGGTACATCTTGAAGGGTTAGTCGGCGAAGCTTTATCCTGAAGTCAGTTAAATTTTGTTTATTTACGTTTATATTAACGTTATTAATTAATACAGGACCTCCCGAACTTGAGTCTTGTATATACAGTTCATTGTTTTTATAGATCACTAAACACTTAGTTAGTTAAATTAAATAGACACCTTATAGTTCCCTGATTTCCCTGATTTGTTTTTGACACCAAATTTTAATTTGTTCTATATTTGGAAACACTAGCAGGAACTGCTGAGTGCGAGGAAGATGCTCCAGGTGATTACTCAAGATTTCTAATTTTGTGAATTGGCATTCATCAATTTTTCCAAATTTAATAATATTTTCTTCGCATTTAATAGTTGACAGCGACAAGTGAGATGGGCATTGGTAGTACAATTTGGTTTTCGTACATTCAGAGGTATTATTTTATTTTCCGATTTTA
The DNA here is from genome assembly GCA_963969525.1 of Ontholestes murinus. Lineage (NCBI taxonomy): Eukaryota > Metazoa > Arthropoda > Insecta > Coleoptera > Staphylinidae > Ontholestes > Ontholestes murinus. Next base: position 60,675,952 of record OZ018387.1, read on the forward strand.
AAATGTAATTTGTATTTGGTACTATGGTCAAGTAATCTGATTCAATTTTCATAGTTATTGAGTTTAGATAATAAAGTTCAAAATTTATTTAGAAGTTAATTGGGATTGATATGAAATACTGAATAACCATTCCTTTTATTAAGCAATTAACTTTAGATACAGATTCAAAATTTAGTATGTTGTCTAACCTTACATCAAAAGGTAATTGGTTTGCGTAGAATCCCGAGATAATTCTTAGAAATTTGGATGGCTTTATAATGCTAGGGTGTATCGCGTGTAATTTGCAAAACATAATTGAATTTTCTACAGTTTGGAATATATTTTGGATTGTCTTATACGATATTATCAACTGATTAAAGATGTCTTTTATAAAGAGTACATGTTGATGATCGATTTCCCCTTTAGAATAGCATGCAATTGCATAATTTTCGATTTTAATAAGTTTTCGTTATGTTCAAGCTATTTAATCTTTTGTTAAAGTTACTAATAATTTCGTTATTAAGACTATACTCGAATTTTATCTGATTTTCGATTTGGTTTTGATTACTTGTAAGGTGGTTTAACATACTTTCAAAGTTCGTACCGTCAGAATCTAAATTGCCTGTAATGGTTTTTATTACTGTGCCTAGCCCGTTGATAAGCCCTCTTATATTTCGGCTTCTTTTTGTTACTTTGAATTGTTGGAATTTATCCTCCAAATCTTCTTTTATATAATTTAATATGTTTTCATAATTCTAAAAGTGCCTCTGAAATGTCGTGTAATTATAATAATGGATAAATATATGCTCATTTTTTTCTAATTTTGCCGGTCCCAAATTTATCGGTAATATGCCTATATTTCTCGTAATATTTCTAATTTCTTTGGCTCGGTTTACTGCGACCATGATGGACCTAAAACGGATTTTTAATCTTTCGTTTGCTACAAAAGTCTTTGAATTATTGTTTGGAATAAATCCCTGTGATTTGGTTTATTAAAATATTTATTTTTAGTAATTAAATATATTACATGGCGATTTTCATTTTTTAAGAAACATAAAGAGTTGACTTTAGGTGTTTGTGCCTTTAACTTCCCTATTTGTCCAAATCTCAATTTAAAATCGCGTGCTATACCCGAATTCATATGTAAATCAGCAATAACACAATGTGCAAAGGAAAATTCTTTTGGTGCTGTAAATAGATTATCTTGAATTTCTATTATATTATCAGCTACATTATTATTATTTTGGTAATTATTCATAAAGTTTATGTAGGATAGATCGATACTGTCCTTAGTTTTACATTTATTATTATCAATTATTTTACGGGGTCTTTTAACGTTTGAAAGATGTATTTCTTCTACCTGGTTATGATGAGACTTTTTAATTTTCGCGGTTTTTAATTCTTCATTTTTTGACTTATTTGTCTATGGTTTATACTTAATTTTTGTTGTCTGGTAGATCACTATTTTGATTTTATTTATTCATTGATTTTTCTTTATTTTCGACAAGCTTTTCATATGTTGTAGTATACACTAATTATACTTTTTCTCTGTAATGTGTAATATAATTAATTCTGGATATGGCAATTTATTAAATGTAATTTGATTTTATGTAATGCTAATAATTCTTTTATTAATTAATTAACTCTAAATGGTTATCAGCTACAATTTGTGCTGGTATTCCATGGTGTGAAAAGAAACTAATTAATTTATTTGCAATTTCAACAGCTTGATAAGATTCTAATTGGTACACCCATTTTATAAACAATAGTATAATCATACTCCGATAACTTGATACGCCACCTGGTTAATTTAGAGTTGGGTTCTTTTAAGGACATGAGCCACTGTAAAGGCTTATGGTCACAAACAATTTGGAATTGTTGAATAATTTACTTCTGAATCATTAAGTGTACGGCTAGCGTACGCTACCGGTACATCTGAGCCTATGTTACCTTGGGATAAAACTACACCAATTACAAAGTTACTTGCATCTCTAGTTACAATAAAAGGTTTATTAAAAACCGGATACTTTAGAATGGGTTTATTGCTTAACAGGTCTTTACATAGATTGAAACAAGAAATATAGTCTGGATCGTTAACGTTAATTATTGCACCTTTTTTTAATCGTTTTGTAATGGGTTTGGTTAATTTGGCAAAGTCTTTAATAAATATTCGGTAATACCCGAGAAGTCCTAGGAATCCTTTTATCTGTTTGGTGTTTTTCGGAATGGGATAATTTTGGATCGCTTTAATCTTCTCTGGGTTGGATTTAACACCATCCGGAGTTACAATGTGTCCCAAGTAAGAGACTTCCTTAGGTAAAAATTCGGATTTATCCAACTGAATTTTGAAATTTGATTTACGTAGGCGTTGAAATACCTTACGCAATCTAGAAATATGTATTGCAAACTTGTACTAAAAATAATTATATCGTCAATAAAGACTAAACATTTTTCATTTTGGATACCTCTCAAAATGTTATCCATGACTCTGGAACGTGGCAGGTGCATTTTTGAGACCGAAAGGCATACGGAAAAATTCGTAATGACTGGAGAGTGGATTTCTAGCATTATGCTTATCCATAATATTATTAGCATCGAAAAAATTTCTAAATATCTATACGAATCTTGAAGAAAGTGATTATTTAGCGCTAAGTTTTTTTTGCTTTTTTTGCTTATTTTGACTTTTTGTGCTTATTTTGACTTTTTATGCTTATTTTCATGCTTTTTTTAGAATCTGATGCTTATTTAGAGCGTTTTCTTAAAAATTTAATAAAAATTTCACGCTGATATTAAATTAATGTGCTAATATAGAGAATTTTCGTAAAAATCTGTATCCCATCATTTAGTGATAGCTAATAATCAGGTGTTCTACAACCGTATCAATTTTCTACTCTCGGCAAAAATACGGATGGGACGACTGGCGCATATTTATCGTTTTCGTTAATTTTCATATTCAAACTCGCATTCATAAACCGTACTATTGAATTGACATTTCAAAAACTTTGCTTAATTATCAAAAATTACTATATGCGTGAATCGTATTAACCTGGGGAATCTCAGATAAATTATATTATATAATTCACATGTATATTTAACCCATAATGCAAAAGGTGAAAACCACAATAGAAGAATTAATTAGAGATTATCCAGAATTAACAAGTGAAAATAATACATTATTTTGTAAGGCATGTTTAAAAATAGTAAGTTTTATTTTAGTTCCCAACTGCATCCTAACTAGTCAAGACTTGTATGTAAAACATGTTATAGCAACGCTACACCAAGAACGTTTGCAAAAGTTCAAAACTGAACTAAGCAGCACAATTTCACAATCTTTAGCATCATCTTCAACAAAAGATGGACAATTTAAATTAAATTCACATTTGTGCAAAATACTTTTACATTCGAATATCCCTTTTAGAAAATTACAAAATAATGCATTTAAATCTTTCTTGGAAAATTATTGTAAAATGCGCATTCCTGAGAAAAAATCATGTAGCTCTTGCGTACTATGAAACCATACAAAAAATTAACGATATTATTAACAATAATTATATGTGGTTTGGTTTGGATTAAACCACAGACGCTTGTATAATTTAATAATAGGAGTTTAACATGAAGACATCCGACCAATAGAATTGAAGAAAACTGATAATAACATTATAGCAACATTCATAAATGATGGACTGACAAGCTTATTTTTGCCGTAGACAATACCAACTTACAAAATTTTACTAATAATGCATTTTGTGCATTATACAAGTTTAGCACATGGATAGAAACGAATTTCTGAAACTATAAGAATGAATTTCCATTTGTAGATTTAATTAAATATGGAAAACTAGTTCTTATATTCTTCTGTGAGTGCAATTATTCAAGGAGTTATTACCTACACTACCCAAACCACTGCTAACAAAATGGGGAACTTGGCTATATGCTACGATGTACTATGCGAACAATTTTGAAGAATTTAATAAGGTTATATACAACTTTCCCGAAACGACAAGCAAATCAGTTAATGACTGTCAAACAGTTCTTAAGAAAAAAGAGCTTCCTTTAAAACGTTTTAGTTACATAAAATCGCGTTTAAATTTTGTGAGCAACACAATCAAATCTTTATAAAAGCAGATTCAATTTAGAAAATACCTGGACGCATTGACCAAGAAATCAAAATAATATCGAAAGAAGCATTCGGTGAAAACGAAGGATTATTAATATTAAATAAATTAAACTTGATTTTGAATGACAATTTTCAAATGGATCCAGCTATAATTTAAAATAAAGGGAAGCTTTTCCACTTTCAAAAATTTATTGAGCGTCAGAAGTAATATTTTTTACAATTAAACCCCTCGAACAACATTTAATGATCTACTGTTTTCATGAATAGATTTTGAAATGTATAAAATTATAATTTAATTTTTAAATACTTACATAATATTATATATTACGTAAAGAAAGTATGTTTATTTTAGTTTTAAGCCGAATTTCTATGTAAAATATGTTGATAAACGTGTAACATATTAAGAAATAATAGTTTTCTTTAGTGCTTTTTTCGTATTTTTATGCTTTTTTCCTGTTTTTATGCTTTTTTTCTCTAAATTTTGTGCCTTTTTAAGTGCTTTTTTTCACATTTTTTAAGCTTTTTTATCCGCTCTCTAGTAATGACCATTCTCCGTGTTGAATGCAGTTTTTTGAAGATCTCTTTCATCAATTTCTACCTTGTGGAAACCAGAAGCTAAGTCTAGTATTTTGAAATATTGACAATATATTTGGCAGGGGATATTTATCACCAATTGTTTTTTCCTATAATCTATTACAACGCTGACCAGAAGCATCTATTTTTTTAGGAACTAGGGGTTATATGAGGGGCGAATTATATTTTGGGATAACATCTCCCTAATGTGTTTATACACTTCTTGTTTGTGCATCTACGGGTTCCTATACGATTTAGTGTATGTCGGAATTTCATCGTGATAATACGATACTTAATTTCATTTGTGAAAGTTAACCCTGTATTATTTATATGGAAAATATCTGAGTATTCCTTGATTAAATTAGTAATTTACAGTCTTTCTTCATTGTTCATATGCGCTGAACGAATGAGAGACAAGTCAAATTTTATTTTATTGGTATCAATTAGATTGAAATTGGGTGATTGATTAAGATTGATTCGTTGATCTTATCAACAACTAATGGTTTTAAGAATTCCTTAAAAGGGTTATTGTTTGGGTTAATAATAGTACATACAGCCTTGCTGTTTTTACATTTAGAGACATTCTGTGGGGTCTCGATATTCGAACCATAATTTGTGTATGGAATTATAATGTCGCCATTTTTGACATTTTTAATATCTACTTCTACTACTATTTCTGACATACCAGGCACTACTATACACTTAGTGTACTGGAGCTCATTAAACTTATTAATATTTATTTCGCATCCCGGTGCGATTAATTGATCTTTATTTAGTTCCATGTGGGCATTTAAAAGTTTTAGGTTTCCGAGTGGAATTTCAAAATATGGAATATTAAATTTTTTGAAGATTCGGTTCTAAATAAATGGATTAGGTTAATTTTTGTACTATAGTTACCTTGGGTTGAAGCGTTAATAGTAGTCACATTAAATGGACATTTAAATATTTGGTTTTTAAATAACTTAGTAGCTATTCCCGGATTTACGAAAGAGCGTATGCTCTGTAATATTTTGAGTTTATTTTTAGTTTCTATTATATGTGGAAGATAGCTTTCATGATTTTTGATACCTAAGAATTGTTCTCTAGGTTTTCCGAGGCGTTTTCGCCTAAAAAAATCTTTTGATCGAGGTTATATAATTCTTGCACGGTGTAATTTAATTTTCGATTATTATTTGGATTAATAGTCGTGGTAGACATCGGGGTTTCTTGTCTTCGATTAAAGTTTGAATTGAAATTTTGTTTAGGAGCGACTTTATTTTTCGGTGGATAGTTATTATTTGACGACTTATTTGTGGGCGGTTGATAAGTACGCGGAGGAATTCGCGGAGTATTATTTTGATGAACGGGGCGCGGAATTTTATCGGGCTTGTGCGATGGCTGCAAAGAAAACTCATGCTGAAAAACGTTTGTAAGCATGGTAAGCGCAATGTGAAAGTCTGCGAGGGTTTTGACCCTCATCTGGCTACCGTAAGGTTCCTTTAAACCTTTTAAGAAAACACGTAAAGCATTGTCATTGAACAATTCTATTAAATGAAACCTTTTAAGATTATCATCAATATGATTTGTTGCATAAGAAATTTGTAAATCTATTATAAAAAATCGAAAGGAGATTCGCTGATCAACTGTTTTAGATTAGTAATTACTGAGGATGAAATATTTTTCCCGGCGTCACCTTTAATTTTTGACAATATGTTAGACGTTAAGTACTAATTTTGAAAATCATTTGGATCATCACGGTTATAAAAGCGTATGACCATTTTTTCGCAAACTTCAATGAATCTAGAAAGTATTTCGGGATTCCCGTAAAAATCAGGAATATTTTTCCCGGCGTCACCTTTAATTTTTGACAATATGTTAGACGTTAAGTACTAATTTTGAAAATCATTTGGATCATCACGGTTATAAAAGCGTATGACCATTTTTTCGCAAACTTCAATGAATCTAGAAAGTATTTCGGGATTCCCGTAAAAATCAGGAATCGTTGATAAGTATTCCGGTTTCAACTGTAGAGCCATTTTTTGTGGACTTGTGTGAATTAAATAGCTAGTTTACTAGACCCTATAGTAATGCGACGCATAAAATGTTTAAGAACCAATTTTCAGTGTTTTCGAGGTCCACGTTGTGGATTTCCAGTTGACAAATTCGTAAACGAAAAGTGACCAATGATGTTCGCTCAAGGCACTTCAACCAATATCCTACCGACTGTGCCAGTTAACGTTCGTGGACTTACTTCAGAGTTTTTAAAAACAATTTATTTAAACGACGGACATGTACAGAGTACGGGCTCTAACTATATAATTTATTTATTTATTTATTATTTGCTTTGTTTCTCTTCATAAGATAATCAAAAATACATACCATTATAAATAATATAAATAATATAACTAAAATTTTAATTGAAGAGACCCGGGCGGAGTTCATTTCTTCAAAATGTTCTTCCACTCTGACCCATTTAGCCTATTCTCATGAAGAATCTTCGTTGGGGTTCTTCCGGCGGCCATTATTCAGCTTCTAAGCTCATTTCTTCTTTTTATAAATTACTATTTCCATTAAATTAATTGATATTTCAATATGTAAAAATAATGTATATATTCTGTCAACATGACAATGATTACAATAAAGAAATACGGGGTATTTATAATATAATTCTTACAAACTAGGCAAAATGGATGATAGGCTAAGCATAAATATAATTAAGACGCAATAAAATAATAATATTCTTATAAATAGAAACAAAGTATTGTTTATATTACAATACGCTCATTGTTCATAATCAATAAAAGCGTTATTATGGACGGAAGGTAACTTATAAAAATACAACAAGGTTAATAATGTGTAGTCCAGCCACAATAGCGCTCCATATACAGGTGGATTATCTTCTTAATCTAACTCCTATATATTATTTAATATGTATTATAATCAATAACCATTTATAAAATAATGTACAAAGTATTTAGCGACATCTCATTTAAAAGCAGGACGAGTATAGGTAAAAATACCGTTCGTAACAAAACGGCCATCAATAAAATAAACAATTATAATGTATTCAGAAATCATTTATATTAGGACAAAATTAACATTAAAATTTAAAATAATATATGAAATCCACAAAGTAAAAATAAATACTTCTACTATTTTAATTAAAATTTCTCAAAATACCTAGAATCTAGAAATGTTATAAGAGTTAAATTAAATTTTGTTTAGATTATATTATAACCCCCGTAGGGGCTTCCAAAAATTGCCGTAGCGGACTATATTTCAAGTCCTCATGGCGGGGTATTGGTTAAAGTTTTCAACTAGCAATAATCGCACCTCGGATAAACCTCATCGGTTACGATATCGCCACTGCGCAAAGCTAACGATTCTGCTGCAGTATTGGAGTTTTAAAGAACCTGTTGAACTTAAACATGTGCTCATGATAACAACGACACCTATGAGACAAGAGTTAAAGAATAGGAGCGAGACCGAAGCAGAATTATCGCTTTCCCGGAGGGCATAGTATGCATTATTCCTTTCCCTATATAGAATATAAATTCTGCAGGTATATGCGGTTTTCAAATAAAATATTAAATATAAGCTTTTATTGAGATTTCAGTGACATATAGTTCGCTGCAATTAATTTTTTAAATTTAGACTTTGAATTGTATATTTAGTCAAGGATGTTTTTATTCTTTTCGTTTATTTTAACATGAAAAATATTTAAAAAATATTATTAAGATATGACTTCTGTAAAATTATATAATTACACTATTAAAGTATAATACAACAGATAAAAATAATAGATAATACGATTAATTAACTTCTTAACCCGTGGTGAAACATTTTTATGTTAATAAAAGGATTACACTATTTATATAGTGAAACATAACCAAGTGCTTAATTAATCCCTTTGTACAGTGAAAGTAGATTGTAGGCCAAATTACTATTTTATTGATTTGTGGTGTAATTAATGAAAATAAATTTATGTTAAAGAATATGTAAATAATGACATTGACAGGTGTCATTACGTATATTTGATCTGTTAAAAGTGCTGATTTTTATTGGTGCAGTTGTTTTAATAAGTAAAAGTTTTAAAAGAGTTTAATGTTACACATCCGATTTGTATTTACTGGTGAGTTGAACTTAACACACAACAGTTTATATTATTTTCACGATAAAACTGTTGGCACCTAAATTGGTGCCGTTGTTATTTACGTTTATCGGTATAGATTGGGTTATATATATTATATCCAATTTTGTGTTATTTTGACTACTAATTTGTTTAAATATTAATAATTACCAATTCCGTGATCTTCTCTTGCTTGTTATTTAAAGTCACCACGAAAAACCGAGTGGTGTGAATCGTGTGTCCCTGTGATTAAAAAAATGGGTGTTCTATGTGAAGTGTGTCGAATACATATTTCGCCTAATAATAATTTCAGTGACGCTTTAAAATGCTGTACTTGCTTAAAATGGTATCATGGTGATTGCATTTGACTGTCATTGCATGTACTAAAAGGAAAGATAATGGAGTTAAATGGGTGTATAATAATTGTTTAACTTCTAACTTATATTCTGTTAGAGAGAGTCCAATCACCAATGTGAAAACTATTTAGACTCCAGATTTGCAACTTTGAATAATAATTTGCAATCTTCTATTGAAAGTATCAGTTCTAAGTTTGATGTTATTAATACTAAATTAGAACAATTAGAAAATGAAAACAAACATCTAAAATTAGAAGTGGAAAATTTGAAAAATAAATATTTATCCGTGGAATATCCTGAGGATGTAATTATCAGCGAAATCGAGGATAGATAATTAAGATTTAGGAACATTATGATTTTTAATTTATCTGAATAAAATTCCAACAATTCAGCTATTCGTATTGAGCACGACTTGAGCCTAATTAATGATTTATTTAAAGTAATTGATGATATTGCGCCGCCTTTAAAAATTATTAGAATTCTCATTTAAGCCTGAGTTCTTTCGAGATGCAGAAATTTGTGTGGTGACAGACTTGCAGAAGTTACATGAGCACTCTGATATGCTAGATTTATCCTTAAACCCTGCTAAGTCTTCGTTTATCCTTTTTGGTAAAATACGGACATGTACAGAACTCTCCTCACAAATAAAATTTCCATTAATGGTATAGAAATTCCATATGTCAAAGAAGCTAAAAACATAGGATTAGTTATCGATAACTCGTTCAGATATAAAAAACAAGTCAATAAATATATTTGCACCTCTTATATGAATCTTAAGAAACTATACCCACATCGTTCATATCTTACAGTAGAACCGAAGATTATGGTATATAACGTATTAGTGTTGTCACATTTTGCATATTATTGTACACTATATAATGGTGCTATTGACAGTATTACTTCATCGCGAATACAAAAGGTCTAAAATTCGTGCTTACGTTACATATATAGCATTAGAAAATTTGAAAGAATTTCATATAAGTTGAAGGAAGTCTGCTGGTTACGTATGTCTAAAAATAGAGAATATCAATCTGCGTGTTTCTATCATAACTTAATTCTTAATAAATCATCACCTTATTTATAAGAAAAAATAGTGAAGATGTACATAATATAAATACACGATTTAGAGGTCTTTTGAAGCCGAAACACCGCACCTCACTTTACCAACGGTCATTTTCATACCAATTTGTAAAATATATAATGCTCTGCTCTGCTCTGCCCTATAAGTTTAAACATCTTAGCTTAAATATATTTAGGAAATAAATTAAATTGCAAAAATTATATGAACAGAATGCGTGATAATTTCTTGAACTGTTGCATCACTATTTCTCTAATCTAATTAATATTTTACAGAATTAGTTTAATTTAAAATTCAATATTTCTCTTTGTTTTATGTTTTATAAATTAGAAGGTTTGGATGGCAGAGCAGTTTGAGGTTTTTCTTAAGACTGATTTGTTAATATTAATTAGAATTGGGTTTTCTGTATTTTTTTATTAAATATTATTTATATTATTATAATTATCATTATACACAAATAAAGCAATTTATTATTATTATTATTAATTATATTCCCTCCACTATATTAAAACATGTAAATAAACTTAGATCTGTTAATTCTCACATTAAAATCAAAAGTGATTAAACTGTTAAACAAAGAACCTTATTAAAGTCTATGGAGTCTGAAGTTGACAAAAGAAAAAAAGGATAGAGGACCTTATTTAAAAATTGTATCTATCTATCTAATATTAAAGAACTTATCCACTCCTTAACTTATGTATATGTGATATTATAATATTTGTTGAAAGTTGGTTAAATAATGATATTTCTGACAGTGAAATTCTATGCGATAATTTTATTATCTACCGTGCTGATAGAGAGCTTAAGTCAAGCGTTAAATTGCGTGGAGGTGGTGTACTTATTGCCGTAAGAAAAGAATTATTGTCTTTGGAAGTTTCTTTATGTACTTCAACGGTTGAACAACTTTTTGTTATTGTTAAATTTTACAATAAACGTTTCTTAATTGGGGGAGTGTGTATATACATATTGTAACATCCTCGAATCTATTGTCAATGATAATAGAGAAAATGAAATTATTATATGTCGTGATTTTAATATTCCCTCTGCCATCTGGGATAATGAACTAGTTGAGAACTCTGTATCTTCTGATAGTGCATGCGGTGTCATTGCTGAAACATAGTTTTTAAACATGTTTCAATTGATTAATAATCCCAACAATAGAGGTGTTTTTCTTGATTTAGTTTTTAGCACTAATGCTAAAATACGCATTTAATGATCTTCTGTGCAATAATTCATTGCACCATATTGCCTATGATATTGATGTTAACGTTTTAATGGAACAACGCAATTTAACAATCAATGAAAAAATTTACAACTACAAAAGTGGCAACTATACTGCTATTAATAGTGCTCTTTCTGATGTAGTTTGGAATTTGGATTTTGTAAATATATATTTGGATAGTGCTCTTGAAATGTTTTGCAAAAGTTTGTTAGATCCAATTGAAATGTATGTCCCGGTGAAAACTAGTTTTAGTTCGCGATACCCAAAATGGTTTAACAGTGAACTTATAAGTTTAACTAAAGAAAAAATAGGCTCACTTATTATATAAACAATCTGGCGATACTAATAAATATGAGAATTTCAGAATTTTCCGGGAGAAGTTTTCATTCTTAAGTAGATCTCTTTTCAAATCGTTTATTTATGAAATTGAAGAAGACATTAGATGCAATCCAAAGAATTTTTGTAAATTTCTCAAAGAATTGAAGAATTCATCAGATATTCCCGCAACTATGTGTTTTGAAGACAGGATATACGACAACGGGCACGATGTAGTTAGCGCTTTCGCTTCATTTTTTCTTCATCTTATTGTGTAAATGTGATTGGTATCCCTAAATTCAATTTTATTAATAAGGTTAATTCTTTGTCATGTTTGTATATTAATTTGGAAGAGTGTTTAAGGGGGGAAATACGTGTAATCGGTCATAAAAATAGCCTTTTTTGGGATTTTTTTTGAACAAACTAAAAGAGATACAACCTCACGGTTTCTGAACTTTATTGGGCATACAGTAGGCTGTAGTTTTAGAAAATTTGAAGTCTTTCCGTTAATTGGTTAGCCCTCTATTCAACCGATTGTGCCGCCATGTTGGAAATACCGACTAAATTGGCGTACACTCTGGAGGCCTGAAAAATTATTTTTTTAAGTTTTTCTTGCACAACCCTTTTCTTAGATGTATTTTATCCTAAATGAACCTCAGAAAGTAGAAAAAAACCCAAATATATGATTTCTGCAATCGCTGAAAATAAAAGTTCAACATTTGACTCTTTTTTCGGATTTCGTAGGCCCGTAATAATTATTTATTATTATTTTTTTTCTGATTTCGGAGGTTCATTTAGAACAAAATTTTATTAGCTATTGAGCAGACAAAAATTCAAGTGATTTGAATAAAAATTGACAAAGTTATCATGTACGCCAATTTCAAAAACATGGTTTCGAGAAAAACGCGTTTAAACTTTTAAGTTTAGAAAAAGCGTAATTTATGTAAACCTATAATTTAACGGCGATCCCGGGACATAGAGAGTGCCTTCCTCACGTTCATAGAAGTAGTTAAGCTCGGCTTGAGCCTTTTTTCTGGCTGTTCTGCCTTCCTTGCTCCTATTTAGCGATCGCCGCTCCTAACGGATTTATCGGGCGTCGTCCTAGTTGTCAACGAAAATCCTAGTATTTGGCCAATGATACATTCCATCCCTTCCATAATTTTGCAGAAACCTTTGTATCCTTCGTTGAATGTAATAGCAGTGATATATGCGGCAATTTGAACGATTTTGTAGCCGCAGTTCAAATGCTTCGGTTCCTTCGGTGCTGATTCCCTTTGAACTGTTTTTTTTCGATCTACTTGCACGATGATACTCGTCTTTATTACGTTTTGGATACATTGTTTACGGCAACAATCACCGCGACGTTAAAACAAACAAACAACGATTGTTTATATTTCCATAGACTATAAGATAAAATCGGATCATGACACGGAGGTAGAAACTCTCTTATATGTCCGTGAATACTTTTGCGATCACTTTAATATTTCTTTGGATAAATCTTAAATGTATAAGGAAGGTTTTTATGCAAAAAAACAAAAATTCGAAAAAAAATAATTTTTTACATGTATTTCCCTTAATGAAATTTTAAAATTGTCTAATAAATTTAATTGTGGTTCAGAGGGTATTTTAGGTTACTTCCTTTATAATTATGTATATACTATTTCTAAACCGATTCACTGGCTATTTGAACAGTCAGTATTTTTAGGTCACTTCCCTCAACATTAGAAAAAATCTTTTAATATTCCTATTCACAAAAAAGGGACAAGAAACCTAATTGTCAATTATCGTGGTGTTACCGTACAATCCTTTATCCCTAAAATACTTGACATGCTCATTTCTATTCAGTTGCGATTCTTAACACCAAAAATCATAGTAGATTATCAACACGGATTTCTTGGTGGCAGATCTACTGTCCCTAATCTTTTTTATTTTAAAAAGTTTTGCTAAGCATACACAAGTCGATGGTGTATATACTGATTTTGCTATAACATTTAACCCTGTTGACCACAATATATTAATCGCTAAGTTGAACGCTTCTGGTTTTTTATCTCAAATTATTAACTGGCTATAGTCATTTTTAATAAATCGCTCTCAGATTGTTAAACTTAATAACCACACGTCTTCCGTGTTCGTTCCTCAGGTCACTTATGTTGGTCCTGTGTTGTTTTTGTTATTTGTTAATGATTTGTGTGATTCGTTCAAGTACTGTAAACCTTTAATATTTGCGGATGACCTAAAATTATTTCATTCTATTGATAACATTGGCAGTTGTTTAGAACTGCAACATGATATAAATATTTTATTTGAGTGGTTATTAAAGAACAATTTATTTTTGAATATATCAAAATGTAATTCAATTTTCAAGAAAAAATATTGTAACTATCTTTGACTGCTCAATTAACTTTAAGCCGTTGGAAGGAGTCTATAGTATTAAAGATTTAGGGGTTATGTTCGATTCTAAATTGTCCTTTAAAAACCATAGTAATTCTATTGCTAACAAGGCATTTAAAATATTAGGTTTTATTTTTAGAAATAATTAGGGTTTCAGACCTTACGCTCTAAGAACTCTTTATATTAGTTTAGTGAGATCAAATTTGGAATTTTCATCTCGATATATCTGTTATATATTAGCGCTAAAGATAGTACAGTGCAAGTTTCTTTATTATATGTTCCGTAGATTTGATGTTGCTGGTATTTAAATTGCCAATTATTCATTTCTTTATAATAGTTTTAACTTGGACTCCTTAAAATTTCATAGAATTATGTTGTATTTGTGTTTTCTGCATAAATTAATTTCGGGTAATATTAATTGTTCTTAAATAATTGCTTCATTAAATTTTACAGTATGTTCTACTTACATAAATATACGACGTAAACCCTTATTTAGATTACCAACAGTACGCACTAATTATGATTCAAATAATCCACGTTACAAATTTATAACTGTAGCTAATGATATAAATCATAATAATAATATTGATTTGTTTGGTTCTAGTCTAACTAAGTTTAAATCACAAGTTAAAAGAATTTCATTTCAATTTTGATATCTGATATTGTTACTTACGATCATAAGTGTTATTTTTATGTGTATTTTAATTTTATGTTGCATTATGAACTATGTTTTTTCTAATGTAAAAGGTGATTCCGTTTAATAAATACAGGGTGTCCCGTTAATGCGGGGAAATGGCTGGACCATGGATTCCTGGGGTCAAAATATGACGATTTAACACAACTTATCTATATCCAAAAATTTAAGGTTAAGCCAGAATTTGGCTTCAAAGTTTCAATTTTTTTTATTTATTTTGTTTATAACAATTGAACGCTTTATTTGATTTGAATGAAATTTATTAGTAATAAGTACCATAATATCATACATCATTTTAGTTATTTTGGCCATTAGTGATTGACAGGAAGTATAAGAAACAGTAGTACCACCACTTAAAAACTAAAATATTTTTTTATTGGTGCATCCAATAAAATCCAAAAAAATTTACTTAAAAGGGCATTAGATTTAAAAACTTTTTTGACTCTTACTTGTTTTTGATATCTTGTACGGTTTTTGCACAAAAACATAAAATATGAATATAGTATACTCATTATGCACTCATTAATAAGTAAATAAACTTACTCAATTGAATAAAAATTAAATAATATCAATTAATAAAAGAAATCAAAACAACATCTAACACTTTTCAAGCAATTTTCTTTGCAAAATCCTAATACAAACAAGATATCGCTTTGTTCCAAATATGAATATTTATGAACTATAATAAAGTTAAAAATTAATTGTCAAAAGACACTAAATAATTATTATTAAACATAATATACATTTTTTAAACAAAGACGGCCACAAAAACATTTATTTTCGATTCGATGAAAAACTAGATTTTGTTTTTACTAGATAAAAAATATATATTTTATTTTTTTGTGGGAAAACCGTAAAAGATATCAAATATTATTGAGAAATGAAAAAGTTTTTAAATTAAATGTTGTTTCAAGTAGTATTTTTTTAATTTTTATTAGATCCACCAATAAAAAATATTTTAGTTTTTAAATGGTGGTACTACTGTTTCTTATACTTCTTGTTAACGAATAATAGTCATAATAACTGAAATGATGTATTATATTATGGTAGTTATTAAAAATAAATTTCATTCAAATCAAATAAAGCGTTTAATTGTTAAAAACAAAAGAAATAAAAAATTTTGAAACTTTGAAGCCAAATTCCGGCTTAACCGTAAATTTTTGGATATAGATAAGTTGCGTTAAATCGTCATATTTTGACCTCAGGAATGGTCCAGCCATTTCCCCGCATTAACGGGACACCCTGTATATTATATTATATATTTGTAAATATATATTTTAACGTAGAAACTGGACATTAAGTCATAAATAATCTCTTCAAAGTAATCATTAGAATTAACTATTTTCAGCGTTTCTGTACAGTTTTACATTATTACAATGTAAAAAACTACAAAAAAAACAACTAGCAATTAAAACAACTACTCCTCGTACTAAAGCATCGCCAGGTATTGAATTACATATTTGCTAGTTGTCGTTACATGTCTGAAATTACATTCAGCACAATTTAAAAGCCAAGAGCAGGCTTTTTATCTGTGGTTATTTGAATCTACCTTGAAAATCGAACATAAAAGTTATGGCACAGCTGCAGAGATGAGCTGTGATTCAGCAAAACACGTGTCTGCGGATAGTCATATCAATTGCATGACGTGGCTGGGAAGCGATGACACCACAAAAATGTGAC
The DNA here is from genome assembly GCA_963969525.1 of Ontholestes murinus. Classification (NCBI taxonomy): domain Eukaryota; kingdom Metazoa; phylum Arthropoda; class Insecta; order Coleoptera; family Staphylinidae; genus Ontholestes; species Ontholestes murinus. Next base: position 60,692,465 of record OZ018387.1, read on the forward strand.
ATTGTGATAATTGTAATTTTAGACATGTAACAATAACTAACAGTTATGTAATTCAATACATACTTTAGTACGAGGGGTAGTTTTACCTGTTAGTTTGTAGATTCTACATTGTAATAATCTAAAACTGTGCAGAAATGCTCAAAATTATTAATTCTAATTATTATTTATTTATGTATTTCAAAATTCAACTTAAAATGTTAAAACTGATATTTTATTCTACGTTTACGTTTTAATGATTTACTGTATAAACTATAGATAATCTAATATTCTGTAGTATTTTTGATCAATTTTGTGAGTAAATTAATCCCTGAAATGATACATTTTAAAATCATTATTTCCATAATCGTAATTTAGATTTGAAGATAATGAAATTATAATCTTAAAGTTTCAAACATGTTTTCAATTTTCATAAATTGCTTTAAATGCAAAAAACGCGCTTAACTATTATTTGAAATATTATACATAACATATCGTCGGTGGTAGTTTTTCTAATTGCCTGAGTAAATCTTGGATTACTTTCCGATGTTTAGTTATTAATGAAAAACTAGTAATTTCATCATGAATGCAGGTGAATACATTTGGTTTCCTCCTAGTATTAAATTTTAAAATTAAATTTTCAGGGAGATATTAACATCGAGGAATAATATACATAGAAATTATTTTAATTTCATTTTCAATTAATTCAATCATTAAAATTATGCTTTAGTTTATTGATATATACGAGTTTGTTTGGGTGGTAAGAGTTTCAATTGTACGTTTTATTTCATTTGTGTTATTAGATTTTAAAGTCTTTTATATTATAATGATAGTTTTGGCATGTTAGTTGTTGTATTTAGTGTGATTATTTTTCCACAACCTTGATCCAAGGACGTCGAGTCCTTGAATCATAAAGCAAGTTTGCATCATGAATTTCCATTTTCCACTTGAAATATTAATCAAAGATGCATTGATATTTTTAAAATTAATTAAGAAAATTACATTCTCATGCGACTCATAATTGTTTCAGAATATAGTGCTTGTACTCATGTGATAAGCTGAACTTGTCGAAACTGTAGTCTCGAGAGTAAATATTTTTTGTGGGATACTTACTAGTAGCAATTTTGTTGTAATTATAAAAGAATATATCACGAAATAAAAGCCTTTACAATGAAGTATTTAATCATTTTTATCTAATGTATATTCTTTCAAGAATAAAAAAAAAATGGTATGTAACTTGTATCAGGATTCCATATGTCTTTCCGTCTACACGTATTGATCCATAATTACCTAATTTGTTTATCTTATGAACATCGGTGATACGATATCAATTTATCTTTCGTCAAGCTGTGTTGATTTCTGCAGACTATAAAACTACTGGAACTACCCGTTGTCAAGCGCTATTTAAATAAAGGTATTTTATATATCGTTTAACGGATGAATTAATATAGTTCTAAAAATTTAATTACTTACCAAGGAAATAATATGTACGTGTATTAGTAAAATATTTATAATATGTATTAAGATATTGCTACAGTGTCGCGAAATATATGTAATGTTTAAAATAAACCAAATTTGAAAATCAGACAAATCAAATCTAATCAAATCAATTTATTACACTTTGTCACATTGAAATTTACATATTAAAATAATATACATGTAACTGCGGATGTGTTCGTCAAATTATAGCTAGATATAAAAATTATAGTGATTATAGTGACTATTCCACTCCTATTGTATGTAGCCAATGAAAATGAGGCATGTGATATTTTTTAGCCAATCACGTCAATTTATAAGTGAATAGACACCAAGTTGCTGTTTATTCACCTGAATAACCTGAAGTTAGCTATTTCCCGACAAATGAATTGAATTAGCCTTGATAAAAAAGCGAAAAACGTTGTTTCTACGTACATAGGTAGAACTGACATCAGAAGTAGGTTATAAAATCAAAAGGTTTGTTAACACTTCATCATCCATAATAAATGCGACGGTGTCAAGTTCTGCACCAAAAAATCAAACTTACGATTACGAGATCGTGTGTTTGGAAACGATTTGAAGAAATCTGCGCCGATAAAAACTACCAGTAGTTAGCAAAACTTTAATGGAAACCCTTGCCGCGATTATGATGACTGGGCGTATAATATAAAGAAGGTAAATGCAAATGATTATAAGGGAGGTGTTATTTAATCAATGTCGAATTTTTCGACCAAAATACTGCAGGAGATATATCATAAAAATTTTAATATAAACATTGAACCATTCACCGATATTCGTTTCAAGTCGTGGAATAGTCTTTCCAAATACCATTCGTGATGACAATTAAATCGGAATAAATTTTGTTTTTAGCGCATTCAAGTTTGTTGCTTAATCGCGATTTTTATTCGAGCAACTGATAGAAAAAATCACTCGCCTGGCAGCTCGTGATTTTTTCGTGACAGTTGCTCTCATTAAAATCGCTAAGCAACAAACTTTCATGCAAAAACAAAATTTATTCGAGTAAATTGCCATCACTTATGGTATTACTTGTGATTATTACTTAGGATAATAGAATAATATTTTGTATTGTAAATCCATAGTTATGAATGCTTATAAATGATATAAATAAATATATAACCGTGTTAAAATTAGTTTAGTCGCCATCAGATCTACAAACATTGGTTTATTACAAAATATTCACTTTAAAATTACATGTATATGTTACACAACACATAAGTAAATAATAGATACATTAAAAGTGTGTACATTGTTAAGCAACATGTAAGTAAAAAATGGGATGATTTATTATTTCTACATATATTTAGATATATTAGAATAACCAAATGTAATTGGAAATTTAGATACAAATATACCGAATATTATAAAGTATCTCGATTCGATCAGCCATGAATTAGAAGTAACTATAGTAGCATTTATTTATAAGCTTTATCTTAAACACCTCTTTACTAGTAGATTATTTTAAGTCCTTTGGTAATTTATTATATATTTGTTTATAAGAATATTTAGCTGACTTTTCGTATAATGTTGTTTTATGTGATGTTGTACGTATGTTATTTTTGTGCCTCGTATCATATTTATGAAGATCTCCATTTTACGTAAAGACAGCCTTATTATCCCAAACATGTATGGCACATTTATAAATATAAATGGATGCTACTGAAAGAAAGTTGTTTGTTTTAACAGTATGACGGCATGAATCCCTATTTTTGAGGTTAAAGATTAATCTATATACCTTTTCTGTAAAATAAATACCCTATTTAAATTTGCTCTACTCCATGCTATAATATTATAATGAAAATTTGTCGCGAAGTTTCAATACAGCAAAAAAATGCACTATTTAGTTTTCATGATACATGTTCTGTTTGTGAATTCCATGACAGATTATCATCTAGATAACTTCCCAGAAATTTTGTACTGACTGATATGTTGGTCACCGGATGACTCGGTGCCTTTCTATTATAGAATTGACTGTTTTGTCGCTATTTAGTATTAATTAAATTATTCTTAGAGCACCAGTTACTCATTTTCTCATTTGTTATTTGAATTTTTGTTCTAGTTCACTTTGAGAGGGTGTTGATAGTAGAATTGTTGCATCGTCCGCAAAATTGACAATGTAGCCGTCGCTGATGAACTGCTCAAGATCGTTGATGTAGAGAATAAAAATGAGCGGTCCCAGCGTAGATCCTTGCACTATGGCTTGGATAGTTTACAGATGTCGTGTTTCGGACGTCAACATATAATAATCGGTCCGAGAGGAATGATACGATTAACTCTAGTACATTACCCCGAATTCCGATCGCATAGACTTTATCGCGCACAAATTTTGCATCTATAGTGTCAAACGCACGGGAAAAATCATACGGAAGGCTACTTATACACATTCCATTATCCAGGTGTTTTGTAATTTCTTCTAATATGTCGAAGGTTGCTGTTTCCGTTGATCTTTTTTCTCTAAAGCCGTGCTGAATGCTAGGTTAATTAAATATGTTAATGGTTCTGCAATTTCACATGCTACGTCTTTTATAACCTTTGCTGGGATTTCGTCACTTCCAACATTGTTTTTATTTTTCATATTTGTTACTTCTCAAATTTTGATGTTGTACATCCCTCCGATATATTATTTTTAAAGTGGTTATTCATTTTTAGTTCTGTTATAGTTGAATAGTAACTAGCAAATATTTGTTTAATTTGGTTCTCGTTTATCACGTGGTAAAACATTTTTAATATTAAGAGTTGTTTATAGAAAGGCACTTGGTTGGTTTCACAATTTTTACAATTTATTCCGACTAGTTTCGATTTTTACATCATAGATAATGATGTAAAAATCGAAACTAGTCGGAATAAATCGTAAAAATTGTGAAACCAACCAAGTGCCTTTCTATAAACAACCCTTAATGTAACTAGCAAAACTGTCTGCTATTTCCTTATAATTTAATAAGGGACACCCCTGATCATCCATGATTTTAATGGATTCTAATCTTTTAGTTCTACCTAATTCTTCATTGACTAAATTCAAAATTTTCTGTTGGATATTATGAGCAGTTAAAATAGTTCTGTCATGAAAGTATTTTTAGTGTATTGAATTAATTTTTTATGAGTCCGCTTTTCCCTATTATATATATCTTTCACTTCAACAGGTCCCATTGGCTTCATTATATTAAATGAAGTTTTTAGTTGTTCAGAGGATAACCGCATGATTTATCCAGTTGTTGTATTTTAGGGCATGATATATTGTAGTGATGTACAAATTCTTCAATAAACTTATTATATGTGGAATCCAAGTCATTTGTCTGGATACTTTTCCAGTTGACGTATTTAAGTCGGGATGCTAGTTCGTGAGTAGTATGTTGATTTATTCGCCTTATGTATTTTTTGTTTTGTTTAGAGTATTCAGTATGTTTTTCGGTTATATTATTAATACACACAATTTAGGCTAGATTGTCGGATACATTTAGATTAACATTTTTACGTGTAAACCTAGGTATATTAGTAAACGACACAAACATGATACATAACATTTTTTTCTGTGTTTACCATTTGGTTTATGTTAAAGTCTTCGCAAAGTATAATGTTATCGTATGTCTTGTACATTGAAGTAAATAGTGCAGTAATGCTGTTAAAAGTTAAAAAAAGGTATTTATTATAGTCGATATACGGCTAGAATGCCAATTTTCTTGGACTCTATTGTTGTGGAACGTTTGACAAATTCAATATGAGTCTCAACCCTTATATGATTTAATTTATTTGCTCGCATTTGTTTTTTCGGCTAATATCATCACTCCTCCATGCTCCTTGGTTTTTCTGGAATAGTTAGCTATTTTGTGATAACTAGAGAGCGGATAACAAAGCTTAAAAAATGTGAAAAAAAAAACACTTAAAAAGGCACAAAATTTAGATTAAAAAAAACATTAAAAAAGCACAAAAACACGAAAAAAGCACTAAAGAAAACTATATTTTCTTAATATGTTACACGTTTATCAACATGTTTTACATAGAAATTCTGCTTAAAACTAAAATAAACATACTTTCTTTACGCAATATATAATATTATGTAAGTATTTAAAAATTAAATTGTAATTTTGTATACATTTCGAAATAACTATAATATAAAATCTATTCATGACAACAGTAAATCATTAAATAACTATAATATAAAATCTATTCATGACAACAGTAAATCATTAAATGTTGTTCTAGGGGTTTAATTGTAAAAAATATTACTTCTGACGCTCAATAAATTTTTGAAAGTGGAAAAGCTTCTCTTTATTTTAAATTATAGCTGGATCCATTTGAAAATTGCCATTCAAAGTCAAGTTTAATTTTTTTAATATTAAAAATCCTTCGTTTTCACCGAATGCTTCTTTCGATATTATTTTGATTTCTTGGTCAATGCGTCCAGGTATTTTCTAAATTGAATCTGCTTTTATAAAGATTTGATTGTGTTGCTCACAAAATTTAAATGCGATTTTATGTAACTAAATCGTTTTGAAGGAAGCTCTTGTTTCTTAAGAACTCTTTGACAGTCAGTAACTGATTTGCTTGTCGTTTCGGGAAAGTTGTATATAACCTTATTAAATTCTTCAAAATTGTTCGCATAGTACATCGTAGCATATAGCCAAGTTCCCCATTTTGTTAGCACTGGTTTATAGGGCAGTGAGATATCAGGAAATGACTCCTTGAATAATTGCACTCACAAAAGAATATAAGAACTATTTTCAATATTTAATTAAATCTACAAATAGAAATTTCATTCTTATAGTTTCAGAAATTCGTTTCTATCCATGTGCTAAACTTGTACAATGCACAAAATACATTATTAGTAAAATTTTGTAACTTGGTATTGTCTACGGCAAAATAAGCTTGTCAGTCCATCATTTATGAATGTTGCTATAATTTTATTATCAGTTTTCTTCAATACTTTTGTATATAACAAAATACTATTGGTCGGATGTCTTGATGTTAAACTCCTATTATTTAATTAAACAAGCGTCTGTGGTTTCATCCACACCAAATCACATATAATTATTGTTAATAATATCTTTATTTTTTTGTATGGTTTCATAGTACGCAAGAGCTACATAATTTTTTCTCAGGAATGCGCATTTTACAATAATTTCCCAAGAAAGATTTAAATGCATTATTTTATAATTTTCTAAAAGGGATATTCGAATGTAAAAGTATTTTGCACAAATGTGAATTTAATTTAAATTGTCCATCGTTTGTTGAAAATGATGCTAAAGATTGTGAAATTGTGCTGCTTTTTTAGTTCAGCTTTGAACTTTTTCAAACGTTCCTGATGTATTGTTGTTATAACATGTTTTGCATACAAGTCTTGACTAGTTAGGATGCAGTTGGGAACTAAAATAAAGCGTACTATTTTTAAACATGCCTTAAAAAATAATTTATTATTTTCACTTGTTAATTCTGGATAGTCTCTAATTAATTCTTGTATTGTGGTTTTCACCTTTTTACTTTCCCTATATGAAATTAAACAAATTAAGTTCATTTATTTGCACTACATTTTTTAATAATATTGTGTTGTAATTCATTAAAAAAAGGAAGAAACAGTAAGAAATATAATTTTAATTATACATATACAATTTGTAATGTTTTTAATTTTTTAAGGTGACCATTTAAACATTCTGGTAGATAAAATACAATTAGTATTTTTAATCCAATATAAATGAATATTATTGTTTATGTCGCATTTCTCATGAAGTAATTCCCCGTGCGGAACTATTTCACGAAACGGTAACTTGATACGACTCACTCTGGATCATAAATTTGGCGGCTTGTTTTCTTAATGATCCGTACACAACTAAAAAAACATCTTTATATTATGCCGCAGAGGCCATAATGTCTTGCCCCCGAAAATTGATACGGTTGTAGAACACCTGATTATTAGCTATCACTTAAATTTGTTTACACTTAATACTATTATCTGAATAATGAGACGGTCTATTATATCTACTTATTTATAAACGAATCCATTGTAATGTAAATTGGTAATTTATACTAATATTTATTAATAATAAAATTCATTATAATTATTGTGTCATATTGTGAAGATTTTAAACAATTATGTTGTCAAAAGACACGAAGAAAATATGTAATACAAATATAATCTATAAATGATGGGATACAGATTTTTTACCAAAATTCTCTATATTTGCACATTAATTTAATATTAGTGTGAAATTTTTATTAAATGTTTAAGAAAATGCTCTAAATAAGCATCGGAATCTAAAAAAGCATGAAAATAAGCATAAAAAGTCAAAATAAGCAAAAAGGCAAAAAAACTTAGCGCTAAATAATCACATTCTTCAAGATTCGTATAGATATTTAGAATTTTTTTCGATGCTATTAATATTATGGATAAGCATAATGCTAGAAATCCGCTCTCTAGTGATAACCATTTATCTGGATGTAATCAACATTACTTTCCTTGGTCCATGTCTCCGTTAAGCATATTATATGCGGTTTTTCATTTGCTATAAAACATTCTAATTTGTCCGTTTTACGGAGCAGACTTCGTATATCTTGAAGCAGTACTTTAAATTCATTATTATTATGTTTTATTCCACTGTCGGTTTTGAATAGATTTTCTGTTTTTCCAAAAAACTTTAAGGGGCTTATTTTAATCCCTACTGGCCAAATATATGGTTTGCTAATGGTCTCTGTATCTGATCCAAGTACTCCGATCTTAAAACATTTATTAGTTTCATCGGACTATCGGTCTACTCTTTCAATGGTTTCTATAACAAAATTGGCGTTCTTGAGATGGGTTTTCAGATGAATTTTTAATTTATCTTCTGTATAATCATTTCTAAACTTTCCAGCATGTGAAATTTTTTTCACTATATACTACTTCCTCCGTGTCTTTGTTCGTACCTTCAAAACCCATTTTATGCCTTGTTAATAGTTTCTCATCGGTTGTCGTTATATTTTTTAGGTTCAATGGTCGCTTGTTTATTTTTGTTCGCGTTCAATGCACTTATTCGTTTTTCATGACTGGCTGATTTATTATTATTTATAAAGCTAGCCTCAGTTCCATTGTTTTCTTCTGTGTCTGGCTTTTCGTTTTTTTCTTCTACAGATTTTGTACGTCGAATTCTAATGGAATCCCTCTTTCTTTCGATGTCATTGCTGTTTCCTCCAACGGCCTTAGATTATTTATTCTTCTTATTGACGAGATTCATTCAGATTGGGCTCCAGTCTCCAAAATCGTATTAAGAGATGGCGCATTTGCAGATATTTGCAATAATTTTTCTAACAGAAGAATTTGTTGTTTAAGAGAATATATATTATCCTTACATCTTTTTGGATTATAATCTCTTTTAAGTACTCTATACTTAAGTAGTATAGAGTGGACCTGCATTTGTTTTATTGTATCCCTACTGCTAAATGAGTCGTCGTGTCTTTGGATCTCTGTTTTCTGTAATGTAATTCACAAAGTTTTACTGCGTTTTTAATGTATTTAACACATCCCCGATGAACTAACGAGCCGCACTTCACACACTTTAGGCCGGCCGATGGCAATTTCTTGCAGTTTCGGCAGGATTTTATTTGTGGCTCGCTTGCAACGTCTTGCTCTCCCGTCTCCATTTGTTTAGACAGTGTCATTATCTTAATATTGAAATAGGATTTTCAACTCCTCAATCAATCAATTAAATTATTTATGAAAATCACCCTATTAGGGGAGAGCTATTTAGTTGTAGGCAGATGGTATAATTCCGGACTGCCGCGAGTAGTGCCGATAACACGACGAATTCTACCATCGTTAGATATATGAAGCATATATGAACCGTGGTAATATACCACACCAGTGAAATTACAATAACATAAAACTAATGCATCATATAGGCTTTCTAGATTAAGAATTTCCAAGTATATTAGTTACATTACTTTAATATGCTGTTAACGGGAGACGCGGAAGACACCATGGTGACGGAGTGGCAAGGAAGTAGCACCGCGGTACTTTCTGGAACCAACACGCACTGGAGGCGGCACAGGGGTCCCTGGCGAGGCTCACCATCGATTAACAGCCGCATGCTTCGATTAAACAGTTTCTTGTCTGTGCTACTTGCTTGAGCTTCCACGCCACGTCAACGTATGGGCACCGGCTAGCTGTGAAAAAAAGTAAAAGAACAAGAGAAAGTGTGTAAATTAAAACATGGGGCCAGAGAAGAAGAAGATATATTACAAAAACAAGAGAAACATAAACATAGAAAAATATACAGATAATTAAAATAGCAAGAGGCTTGAATCGGCAAAGCCGTCCCGGCTGACCACCGTTGCTGATGGCAGACGACTGGTAAAGAGCGATGGTCGGAGCCTGGTTTTATACGGTGAACTTGAGTACCGCGGCTTTGTTTCGGTCACGTAGGCCCCGCAATTCCGGGAACAGGTAATGATCCTCTTCGCCGAAAAAGGGCCCGACCTATTGTTCCGCACTGGCAGCTGCATATTTTGGAAAATTATCTCTTTTGGATTATTTTAATAATGCGGAATTTATGCAAATTATTATTAGGAGCAATGGGTAGCTCGTAAAATGGATAAAAATATAATTACGCATTTGTTACCACGTTCAGGTAAACTGAACGTCGGCAACAATGCCTGAGTTATATATTTACTAATGTGCATTTTAGACAGCAGATTATCTATTATTAGTTCCAAATTAAGCACATTATCAACAGATGCAAACTATTACCTTTTATTTATATATGTAGTAGACTTTTTGTGCCACAAATAATTTTACTTTAAATGAATTTTACTTTGTTAATTCACTAGAATGATGGGAAATATTGTTGGGAGGTTGGAATAACTTTTTTCACGATAAACTTCTTTTGATTCATCTTGACTATTTGTACATTGATTGTTACTTCTTCTTTTTGTTGGCACTGCAGCCCTGGTCTGCTGGTTACTTTGCCTCAATGTTCATGGTAATTATCTTTCCAGTTCCTCATTTTTGAAAATGTATGCGCGTCTTTGAATACGTTATCTGCCTATTATGTTCTTGATTTACCAGCTGGTCATTTTTTCCTGGTTGATATAGTAATCATTTCATTTAGTATAGTCGAAAATCGAGAGCTGACTGTGACTCATGCATTTTCGAACTAAGAACGGTATAGCAATTAATATCTATCTCGTTCTCCTAGATTCATTCTAGAATGGCCAAGTCAGAATGAAATGAAAGACTTCTTCTCAGTACCTTTCTCTTAGAATGGTACTAATGGTTCCATGGACTTCTCAGTGATTATCGCTTCTGTAGCATACTACTGTTCGGATGATGTTTTCTTATAAGGATTTTTATATCCGTATAGATGTTTCTAGATTTTATCTTGATAGCAGGGAGATCACGGTTCGGTTACTGCTTACTATTCGTTATTTTATCTCCATGGTATCATCATTTTATGTATTTACATTGGAGCATAGGTAGCTGAAATGCCTAATAGTCTTGAAGCTGTAGTTTCCTAATACTATTTTTTTCGATGATTTCACTGTTCTGTACAGGATGTTAAGATCATACGCATATGCCACTATTTGGACGGGCTTGTTCATTATGGTATCTTTTAGATTAATTCCTGTCGTTCTCATTACGTATTCGAGTGCTAGTCCTGTGTGTGAATCAAACTCATATTTTAGTTTACCTTCCACTCGTAATATGCATTTGGTATTTAGCATCGTAGTTCTCTCTAGTCTCCCTAGTTTCTGCGGTATATTGAAATCAAGCAGGATACGATGGTTGCTATTCATGTATATAGAATTGGTAACTTTCGTTTTTCTTTACGGAAACCGGTTATGTGGCAACTTAGGTCATCCGTCTTACAGCCCCATCTTGGCCCACAATGACTCCTTCTGTTCCCAATAATTAAAGATAAACTCCGTGGGCAACTAGTTTTATAGCCCGAAGAAGTGTTTGGGGCTTTCAAAACGCTTGTTTTAGAGCTACAATCTTCCTTTACAGAGTGCTTTGAAGGATGGTTCGATCACATGCACACGTGTATAAATCTTAAAGGTGATTATTTTTAAAAGTAATACAAATAATTTTAATAAAATTCATTTGTTTATTCTTTCTATTCTCAATACATAAATAACCGTCGTATCTGCCCACAGGTGCTCTATCTCAACAACCGATTTTGGTTTTAAACATTTTAAACCTATTATTTTTTATTTTCGGAAAACATGATACAATTTTGTGCACTAAAAAGGCTCTTAATGATAGCATATGTAAGATATGTTTACCTACCGGGAGATTCAGTTTTTAAAAAAGGTTTATTTTCCACTAACTTAATTACATAATATAATGAATAACGAGTAATGAATATAATTATGATTTAATTTAACAGCAACGAATGAATAATGAGAACTGCATAATAATACTTGCCTCTAAAACAAGGGCGTTTCCAGCCAACTGGCTTAGATAAACTTAAATATTTTTCCATAAATATAAAGTAATCAACATAAAAAAATATAATTTATATAATAATAAAATATAATTCTATTATTATTAAATAAAAACTAAATAATATTACACACGAAAACAATATAGGACATATAAAAACATAAAATAAGATATTCTGTAAAATCTGAAATAGATTTTTCTTATTAAATTTATTAAAAAATCGATTTTAAAGTGATATCCAAATCTTTGCCAGATTGTTGTCAATAAAACACTAGGTATTATTGTGTTAAAATTGAACAAATTCATCGTGTCTTTATTAAATCTGTATTGCAGATCTGTAATAATATTATTCGGGAAAGGTAAATATATGAGCCGTTTATTTTGAAAGTGGCTTAAGTCCATTTATCTCTAAATTGAAATATTTAAGGTTTTGCGTTTCTACAAAATTAAAAATATACGTAAGGTATATGATTGACTCGCAATGCTAAATCGTATTTAAAGGAGTTAATTTAATAATTCCTATTAAAAAAATCGCTATTATTAAGTGTATAATATGTCCTTGCTTACTTAGGAAAGGACTTATGGTGTTCTAGAGCTATATTTCGCCGTAAGTCAATCATGTGCGCTTCTTATACTTTTGTATAATTATGGCAATACAATATTTCAAATTTCTTTAGGTCTATCCTGACGTGGCAATAAATCAAGAATTTTAAACTCTGCATTCTCATCCATGGTTGTTTTATATAAAATTTTATGTGGTTTATTTCTTAAAAAATCGCATCCAGCATATTTGCAGCCAGTTTATTTTTTCCCCGTTGGTATTTTTGGATCTTTTGTAAACTGCTTCTTCTAAGAGTCTCGTTGATATAAAATCCTCTTGTTTAATTTCATTTAGTATGAAAGTATTACGTTTTCTACATTTTTTCATTATTTTATAATAATCTTGTGGCACATACAGTAAATGATTTCTTTTTAACGACATTTCTATAAAGCTAAAATCTCTGTCATTAGGTAAAAATGAATGACCTGATATTAAAAATTTGGGGTCTATGATTTTCACATAATTTTCCATCGATTGAACAATATTTTTTCTGTTCGGTCTCTTCGTATTGCAATATATTTTGCTCTTTAAAGTCTCCTAAGTTCCAAAACATTTCAAAAATACGTTTTCTTTCTGTTTCTTAAAATTTTTTAAGCAGTTTTTTCGACATGATGGCAGGTATAATTTTTCCCGTTTGTGTATAGTATCTTTTCCCCGAATTTCGTTTAATTTTACAAAGTTTCGGAATATAAGTATCACATCTGTTTTCTCTGAATCCTTCTCTGAAGCTGTTATTTTGTAAATTCTCATTCTCAATTAGTTCCTCTTCCTCTGTTGAAGAATGAAGTTCTAAAAGTCTCTATCTTTTTATATATTTGTTGTAGGATTTTAATTCTTCATCACTTTGAGAATCAAGGAATCTTGTGATTTTATGCTTTCCCATGGGTTTAATAATTTCTTTAATTAAATATTATTCTTTAAAATTTAATTCAATATTATAATGTAATTTAAATTACATTCAGCACTACTCTCAAGATTTTGGGCCGCACTATTTGGCATTATCAATGAAAAGTGGACTTAGGTCACTTTCAAAATTAAATTTTCAATATTTATATTATTATGAAAATATATGTGTTACAAAATTTTCAAATGTATTAAATATATTTCAATTCCAATTTATTTTTTTGAAAGATCAGCATAAGTTATAAATTGCACCACAGTTAACTTCAAAAAGATAAAAATGGACTTGGGCCACTTTCAAAATAAAAGGCTCATATATTAATTCGATAATAATCCTCTGTTCAGTCACGAACCTAAAGCAGCAAACCACGCACATGCAAAAGTGAATAAAAAAGTAAATAAGGAAATCTAAGAGGGTCCAAGATATACATAAATAATGAAGAAAAATTTGTACAAAATAGAGAAAAATAGCAAGAAAAGAAAAATCAAAAGGAAAGAGAGTAAGAATAGGATGCCGAAAGATAACGATTAATGGAAAGGAGTACGAATAAGAAAGCAACTAAAAAAACAAGACATCACAGCGAGAAAATGGCACAAGAAAAATGTTAAATACAATAAAATCGTGGGAGGTCTTAATCTAAATTCTAAAACATTTCGTAAATCTACAACAGTGAGTCTTATTAAGACTACAAAACAAATCACTTATTGAAACAACTTCTTTTCTGGCTAATACCTAGACAGACATTGAATGGTGTGAGTTGTTTTCGATGTTCTCTATGGGGATCTCGGAAACTATAAGAGATAGAGAAACTGTTAAATAGGGAAAGAAGTGTAGATTTACGAGACGAATAAAATTCCACATTCAAAGTTTTTAAAAAGTCAAGGGTAACTAGATATTTTGAAAAAAGTAAAAAGTGTCAATTTTTTCAAATCAATATATCTCGATTATTATAATAGATAGAAAAAAACTGTAAAAGACAAAGTTTTAGATAATTTTATGCAGATTAATAAGAAATAATCAGAAATTTTTTATCGCCATTATTTTCCGAGATATGACGCAAATTTACATTTTTTAAATGGAAACCATAGTTGGCTGTGACCTCATTCAAAAGGTAATTTTTTTCTCTTTAATCCAATATGGCATACGACATAGTTATTTCTAAAAATAAGTGAGTTATAGTCATTTTAAATTTTATTATAAATAAAAAATGGGTAGCCATGAAAAAGGTGAAAGTAAAACAATTGCAGTTATTTATAATAATAGCAATATTGTAATTATTAGTTTTACAGAGATAAACTAAAATGAAACAACAGCATAAAGTAATTCTGTAATTATCAATATATCAATGGGAGAGAAATTTTAAAATGAAAAAAATATGGTCAAAGAGTCCACTATTAATACTATTATGACATAAATTATATTTTTTTAAAATTGAATTTATGGATTTTTTGACTATTCTCATGTAAATTGAATTAAATGTTTCAATAACAACTAGTTTATGATCCTCCACGAATTGATATGATTTTTCATACACTTTGTTTTTTACATAACACCACAGAAAAAAATTCTAAAACGCGCAAATCGGGAGATCTAGGTGGCCCTGGGATTGGTTTATTTCTTCCCACTTATGATTAGGAAAAGCATCATTTAAATAATTTGTAAAGCCAACATGTTATGAGGTGGAGCACCGTCATATTGGAACCATTTCAAACTTGCTTGTAATGATAAATTTAAACAATCGAGCGTATCTTAAAATGTTTTCTGAAGAAAATGAAAGTAATCATTTTCACTTAGTGAGCTTTCAAAAATATATGGACCCAGAATTATTAATCCAAACTCACCATGGATCAAACCTAAATTTAATTTGTAGTTTTCTCTGTGAAACATCTCGTGGATTCTCTTGAGTTCATCTATGTTCATTGTGGCGATTAAAAATACAACAATTAGTGAATAGCGATTAATCTGTTCATAATACAGAAGGTCATTTGATAATTACAAAATTATTATTCTTATGCTGGTTTTTCATTTTTGTTTAATGTTGTAGAACTAATAATTACAAAATTGCTATTATTATAAACAACTGCAATTGTTTTACTTTCATCTTTTTCATGGCTACCCATTTTTTCATTTATAATAAAATTTAAAATGACTATAACTCACTTATTTTTAGAAATAACTCTGTCGTATGTCATATTGGATTAAAGAGAAAAAAAAATACCTTTTGAATGAGGCCATAGCCAACTATGATTTCCATTAAAAAAATGTAAGTTTGCGTCATATTTCAGAAAATAATAGCGATAAAAATTTTCTGATTATTATTTTATTAATCTACATAAAATTATCTAAAACTGTGTCCTTTACATTTTTTCTATCTGTTATAATAACCGATATATATATATATTGATTTGAAAAAATTGACACTTTTTACTTTTTTCAAAATATCTAGTTACCCTTAACTTTTTTGAAAACTTTGAAAGTGGAATTTTATTCGTCTCATAAATCTACACTTCTTTCCGTATTTAAGCGTTTCTCTATCTCTTATAGTTTCCGAGATCCCCATAGAGAACATAGAAAAAAACTCACCCTGTAGATTAATTAAACTAAATCTTAAATAAACTAAAAATGATTAAATATATGTTAAATAATTTGTAAGTGATTAAGGTATGGCAGATTTAAGAAATGTTTTCGTGTTTTTTTCTAATTATTAGTTAATTTTTTACAATATAAGGATTTTAATACATTTTTATTAAGGCAAAAAAAGATACAGGGGAAAGTATGGGGATGAGAACAGAAACGAAAATGGAAAGAGAATTATAGAATTATTTATAGCAAACAAGCCTATTGTGGCAAACACAAAATTCAAACACAAAACTATGCACAAATACACTAGAGAAGTTGATAGAAATAATAGTCTACTCCTTAATAGACGCAGAAGAATGGAAAAAGGTGAAAGATGTTAAAGTAACAAAACAAACTGAAATTGGGAGCGATCACTACTTAGTAAAAATAAAAATTAAAACAGGAGCAGAACAATAATAAACAAAAACACAAAAAGCCAAAATTTGAAAAGAAAGAAACTAGGAATAAATACTAATCAAAAATAGAGAAATGGACAAACAGAAAGAAATAGAAATTTAAAGAAATCATAACTGAAGTTGCTCAAGAAAGCTCTGGAACAATCACTATATCAAACAAACAGAGGAAGAAAAACAGGTGGTGGTCAGAAGAGGTAAAATAATTTGTAAAAACAAAAAAAGAGAATTGGTAAACTTACACAAAGACAAGGAAAGAACAAGATTTTAGAAGATATAAAATAGCAAATAAAATAGCGGAACATAAAATCAAGATAGCAAAAAAGCAATCCTGGGGGTGGTTCGGTAAGAAACTGAGAGAAATGTTCACAGAAAACCAAAAGATGTTTTACAGCACAATTAAACAAATGAGGAATAAAAGGACACTAAGCCAACCAAGTATAAAAGACAAAAACGGAAATATATAAAACAGAAATAACGAAGATATTAGAAAGATGGAAAGAATACTTTAACGAAATAACCGAAACAGACCATAGTGGAGATGAAGAAGGTGAAACAAATGGAGAAAACAACGAAATAACAATCGAAGAACTGGAAACAGCAATCAAGAAAATAAAACTAGGAAAATCTCCAGATATAGATGACATCATCAATAATAATAATAATAAGAAATAGTAAACAAAGAGCCAACAACACAAAGATAGGGTATACAATTATAATGGAACTATTCAAAATGCAAATATTAATGTTTGCCAACCACATAACACTAATAGCAGATTCCGAAGAAAAACCTGTAAATATACAAAGAGGAGCTAGAAAAGATAAATATAAACAAAACCAAAACAATGATAATATCATCCAAAGGGAGCAATCACAAAATAGAGTTAAACGGAAAACAGATAGAGCAGGTTAAGCAGTTCAAATACCTGGGATCAACAATAGAGAATAAAGGGAAGATAGATTCAAAACAATATGAAAATTATGCAAAGCAGGAGTGATCTACAACACAATAGAGAAAACATCCTTAGAGAAAAAGAGGTTACAAGAACAATAAAAGCAGAAGAATATAAAAGAATTGTAAGACATTCACTGCTATATAGTAGTTAATCGTGAGTAACTACAGAGAGTAAAAACAGCAAATCCAATGCAAAGGAAATGTGAAACCTAAGAAAGATAGAGGGAATTACAAGAAGAGACAAAGTGCGAAATATAGAAGTAGGAAAACATCTCAACAGCTCAATATTAAACCAATAAAAGAGGGACAATTAGGATGGTTGGGTCATATATACAGATTAGAAGATACTAGATTAAAAATGAATCATGAAGACCAAGGAAGGGTTGGAACGAGCAACTACATCAAGCAGCGAAAAGCAGAGGAATAAAATGGAAAGAAATAAGACAAATGACGTAAGATAGCCAACAGTGGCAAAAAGTGTAAAAGAAAATAACTGAGACATATTGTAGAGAATAAGTCTGATACCCGCAATGGATAAAAGGGGAAAAGATAAATAAAAATAATCCTCTATAATAGGTTGATCCACGATTGGTATATTTCTCTGGTATTTGGTAATTCGAGGTTTCGTCATTTCAATTTGTAATTCGTTTAAAATTTTGACTGCAAAATTATAAATTGTTTAAACGATGTGGCGGCATTTTTCTTCTTATTGGATAAAGGTACAAGTTATTCGGGTAAGATTTATCCATTTACTCGAAGTTTTCGTATTTCGTCGTATTTCTAAAATTATCGGAGCATAACTGTGAAAATTGGGGGTACAAATCGAATTTATTAGAAATTTAGCTTTATATTAAAAATATGACTTCATTAATGGCCCAATTGCATTGCGAGCAGCCTATATTTGCATATATTTTGATATGGACAAATTTAAAGCATGGTTTAAACATGGTGCTCTAAAAACGTTGAATAAGAATGACTGCAATACAGCATCCTTAAATTCTTCCATCATAACGGAACATCTGTTCCAATTCAAGTATAGGGTCATGAGTAACACCATTATAATTATCATTATCATGAAAATTGTCTTTTTGTAATAGATTTTGTATTTAAGGGAGAACCAGCGTCACGATGATCTCGTAAGGTTCCCCCCCAAAAAATATACTTTTGATTATTAGTTTTAATCTATTTCTATTTTCTTCAATTTGTCGAAGTCTTTCCATATTTAATTTATTTCTTATATCTCGTGATGGGGTATTGAATGATTTTATAAAATGTTCCGCATAAACAATTTTTATGGTTGTACTTAGTATTTTTATGACTAATAGAAACAACATATTTACCTGATAATTTTGAATATTGAGATACTGGCTGAGATACTAATTTTTGCAATACTACTTGTTGGTGCACCCACCAAATTTAGTAAAAAATAAGCAACATTTGCAACAGATTCCGTTTAAATGATTAGAAAACATTAACCAATTAAATTGTCTAAAATGTTTTTCAGACAAGTAATATTTAACATCCTTCCCCCCTTTTTTGTGTACAGAATATGGTGACACAAACGTATTATTTTGTTTCCACTAACAATTTAAAATTCGAAGTTTCTAAATTTCATCAACATTAACATTACTAGATTTAACTTTATCAATGTAAATTTCAACGTTGCTAGATGTACATGTTGTTTGCTCCTTTTCTCTTGCTGGGAACAACCTAATGAAGATCCTGAAGATTCTCCTCTGTATTCGGTAAACGTCGATGCAGTTGTAGATGGATGGTTTAAAATGACTGTTGACATAGATTGATCTTTATTTGTTGAAGAATCGTCAGTTTTTTAATTTTCTGAACAAATGAATCCAACGTGGATTATCGATTTTTATTTATTATATTATTCAACAAGTGGTAATTTAGGCAATAACTCACGCGGATGAAATTTGCAGCACGAGCCGCTAAGCGAGTGCTATAATCATCCAAGTGAGTTATTGTAATTGTCAATACTATACTTTATCTAAGACAATAACAACTTTTAGTAAAATATTTAACTTAATATAATATTTTTTGACATTTGTCAATTTTCAGCTAACTTGAAAATATAGATTCAAAGAAAAAACATGACAACCTGATCGATACCAGTGAGTTATAATTCATAGTGTGAGTTATGATTCATAACTCACACTATTTAATTATACTGTGCGTCCCGTTTGAAGACGCATCATAGGGAATTCCCATGTAAAATTTTTAATTGCAGTTTGTATCTCTATTATTGCACGAAAATGATCAGAATAAAATTATAATAATTCTTTCATCTACTAAAGTTATTTTGGAGGTTTTATTTTTGCGTAATCTTTAGTATTAGTCAAAATATAGCTTAAAAAGTTTGAACAAATATCGGATAATAAAATTCTCAAAATAGTCATCACATTCTGAAGCTACTTTTCTTCCACTTAATGTTGGATTTATTGTTATCCTTGTCAACACATTTACAGTTTCTTCAAATATTCTCCTTTTATTCCTAGCAATATGTTCAGTTTACACAACCATTCCCCTCAAATTTCTGATTAATTCTAATAATTGTTGATTGACACGGCACTGGACGGGTTTTAAAATTTATACTAAATTCGCAAATATCACGCGAAGAATGTCCGCCAAAACTCAATTTGATGATCTGAACTTTTTTTATGGCGGAAGCACTCATTTTGAATTGAATTATAATTTAATTCAAATATTACAATAATTACTTGTCTGTGGCTTAATCAATTTAGATGACAGACACTGACTTTTCATAGCAACTACCATTTTGAGGACTTTACCACCGAATATTTGTTCACACTTTTTAAGCTGTATTTCGATTAAAACCAAAAGTTGACTGCGTCGGTAGGATTCCTCAATATTACGTATCTGATAAAAAACGGAGAGTAATATTGGTGTTAACGATTGATCAGGGTATCCGAACATAAAACTTTTTGAGTGTAAGAGTCCGCACCGAATAGTCCTCCAACAATGGAGGGTTGCAGCTCCAAGGGCAGTCCGACCAGAAAATTCACACCACGAAGCACGTCTTGGATGAACACCATTGACATGGGCAAAGTGATCATCGGCTGGTGAGTACAAGGTTTTTTACAAGAGGTTTTCCTTACGTGCTTATTTATAATTACCCGCAAAATCCGAAACTCCGTTGTTATTTGGAGAACGTGTTCAAGTCGCACGCAGTAAACTCGCCTAGTAAGTAAATTCATTGTCACAAATAGAAATGCTACAAGCAGCAAAATTAATTAATTTACAATAATACGTACAAGTCCGTTAAAAAAATCTATTCGTGGTTTGCGAGGCCAATTATAAAGTATTGTTCTATTGATCGAATAGCAAAATTTTTAATATACTTTTTAGCCTGAGCGAAATCAAATATAAGACCAATTTTCCAAAAACTGAATGCTATTTAATAATTTTAATCAAAGGCCACTACAATTTAATAATAATAATATTCCTGGCCAACCCATTAGGTTACAATTTCAACAAAATCCGAATCCACAAAAATTCATGACTAATGACAAGTATTAGGTCTACCTCAAAATCAAAGACGATCATCTAACTCAAATAATAATTTCATGCAAAATAAATCATTATCAAGGCCAGTACGTGCCGACACCGATGTCGACAACGACAGTTTACACATTCCAAAATAGAAATGCAAACGCATTTTTTAACATAGACCAACCCAGTCCGTCTGGAGATTAAAACCCAAACTCCTTTAAAAATTAATATCGTGAAAAATCATTTTTAAAGGTTCTCCAATTAATTAATGTTGAAATCAGAAATCTTCCATACATTATCAATCTCGATACTAATTTAAAAATTTTAGTTGACACTGAGAGCACCCGTTCTTTCATCAATCCTCAAATTGCAAACAAATTATTTAGAAAAAATATTAAAACTGATTCTTTCGAAGTGTCTAGTACATATGGTACGGCATTTGGCCACGAGAGTACAATAATCTTTCTTAAAAAAATATTTAGAAGCAATTTTGCAAATAATCTAATGGTTTATCTGTTTGATTTTCATTCTTATCTTGACATTCTAATCGGTTTGGATAATATGCAAAAATTAGGAATATGTATAGATTTATATTTATTATTATATTTCATTACATTTATTTTAGTAAATGTTTTTATTTGTATTTAAAATCACTTATATAATAAAGCTGTACTGAAGAGATCGAAAGATCGAAACACATGTCTGCAGATGATTATAAACTTGAATGCTAGATTATTTTTAAATTGCTTTTGCTAATTTAATTTAATTAAATCAGTTTAAATTCAATTTTTGTTCATAATTTTTCATGTTATAGTCACATTTAAATCATTTATTAGTTTATCCAACAGAAATAATTTCATTCAAATTAGTGTTGCTTTGATAGTTGTACTATTTGTAACACCCAAATTAATTTTGTATTATTCAATGTCGTGGTTTTAGCCAGAGAAGTAGTTGTTTCAAAATTAATTTGTTTTGTAGTCTTAGTAAGACTCATGGTTGTAGATTCATGAAATGTTTTCGTATTTTTAAATTATTATTTAATTTTCTACAATGAACTAAAGGATTTTAATACATTTTATAAATCAACATTTATTTACGACCTGCACCATTAGAAAAATCTAAGTATACTTTTATGTATCATTATGAATAAAAAGCTCTCTATGAAGAAATTGGTTAACTTAAAAACTAATATATATGTCTAAATGAAATGACTAATATTTCCAAATTTAATAACGATTTAAAAATATATAATATTCTACTTAGTTTTTCACCAAACGATATTTTCGATAAAGTAACAACGGTACAAATATACGTTGCACCAAAAGAGTTAAAAGAGGTCTTATCAATGGATTGGGCACAATTATTAAAATTGGGTAATTACCCCCCCTAAGAATTATTCGTTAGGTTATTTTTTAATTCTTAAAAATTACTAATTTTTCAAACAAACAAATTAAGTGTTGGTGAATCTAGTCAGCGATCTATGACGGTGCATTTTTCCAAAACAGACAGGCCATGTACACAAATTAAAATTATTTGCGCAAGCACCGTTAGAGAAGTGATGACTTCGTTTGCACGGGGGGTTCCCTTTTCTAATTATACTCCAGATATATTAATACTATTCGCCTCTTTGGTTTCGTTAATTGTTACATTGTTTTACATTAAGAGAGCGCGAATCACATCTCTTAGTTCAATTTATAATATTTCTTGTCTTACTTGGTTTAAATGTAAAAGATTGAAACCGAAACTGTTTGCACGTCACATATAAATCGTAAATTTTTAGTGGTTACTGATTAATTACCAATTGTTTATAATTCAATCAATTATACATAAGGTAATTTTTGATTTTAGGAATAATATATACATTCTTTTAAATTAATTTATCTACTCCTATTGGGTTAAATATTTATTATTCATCTAGATTAGAACAAATAATGGCATATACCGTGTGTCCCGTTTGAAGACGCATCATAGGGAATTCCCATGTAAACTTTTTAATTGCAGTTTGTATCTATATTATTGAACGAAAATTATCAAAACAAAATTAAAATGATTCATTCATCTATTAAAGTTATTTTAGAAGTTTTATTTTTGTCAGATACGTAATATTGAGGAATCCTACCGACTGCGTCGGTATCGTCAATATTACGCCAGTTATGTTTAACGACCGGGGGATTCAGCATAGAAAATATACATATCTATAGAAGCGTCTCTACCGTGTTATGGTCTGTGACTGCTGTCAGCGCCACCCTTGGAGTATTTCGCCAACTAAATGCTATTTAAATGGACCATTTTCTAGTTATTTTTTTAAATGTGACAATGTATAGTTGCAAATAAATATTTGAAAACTCATACAGACACATAAAAAAATATTTGAATAAAAATTGATAAAAATGATAATGAAACAAAAGTTGCATACTTACCTTTATACTGTAAAAAGAAAAAATGGAAGACTGGTGGTCGGTCAAAAATAAAAATACAAAATTACTTCTATGTTCTATATTATTCATTAATCAATCAACAGTTTATAATGTATGAATCTTGGGTGGTGATTACTTCTTCATTACACACCTATAAAAAATAAAAACATATTAGAAATTGAAAAATTGCAATAGCTTTTTTTAACTCTTACAAACCACTCAGGAGGTAGAGTTTTTTTGGTTCATTTATTTTACTGTGGTTCCCCAGTAGGTCTAATCCACATTGAACATAACAAATGAAACATTTATTTCCTAGTGGAAATAATAGTGGATACTGTAAGTTTATTTTTTATTTAGTTTTTCTTTTTTTCGCATACTGCAATGCCTGATTAAAAATGAAATATGATTTTCTTTTAACTATTCGGTGATCATTATTTTTCAATGTGTTATTCAACTCATTACACCAATTAAAAGTACAAAGTTTGCAGAAATTATAAATAATTTTATTATTCTATAATAGTGGGTGTACAGTATTTTAATTTAGCAGGAAGGCTAAATTCTTTTTCTACACAAAAATTATGCCATTCATTACGTTCTGTTGAATTTTGGCATAATATGGATTTTTTATGTGTTATACAATTATAATAATTACCCAACTTTTTACTAATAAATCCACTTATGATGTGGTTCTATTGCCATTTTGTCGAACACTTACAAAAATCTTTTCTCATGGTCTTCTAAATCATCTACTTTGCTTTTTAAATTATCAAATATTATATCCTGGCATTACAGGTACTTTTCTTAGCATCCTAATTAAAGTGGATTTTGATGGTATATTTTTGAACGCAACCTATACATTTTTGGGCTTTGTTTATAAAAAGTTACACCCAAAACCTTATTTTTAAGAGAAAAACGTCTTGACTGGTTTTTGTCATACTGACTCATTATGAAATGCTTCATGATCGGATTTATGTCTAATGTAGCCATATTCATAATCTCACTCCTTGACATATTTTCATAAGAATCAAGACGTTTTCTGAGAGTACGCGGTTTTCTTTTCAGTATTACAAGCTTACTTTTTAAATAAATAAATTTTCCTAGTCCTTGGTGTTAGATTAATAGCTGCTCCCAATCCCTTTAATAGAGGTGGTGTTGATTGTAAATCATGTTCGTTAACAGTAAGATTTATATCAAATTATTCATTATTTAATGATACATTATCTTGGTGTGGATCTGGTATTTCAATTGAAGCCAATTGTCGATTCTCTTTATTTTCTATATTCATGGGTAAAAACAATGTGGACACAGTTGAAGTTAATATGGTATTATTAGGTCCACGGTGTTTATTAGAAAAATGAATGACAAACTTTTCTTTTAGCATAAATTTCATCGGGTGTCATGGTTATTAATTCTGAATTATTACATGCTTCTACCCATAACTTGAATCTTTCCATATCCTTATTTTCTTTAGGAAAACTATGCCTACTTGAAGTTTTATCTTCACAGTTCCTAACCATACACGTACGACATCTTACCATTTTGATAATATATGCTTGCAAATAAACACGTGTATGACTAACAAAGAAAAGAAAATTACTTACCTTTCTACAGCCAGATGAAAGCAAATTTCCATGAAAATTGCAATCAGAACACCCAATAAACGTTTTAAAATATTTTATAGCAAATGAAAGTAGCTCATGCAGCTCAAGTATTTAGTCATACTGTAGCTGCATCCATAGGCCTTTTTGCAAAATTTTCATTTAAAGGTGAAGATGAAGTAAGTCTTGATAAGCGAGCAAAAGAGACTGCAGAGGTCATTCAATTTTTGATCAATTATTTGATAGTTGCAATGGGCAAAGTTTATATCCCAAAAATGGGAAGACATTAAGGTGTGTAGTATCAAAGTCTTCACCTCATCTTAGATTTTGGAAAGAGGCTAGAAGGAATATATCAAATATGTATTTTCAGAGAGAGGGTTCCAATGAAAGGTTTATTCCTCCATCATTAAAGAACTGGATTGTTACTATTTAAGGTTTTGAATTATTGGTGACTGACTTACTGCATCAGAATGTGTGATTTCTACCACCAAGATCTTTAAATCAAGATTGTTTAGAAAACTTCTTTGGTCAAATTCTCCAACTATGTGGACCAAATCAACATCCTCGTGCCAATTCATTCATCAATTCTTATCGAAGTTTATTAGTTAACAATTTGGTTACTGTTCACTCAATTGGAGCCAACTGTAGAGATGATAATTGTTCCAATTTAATTTCTAGAGTTGAACAGTTTATATCTCAACAATTTAATGAAATACAATTTGACGACTGTCCCGTATACTCGGTTAAAGTAATGAAAAGATTTAGTCCTGTCGATAGAAATGCTGTGGGATATATAAGTGGCTTTATTACTAAAAACTTGGGTAATTATTATAATTGTATAACATGTAAAAAATCCATATTATGTCAAAATTCAACAGAACGTAATGAGTGGCATAATTTTTGTGTGGAAAAAGAATTCAGTGATTGCCTTTCTGCGAAATTAAAATACTGTACACCCACTTTTATAGAAGGACTGGCATATTGTTACAACATTTTCAAAGAATTATTTCCCACAATTTGTCACCTTAAGAATAGTTTTCATATACTACTACAAACCATAACGAAACGCAAACCTTTCATATTTGAACATTGCGATCATAAAGATCTTATTATTAATAAAATAATTTATAATTTTTCCAAACTTTGTACTTTTAATTGGTGCAATGGGTTGAATAAAACATTGAAAAATAATTTTACCGAATAGTTAAAAGAAAAGCAGATCTCATTTTTAATCAGGCATTGCAGTATGCGAAAAGAAGAAAAACTAAATAAAAAGTAAAGTTACAGTATCCACTATAATTTGAAGGAAATCAATGTTTAATTGTTTATGTTCAATGTGGATTAGACCTACTGGGGAAACCACAGTAAAAAATATGAACCAAAAAACTTTACCTCCTGGGTGGTTTGGAAAAGAGTTAAAAACAATTGCAATTTTTCAATTTCTAATATGTTTCATACATTATAAACTGTTGATTGATTAATGAATAATATATAACATATTAAGTAATGTTGTATTATTATTTTTGACCTTACCAGTCTTCCATTTTTTTCTTTTTACAGTATTAAGGTTAGTATGCTACTTTTGTTTCATTATCATTTTTTTTCAATTTTTATTCCAATAATTATTTTAATGTGTCTGTATGTTTTAAAATATTAATTTTCAAATTTTTCATTTGAAAATAAATATTTGACTATACATTGTCACATTAAAAAAAATTAATTAGAAAATAAACATTCATTTCAATAATCGTAATTCCCGCCTGGCCCATTTAAATAGCATTTAGTTGGCGAATTGCCCCAAAGATGGCGCTGACAGCAGTCACAGACCATAGCACGGTAGAGACGCTTCTATAGTGTATGTATATTTTCTATGAGTGAAACGGCACTAAGATTCCGTTTTTAAAAAGGTTTATTTTCCACTAACTTAATTACATAATATAATAATGAATAAAGAATACAATTAAACAAAAAACAGCAACGAATGAATAGTGAGAACTACATAAGACCTCGTGTCTTTAGTCAGCGACTCCTAATCTGAAACGTGACTTCGTTTCTTGCATATATCATTTATATATTTTCATTAGCTTCAATTAACATATACAGTTCTAGGTTAACCCTATTGGCTCCCAAACCGATAAATTAACTTAAAATTTTTAACGAAAAGAATACTGTTCCTATATAGAAAAAGTAAAGAGCTATTACAATTTTGTTTGTGTTGAATTATACCGGGACAGCGCGTACGCAGTCCCGACTACCAAAAATTACGCGCCCGAGTTATCCACATTAGGGATAATCGCAAGGGTCAGCCCAACCGTAGTGCAATGGAAGGGCCTCACCCTGGGGGAACCGCCTTGTTGATCACGGTAACCCCTACGCCAGGTAAGTATGCTTTCTTGAAGTTGCAACTGACATTTAAATATCCTTTCAATAATAACATAGATAACATCCGTATAGCGACATCTATGGTAGTATTGCCGATATACTTAGTCACAGTTACTACTCCATTATATTATCCCAATCAATAATACTTCAAGTATAGTTGATTTTCGTCAGCAGCCTCATCAATCCAATATTTATTAATGTGTCATTAAGGCCAACTTAATTTATAACTATCTTTATTCTTTGTTCTTTATAACTTTGTTTTTTTTGCCTATAACATATACAAATTTAAATTATCCTAAACAGGATAACCACAAACAATGTAGATTATTATAGGACTCCGCAATTGATGAATTTTGTAAGGATATAGAGGTTGAATATTTTAGAGATATATTTACAGCAAATAGTATAAATAATAAATACAATTGTTTCTTAAATATCTTTACGTTTTACTTAAATAAACATTTTCCCATTAGGAAAATCACATTTTCAAATACAAAATTCAAACCTAAAACCAACAACAAGAATTGTGATGTGGATATCATGGTACTTTCCCTATATTTTACACGAAAACTATGAGGTTTACACAAAAAAGTTATTCATAATAATTTGTTCAGTTTTAAATTATCTTTTATTATTTCTTATACAAACTTCATGTAACTCTTATAATTTATTAGCAATTGGTAAAAAAATCAAAATTTTCAATTTTTATTCTTTTTTCTTGAAAGTTAAGAATTTTATGAAAAAAATGTTCAAATAAAACTTGTTCAGTTTATTATTCCCTTTAACTTTTGTTTGAACCGTTTTATAAATTTTTTCTTATTTAGAAAAATATTACCAAAAAACAGAAAAACGCCTGGGTCTTCCGGTCTATGAATATTCACCAAAAGCTCTTCAGTTCCTGTTTTTAACGATAAAACCTTAAGTTAAAAGTTTCATCTCAATAGGATCTTTCGTTTTTGAGATACAGTGCCCACCGACACACACAGACACACAAAAAAATTCCAGAAATCATTGGAATGCACTCAGGAGACCTCAAAACGGATATTTCCGCAAAAAAAAATTCAAAAAAATCAGAAAACAGTACTTTTCCTATATATACTATATAGGGAAAGTAATAAAATTGAAAAAATCGAATGCAGATATTGCAGTCTTTGTCCATATCCATCCCTAAATATAAATATCAATTAAAGCATGAAAAAATAAATATAATTAGTAATAAATCCAAAGCATCATGGGAATTGATATCAAAACTCACTACCAAATGTGGTAACAAAAAAATATTACTGCTTAATACAAATAATTCGGTTCAACTGGCAAGTAATTTTAATATATTTTTTAAAGAAATTGCAGCTATCATGATATCCAATAAAATTCATAATTCCGTTTCATTTACAAATCAGGCAAAATTTCTTGGTATTATATTAGATGAAACACTGAGCTATAAAACTCATACAAAGTATATAATTAGTAAAATAAGCAAAGCAACTTATGGTCTTAGAATTTTATCCAAAAACACAAAAAAGATATGCAGAATCTTTTACTATGCCTACATTTACTCAAATATGAGGTATGTCATAATTTTCTGGGGAAGTAGCTCAGATATCAGCATTGTGTTCAGAGCACAGAAGCACGCTTTACGAATTTTATGTAACATAAAATTTTACGGTAGTTGTAGAGGAATATTTAGACGGAACCATCTATTGACTCGTTGTTGCTCTTTATATTCTGGAGTGCATCAAATTTCGGTAGAAACATAGATATTTGTTTCAGTCAAGCATAGTGCTACACATATATAACACGAGGCATGGCGTTGAATACAGTCTCCCATCTCACAGGTTAAATTTGTTCGAGAGAAGTCCCTACTATTCATCCATCAAATTCAATGATAGTATGCCCAATGCAATAAAATCAGCTAAGTCATAATTAGACAATAATTACTATTTTGTGTTCTGGAATATGTTTTATTTTGACCTGTTTTCATGTGTTTGTTATATGTATGTGTTATCTGTATGTTATGATAAAAATATTGAAAATAAATGTATTATTATTATTATTTACAAAATAATACATACATTTAGACAGTAAGAATCACGGGCGGAGTTCACTGGTTTGTAATGATCTTTCACTCAAACATATCCATCCATTGCCCTGTAAATATTGTCAGTTATTGAGGGCATTTGTTTAAATGCGTTAAGCAGGAACTTTCAAAAAGTTGGGCATTGTTGCCAATACACCCTTTATCTAATTCTTATAAGTTGTCGGAGTTTACTTGGTGGTACATTTTGTTAAAAAATAAATATATCAAATATAAAGTTTATGTTTGATAATGATTGGTATATGATAGAAACTATAGTCACATTCAATAAATGTCTATGTGTGATAAAAGAAAGTGAAAAAAGTATTTATTTTTGCACCCTTTATCTTTCATTTAATTACCTACTGCTTATGTAACTGTGTCCACCTATTAAACTTTGTAACCAATACGATAATTCATCCCTACCCCGGTTTGGGGGGTAAATTGATAAATATGTACCTATTAATTATTATTGATTTGTTGGTACTTTATAGAACTATAAACTGTCGAGGCTGGAAGAAAAAAGTAAGCCGTTCGCGGAATTAGTAAAAGGGAACGCCGATCCCCTTAAGTTGTCCATGTCGAGCGCGCTAGAATATGCGGCGAACTATTCCTTACAAAAGATTAATATAAAAATTTTGTTTATGTTTGAATTATACCGGGACAGCGCGTACGCAGTCCCGACTACCAAAAATTACGCGCCCGAGTTATCCACATTAGGGATAATCGCAAGGGTCAGCCCAGCCGAAGTGCAATGGAAGGGCCTCGCCCTGGGGGAACCGCCTTGCTGATCACGGTAACCCCTACGCCAGGTAAGTATGCCTTTTTGTCGCACCCTCTACGTATTTAAATTCTTAAACAACTCTAACACAAACAACATTTCAACATCGACATCTACATTTTAAACGCTAAACGAAACTGTCCGAGCTTCTCACTTAAAGAATGCTTTTATATAGAAAACAAGGCGCCATCTGTTACATTTTATAGAAACGACTCTAATAAATCAATAAATTTGTTTGCTCATTATGTAAGTTCTTAGTATAAGTAGAAATATCTAGGAATGTAACTAAAATGTACTTTTACACTAAAAGTAAAGCACAATGAAGATTAAAATAAAAAATAAGTAGAAGTAATAGCGCTGAAATAAAACCTTAAAAACAGTAACATATTTTACTGACTACTAATGTGAATTATAATAAATTATGGACCATTGAGTACTTATAATAAGATAACAAATTTCGTTTTAATTATGGTATTGTTACTTTTGCCTTCTATAAGTTTTAATTTATCCATATAGTAAGGTTCCGCTACTTGAAAGATTCAGAAAGACATATAACATTTTAAAGACGCTTTAAATTGACGTGCTGGTTTTTCAAGGGATACTAGTAGTAACATATATTTATTGACAAATTCTGTACATATTTAGGAAATTACAAAGTGTTTTAATTTGATGTGTTAATGTATTAATCTGTCAAAAGGCTATCGACCAGAGGTCTTTCTGCCTAAGGGATACTATTTATTAGGTTTGTTTGTATTAATACACTTATTTTATTTTACATTTTTATTAACAGTATATAATGGTAGATGTTTTATGATAAATACGAAAAGTCTATTAATTCAAACAAACCTATTAAATTAATTACATCAAGAATGTAGCTTCTGAAGTATTGATTTAATTTATATTCAAATTATGTGGGCTGATCCCGTTGCACTGCAATTCTGGACTAACTTGCAGTAAAGTGCAAGCCCCAAATTTTAACGTATTTCAAAAATCAGTTTTATATACAGGACCCACATGCAGGTCATACGAGATATTAAGTTGCTAAAATATTTAAAAATGTATTATGAAAATAAAAATAAAGTAATTAAAATATTGCGCAATTCTACGTAGGTTCGTCGACTAGGACCTGATATTTTCGTAATAATAATAATTATTATATATATTATATATATAATTATTATGAAAATGAAATTTATTATTACCATAATACAATACATCATTTCAGTTATTATGGCTATTAGTGATTGACAAGAAGTATAAAAAAACAACAAGAATTTTTTTATTGGTGCATCCAATAAAAACTAAAAAAATACTGAATACAAGAGCATTTAATTTAAAAGCTTTCTTTGTCTCTTAATAATATTTGATATCTTGTACGGTTTTTGCACAAAACAATAAAATGACTATTATGCACTCGGTAATAAGTAATTTAACTTACTCAATTGAATAAAAATTAATTAACAACAATTTAAATCAAAATAACAGAAACACTTTTCAAATAATTTCCTTCGCGAAATCCTAATACAAGCAAGATATGATATGATGATAAATATGAATATTTATGAACGATAATAAGTTCAAAGTTAACTATTAAAAAACTCTCAGTAATTATTTTTATACAAAATTTACATTTTTTAAACAAAGATAGCCACAAAAAACATTTATTTTCGATTTGATGGAAAACTAGATTTTGTTTTTACTAGATAAAAAAATATATTTTATTTTTTTGTGGGAAAACCGTATAAGATATAAAATATTATTAAGAGACAAAAAAGTTTTTAAATTAAATAATCTTTACAATAATATTTTTTTAAATTTTTTTTGGATCCAGCAATAAAAAAATATTTTTTGTTTTCAAGTGGTGGTACTACTGTTTTTTATACTTCCCGTCAATCAATAATGCCCATAATAACTGAAATGATCTATTATATTATGGTAGTTATTAGTAATAAATTTCATTCAAATCGAAAAAAAAAAAATCAGAACTTTGAAGACAAATTCCGGCTTAACCGTCAACTTTTGGATATAGATATGTTGGGTTATATCTACATATTTTGGCCCCAGGAATCGGTGGTTCAGCCATTTCCCCTCATTAACGGGACACCCTGTATATATATACAGTGTGTAAAGTGATGGGGTTTCCTATAGGGAAAACTTTTTTAATATGAATTTTAGGAAAAAAACTTATTCTTTATAAAAAATTGTTGATTTCAAATATAGTCATATTTAAAGTAAGTCCATTAATCTAATTTCTCGAAAACAAATTTTTGTTCTGTGTGTGTGTGTGTCTGTCTGTCTGTCGGTGGGCGCAGAACTGAAAAGCTTTTGATGAACATTCAAAGACCGAAAGTGGATGTTCATTCGAGGCGGTTTTTTGTTTTTTGTGATATTTTTCTTAATTTGAAAAATTAAAAAAAAAACGGACCAAACAAAAGTTAAAGGGAAAAACTGATTTTTGTTTAAAACATATATTTCATAAAATTCTTAACTTTTGAGAAAAAAAAAAGAAAAATTGAAAATTTTGACATTTTTTTGCCAATTGCTAATAAACTATTAGAGTTAGATGAAACGTGTATTACAAATAATTGTAGAGAATTCAAAAGTGAACAAATAATTAAGAATAGCCTTTTTGCGCAAACCTCATAGTTTTCCAGTAAAATATAGGGAAAGTACTATGATGGCCACATCACTATTTTATTTATTTTATCTTAAGTGTTAACTGGATTTTTCTTTGACCATAAGGGGTTTCGAAGCAAGCAAATTTTTTTATAAAGAATAAGTTTTTTTCCTAAAATTCATATTAAAAAAGTTTTCCCTATAGGAAACCCCATCACTTTACACACTCTACCGGGTGTCTCAGACCACCCGTACCAGCCTTTTATGTGACTGGGACAAAAATTTTTATTACCAAAGTGAACCCAAGGAATCCACTGATGAGTTTATTTTTTACCGGAATAATCCGGAAGTACCCGGAACCGGAAGTAACTTTAAAATTTCAAATGGCAACGTAGGTCAAGTATGGTATTAATTGATAGGACAATATGCATGTCAATTTGACTTACATAGTTTCAAAATGTTAACAGGAATTTTATTATCGTCTGATATTGTTTGGCTCAATAAAGAGATGTTTTTGAACATTGAATAAGATGAACATTGTAGTTATTTGTTATTCATTACGTTAGAATTGTGTAAATATGTTTCATTTTAATTCCCTATTTTATTACAAATTAGAAATTACTGATTATTTCCCGTTGGTCAGTCGATCAAAATACGTCACGAGCGTGGTAACTAAGTAACAAGTAACGCATTTAAATGCCCGTATTCAAAATTTCAGGGGACAACGTGTATATGTTACGGTAAATGTACACTCTTGGGAAATGTACACTTTTACCGTAAAATGTGTACATTTCCCAAGAGTGTACATTTACCGTAACATATATGTTACGGTAAAAGTAGATATTGCGGCAAATGTACACATTTTCCGGAAAATGTGCACATTTGCCTCCTCGTTTGGGTAATGTGCATTCAACTAACATTTACAATTTTAAAGAAGGGAAATGTACATTGAATTCACAATGATTATGTCATTTTGGTAAATGTGAGCATACAAAATACGAAATCGCAGGTGCTAGTAATGTGGTGTGCATGTGCACTTGTAGTGGTACGTGAACTACCGTTTCGGCTAGTTCAGTAGGCGCTGCTATTTCACGTTACACATTTCGTGCAAGTGCTCTATCTATAATGTTAATGTTATTATGTTTATGTACCTAACCTAACCTAACCTAACCTACGACATATTATATAATATGTAAGGAAAAATATGTTTTGTTTGTCATCTACATTTTTTAATTAAAATAATTGTCGTTATTAAAGCCTTTTGTATTATGTTTATTTAAATAAATATTTTTTTCTGCAACAACATTTTTAATTTATATGTATTCCAACTCTTCTTAAAATATGAAGGTAAGAGTATACATTTACTAAAACGTGAAGGCAAGAGTACATATTTGCCGGGAAATGTACATATGCAGTATATTCAGTTCACATATACCTAATTTTTTGGGAAATGTACACATTTTACAAATGGGAAACTTTTTTATTATTAATTTCTCAGAAAATTTTATTCTTTATAACAACAGAATTTATTTTACCTTATTTTATTTTATTGTATACATTACATGTATTATTTCCTTCTGTGAATAAAGATGTTTAGTAGTAGTAAATTATTATTATTGTCAACTATTGTCAACTAATGTCAACTATTGTCAACTATTTTCTACTATTGTCAACTATTGCCAACTATTGTCAACAATTGTCAACAATTGTCAACATTTGTCAACAATTGTCAACTATTGTCAACTACTGTCAACTATTGTCAACTATTGTCAACTATTGTCAACTATTGTCATCAATTGTCAACAATTGTCAACTATTGTCAACTATTGTCAACTATTGTCAACAGTTGTCAACTAATGTCAACTATTGTCAACTATTGTCAACTATTGTCAACTATTGTCAACTATTGTCATCTATTGTCAACTATTGTCAACTATTGTCAACTATTGTCAACTAATGTCAACCACTGTCAACAACTGTCAACTAATGTCAGTAACTATCAACCACTGTCAACTACTGTCAACCATAGTTAAATACTGTCAACCACGGTTAAATACTGTCAACTATTGTCAACTACTGACAACTACAGGCTACCACTGTCAGCCACTGTCAAGCACTGTAAACTACTGTCAACTACTGTCAACCACTGTCAGCTACTGTCAGATACTGTCAACCACTGTCAACTATTGTCAACCACTGTCAAATACTGTCAACCATTG
The DNA here is from genome assembly GCA_963969525.1 of Ontholestes murinus. NCBI lineage: Eukaryota > Metazoa > Arthropoda > Insecta > Coleoptera > Staphylinidae > Ontholestes > Ontholestes murinus. The sequence continues at coordinate 60,727,447 of OZ018387.1, forward strand.
TCAACTACTATCAAATCCTGTCAGCCACTGTCATCCACTGTCATCCACTGTCAACCATTGCCAAGTACTGTCATATTCAGCACATTTTCTATTTGTAATATTAATTTTTCAGTATTTTTCTTCTATATATATGTAATTTTAGATATTATTAATTTTTATCTATGATCGTACAGAAAGTAGACGCATTTTGCAGATAACAGATGAAAATATAATAGCACAAAATATCAACGAAAAACTTAAATTTTTATTAATTTATACAAATTTAATATAAACAAAATGGCAGATTTATAAACTCTGATGGTATAATTTAGTAATAAAATAATAAGTCGAAGCGATTACAACTGAGCGAATCTTTTTTCCACAAATAATAATGGCGACTGACATTTGTGCAAGTTATTTACCTGTTGCTAAGTAACGTTTTCAACAATGCACTGTGGGTAAAATATGTTTTCATTCAGTGTATAATTGAAATGACATTAAAATATTACTCATATGAACATATTCTTTGAAAAGTGCTGCACGATCGAAGACAAAATTTTGTATGGCACACGTGTAGAAAGTTTCTTTATTGTACTCCTGGCTTTAAAAAAGCCAGTTCGTGCAATAATGTATCACTTTTTACACTTGTACCTTAAATTAATCTCTACAGAAACTGTGTAAAATAAAAACAGAAATTTAAAAACGTAAATGGTCAACTGGTACTGTCAACCAGTGTAAACCACTCTGAACCACTGTCAACCACTTGCACCAACTGTCAACCATTGTTAACTAATGTCTACTAATCTCAACCACTGTCAACTACTATTAACAGCTGTCAACTACTGTGAACTACTGTCAACCACTATCAACCACTGTCAACTGCTGTCAGCTTGTCAGCTCCTGCCAACCACTGTCAACTACTGTCAACTATTGTCAACCATTGTCAACTACTGTCAATTATTGTCAACTATTGTCAACTAATGTCAACCATTGTCAACTATTGTGAAGTATTGCGACGGTCTCTAAATCAAATAATTCATCAACTAAAGTAGGAACCAATAAAACTAATATTATTACACACACGCGCACATTTATACTTGGAATTTCTGACAGCACGTTAGTTAAAAGTGCTAATAAACGTCTGTTTTATCACGTTAATAATTGTTCAGCCGATACCACCGTCAAAAGATATTGACGCTCTATTAAAGAGAATTGGTATCAATACCTTTGTTAGTTACCCTCTGGCTAAAAATGATATTTACACATCATTAAAAATAGGCATACTTGAGTCTGACGTCGATAAATTTATTCAACCACTTAACTGGCCTAAAAGCTTAACGGTTCATGAATTTGTCAACCGTCCACGTACAACTAAAAAGAGTCGCCTAGCCCAATCCTCCAGCAATCGATTTTTTAGAATCAACAACATAGTAGACGATACTTATGATAATTGTAGCAATATTACTAATCATAATGTACATGCATCATCTCCGCGTGTAATTTATCAAAATGTACGGGGTCTGCTCACAAAATTGGCAGATTTTCGCGTTTCCGCCCTCTTAGAGGAGTGTAGTATCCTAGTGTTGGCCGAAACATGGCTTACACAGAATATTTTTGATGGTGAATTAGGGCTGGAAGGCTTTAATGTTTACCGCTGTGACAGAAACGCCGCTGTAACTGGTAAATCGCGCGGAGGAGGAGTCCTTATCGCCGTACCATGCACCCTGAAGTCCTACATGGTTAAATGTACATCATCTTTTTACGAAGAAATTTATGTATCCGTCATGCTTGGGTCCACCAAATTTCTATTTGGAGCGGTATATATTCCACCAGCTTCTGCAGGCACCGTTTACGAAGAACACTCCTCAAGTGTAGAAGAGTTACATGATGTCCACCCTCATCATCGTCTTTGTATATTTGGCGACTATAATCTCCCGCATATTACTTGGGAGAACGGTAAGTTTGGTGTTTTTACAAAAACATTAAATTCTAATGCCTCAATGATTGCTGACACGTTCGGACTTATTAACGCGTTCCAAATCAACAATATTACAAACTTCAATTCGGTAATGCTTGATTTAATTTTTGTCCACGCGTCCAATTTTGAAGAGTGTTCGGTGAGTGTCGCGGAAATGCCCCTTGTCGCATGTGATAAGCATCATCCAGCGTAAGTAACATAAGTGTTAATGCTGATTGTTCAAATAAATTGAATTCTTCTTGGTATTCTGATTTAACATATAATTTTAGTAAAGCAAATTTTAACTGTTTGCGCGAACCATTTTGTAATACTCATTGGGACAGTGTATTTATTAATAATGACATCAATCACAATGTTCAGTTATTTTACACCATTTTACATACCGCCATTGACGCGTTCGTACCTAAAGTTGTTATAAAGTCTGCTATAGAATATCGCTTTCCAAAATGGTATAGCACTGAACTGATTAAAAAAATCTACCTTAAAAAGAGTCTGCATTTAAAATTTAAACAATCTGGTCTACAATCTGACTATGACAACTTAAAGCGCGTATGTGCTGAATGTAAATATTTATCATCATCGTGCTATCAAACCTATGTTACATCTATTGAAAATTGCATAATGTCAGATTCCCGCACATTCTGGAAATTCGTTAATTTCAGTAGAGCGAATAACTATACAATCCCTGAGTCTTTTAATGATAATGAAGTTATAATTAGTGATCGTCAAAATATAGTAAACTTATTTGCAAAGTTTTTTGGGTCTGTTTTTAACAATGAAGTTACAACGTGTTCATCACAATTATCATATAGCAATACCCCGTTGAATATTCACGAGGGGCCCGAAATAAAAATTTCCACTATCTTACGTGAGTTATTAGATCTAAAGGTCACAAAGTGTACCGGACCTGATGGATTGCCGACTATTATCCTTAGTGAATGCGCATTTTCTCTTAGTAGACCCATTTGGCTTCTATTTAGACAATCTCTTAACCAAGGTGTCTTCCCCTCGTGCTGGAAGACTGCATTTATTACACCTATTCATAAGGGCGGCTTAAGAAACATTGTCAGCAATTATCGTCCAATATCAATTCTTTCATATATTGCTAAAATATTTGAAAGAATTGTGACTCATTATTTGTCTAGTTGCCTTGGCGTCTTACTAGACAATCGCCAGCATGGGTTTAGAGCCGGATGCTCAACAGCGACCAATCTACTGTTGTACTGGCAGTATATAACTGGTGCCTTAGAGAAAGGTGAGTATGTTGACTCAGTTTACACTAATTTCTTTAAGGCATTTGACACCGTTGATCATAACATATTAATAAATTGGGTCAGTTGGGTATTGGTAGTGTCATGCTAAGTTGGTTAAAGTCCTATCTCATAGATCGAACCTTGGCTGTCCGTATTGGTGGTACAATATCTACAGCTGTTAGAGTCACTTCTGGGGTCCCGCAGGGGTCCCATTTGGGGCCTCTTCTTTTTAACGTTTTTATCAACGACGTAATGTATCACTTTTTACACTTGTACCTTAAATTAATCTCTACAGAAACTGTATAAAATAAAAACAGAAATTTAAAAACGTAAATGGTTATTTGTCGTCATCTGTCTTCTGTCAACTCTGAACTACTGTCAACTACTGTCAACCATTGCTAACTAATGTCTACTAATCTCAACCTCTGTCAACTACTATTAACAGCTGTCAACTACTGTGAACTACTGTCAACCACTGTCAACCACTGTCAACTGCTGTCAGCTCCTGCCAACCACTGTCAACTACTGTCAACTATTATCAACTTTTGTCAACTACTGTCAACTATTGTCAATTATTGTCAACTAATGTCAACCATTGTCAACTATTGTCAACTATTGTCAACTATTGTCAACTATTGTCAACTATTGTCAAGTATTGTCAACTATGGTCAACTATTGTCAACTAATAATAATAATTTATTTAACGGGAAATTTCCATTGATACAACATATTTTACAATAGTAAATTAATAATCAATTATACAAATAACATACATAAATATTACAGTATACCTATATATATATATATATATATATATATATATATATATATATATATATATATATATATATATATATTTACATTCCTGTGAACACTGTGCAATGGTATTACCCGTCAATAAATAAATAAACAATAAAATAATCAATATTGTGAACTATTGTCAACTACTGTCAACAACTATCATTTATTGTCAACTATTGTCAACTATTGTCAAATAATGTCAACTACTGTCAACTATTGTCAACTGATGTCAACTATTGTCAATTATTGTCATCTATTGTCAACTACTGTCAACTATTGTCAACTATTGTCAACTATTGTCAAGTAATGTCAACTACTGTCAACTATTGTCAACTGCAGTCAACTATTGTCAACTACTGTCAACAACTGTCAACTATTGTCGACTAATGTCAACTATATACAACTATTGTCAACTAATGTCAACCACTGTCAACTACTGTCAACCATTGTCAACAACTGTCAATCACTGTTAACTACTGTCAACCACGGTTAAATACTGTCAACTATTGTCAACTACTGACAACTACTGTCAACCACTGTCAAACTACTGTTAACCATTGTCAACTACTATCAAATCCTGTCAGCCACTGTCATCTACCGTCAACCACTGTCAACCATTGCCAACTACTGTCAACTACTCTAGAAATATTCAGCACATTTTCTATTTGTAATACAGGGTGCGGCAAAACAAACAGTGCAGTTTTGAACGCCCAGTACATCCCGTGTGGTGGGGGTACCTACCTGGGAGGGATCTCATTGTGTCGGGGGGGGGTCGTGCCGTTTTTAGTCGTTACCATGGTTTGGTCTGGAAAACATCGGGGCTTCGCAGTCCGCACGTTTTTTGAAAATGGCCGTTCTGCTGTCATTACCCAGCGGGCCTTCCGGCTGCATGTCCCTCACCGTAATTTAATAGCGGGTTGGGTGCGTACATTAGAAGAAACTGGTTCCACACAAAGACGTAGGGGTTTAGGAAGACCCAGAACGGTAAGAACACCCGAAAATGTAGCAAGAGTAGAAGAAGCTATAGAACGGTCGCCTACGCGCTCTGCCCGGAAGCATGCAACTGCATTGGACATTGCTGATCGCTCTCTAAGACGGATATTGCATGAAGACTCATTCCACCCCTACAAGATGATGCTTGTTCAAAAGTTAATGCCCCCTGATTATGAAAACCGCATGAATCGCTCTCAAGAAATGTTGAACCGAATCCATGCAAGGTCAACTTTTTTCAGTAGTGACGAGGCCCACTTCTATCTCTGTGGAGGGGTGAATAAACAAAATTGTCGATACTGGTCTGTAAATAACCCAAGGCAACTTCACGAGAGACCACTTCACTCCTCAAAAGTCACCGTGTAGTGTGCGATTTCGAAATTTGGGGTGATTGGGCCTTATTTTTTTGAAGAGGACGGACGAACCGTAACTGTCACTGCTCAACGTTATAAATTAATGTTGGAAATTTTTTTTCAACCTCGATTGGAAGGACTGATAGAGGAAGCAGACATGGGAGACATGGTTTCAGCAAGATGGGGCCACGGCCCATACTGCTAGAGTTTCAATGACGAAACTGCGACAGGTGTTGCCTGGGCGCCTTGTTTCTCTGAGAGGTGATGTGGAGTGGCCCGCACGCTCCCCTGATCTGAGCATTTGTGACTTCTTCCTGTGGGGCTACCTGAAGGAAAAGGTTTTTATGCATCAACCTCGCACCTTGGAAGAATTCAGGGATCGAATTCGGGAGGAAATCGCGGCTATACCCATCGAGATGTGCCAAAATGCGGCCGAAAATTTCAGAAATCGCCTTCATCAATGTATCGCTGCTGGGGGTCATCATCTTTCTGATGTCATCTTCAGGACTTAATGCATAAAACGGCATTATATACCGATTAAGATAAAATAAACCTCATTTCTTTAAATTACGCCATTTTTTTATTAATAGCCCTTTGAAACTGCACTGTCTGTTTTGCCGCACCCTGTATTAATTTTTCAGTATTTTTCTTCCAGATATTTGTAATTTTCCAGTATTTCTAAAATTTCTTATCTGTTTTACCTCGTTATTAATCTTGTCAGAATTGTCAATAACTTTTTCGTACAGATAGCGAAAATTAAAAAAAAAAAATTTGAAGATATTATTAATTTTTATCTATGATCGTACAGAAAGTAGACGCTTTTTGCAGATAACAGATGAAAATATTATAGCACAAAATATCAACGAAAACTTAAATTTTTATTAATTTATACAAATTTAATATAAAAAAATGGCAGATTTGAAAACTCTGATGGTATAATTTAATAATAAAATTATAAGTCGAAGCGATTACAACTGAGCGAATCTTTTTTCCACAAATAATATTCATTGTATAATTGAAATTATATTAAAATATTACTCATATGAACATATTCTTTGAAAAGTGCTGCACGATCGAAGACAAAATGTTATAAGGCATACGTGTAGAAAGTTTCTTTATTGTACTCCTGGCTTAAAAAAGCCAGTTCGTGCAATAATGTATCACTTTTTACACTTGTACCTTAAATTAATCTCTACAGAAACTGTATAAAATAAAAACAGAAATTTAAAAACGTAAATGGTTATTTGTCGTCATCTGTCTTCTGTCAACTGTGAACTACTGTCAACTACTGTCAACCAGTGTAAACCACTCTGAACCACTGCCAACCACTGTCACTAACTGTCAACTACTGTCAACCATTGCTAACTAATGTCTACTAATCTCAACCACTGTCAACTACTATTAACAGCTGTCAACTTCTGTGAACTACTGTCAACCACTGTCAACCACTGTCAACCACTGTCAACTACTGTCAACTGCTGTCAGCTCCTGCCAACCACTGTCAACTTCTGTCAACTATTGTCAACCATTGTCAACTACTGTCAAGTATTGTCAACTATTGTCAACTAATGTCAACCATTGTCAACCATTGTTAAATATTGTCAACTATTGTCAACTATTGTCAACTATTGTCAACCATTGTCAACTATTGTCAAGTATTGTTAAATATTGTCAACTAATAATAATAATTTATTTAACGGGAAATTTCCATTGATACAACATATATTACAATAGTAAATTAATAATCAATTATACAAATAACATACATAAATATTACAGTATACCTCTATATATATATATACAGAAATAAACAATACAACACAGCATAAATACATATATCAGCATTAACCATATAAATACATAATATAAAATGAACAACACGATGACTACCTATTAAATATTTTAAATCGTAGAGAATACTTAAACGAATTGATATTATGCGAGTACAACGAAAAATCAGGATTGCTCTGCAAAGTATTGGCTAAACGCAGCATTCGGGTTAAGGGTTCATTAAAACCATAATTTGTTTTATGAAATGTTAATTTAAACGCCATCACGCTTCGTGTTTGTGGTCCATTGCACTGTGTATAAAATGACAAATTATTTAAAAGCTACGGGGTAATTAGTATTACCATTAACTATGTTGAAAAGCACTCTCAAATCAGCAACATCCCTTCTGGTACTTAATTGTTCCAGGTGTAATTGTATCCGAAGTTGTTCGTAATTCAAAGTTGGTATGGGTATGTGTAGTTTATAAGCAGCCATTCTTAAACATGTATTTTGCACCTTATTCAGTGATTTGCTTAAATATAATTGGCGTGGCTGCCAAATTACGGAGCCATATTATCTCCCAATGAAACCCAGCATTCTCAAACATCTGTTCACCGTCACATCGATATGTGATTTAAAATATAATATTTTGTCGAATATTACACCTGGATTTTTAACGGAGCATATTCTCTCTATAATGCAGCTGTTAATATTATAATCGCATCTAACTTTATCTAAGCATCTTGAAAATGTTATTATTTTATACTTGGTGGTATTTAGTTTTAGGCTGTTCTGTACACACCAATCATTGATTATATTTAGATCGTTTTGAATAGGATCACAGTCATCCTGATGTGTTATGCGTCTGAATAGCTTTATGTCGTCTGCATAAAGTAATACATTACAACTTAAATTGGCCGAAACATCATTAACAAACAAACTAAACAGGATCGGGCCCAGATGTGACCCCTGTGGCACGTCAGATGTTACGTTTATACAGTGCGACACAGAATTTTCAATTTTTACAAACTGTGTTCGTCCACGTAAAAATTCTGCCAACCAATTAATAACACTGTTATTGAAACCATATTTGTTCAGTTTGTGCAAAAGAGCATTTTGATCAACTGTGTCGAACGCCTTAGCAAAATCTAAATAAACTGAATCAACTTGGTCCCCATTCTCTAGGGCATCAGACAAGTATTTCTCATAAATAAGTAAATTGGTTATTGTTGATTTGCCCTCCTGAAAACCGTGTTGTTCATCGTCGCAGATAATGTTTTTACATGCCCACTTAAGTTGATCAGCTATTAATTTATCTAATAGTTTAGGTATTGTAGATTGTAAACTTACACCCCTGTAGTTAATTACTTCATTCCTATTTCCTGCCTTAAAAATAGGTGTGACATAGCTCGTTTTCCATATTTCTGGAAGAGATTGTTCGGTAATTGATTGGGTTAACAAATAGTCAAGTACAGGTGTTATAGTATATATACATTCACGTATAAACAAATTAGGTATTCCATCTGGTCCACAAACTGAAGAAGGCTCTAACTTACTAATTTCACTAAAAATCATCGCCGAATTTATTTTAAAAGTGAAAGAAAAATCTACATTTCCTTCATAATAAGCGTTAGGAATATCATTCATGTCATTACAATAAACATTGGAAAAATAATCCGCAAAAATGTTAACGCACTCTTTGCGATTTGTGGTTTTAACATTGTTAAGAGTGACCTGTACAGGAACTCCCCTGACTTCCCTGGATTCGCCCACAAATCGCCAAAAAGTTTTCGAGTTTTGTTTAAAAGAATATTCTACTCTAGTCAAATATTCTTTGTAAAGTTTATTGCTTAAATTTTTACATTTCTTGCGCAGCTCTTGAAATATTAAATAATCCGAATACAAGTTTGACGCTTTGTAGTTAGCATGAGCAGTTTTCTTCACTCTAATCAAATTCTTTAACTCCTTATTGAACCATTTTGGGTATTTACTTGGGTAATATGTTTTTACGGGTACATACAAATTAACTATATGTTGTAGAGCTTCATAAAAAACAGTTAAAGCTCCATTAAAATCAATACACCCACTAAATAACATCAATCAATCAATAGACGCAATAAAATTATTAATTAAATCATAGTTTGCTTTTTTTAAATCGTAGTACTTAATTTCACCCAAATTATCACAGACGCTATCACTTTTAAAATAAATATCGTACGCATTATGGTGCCGACATGTTTTTAACAGCGGGACCACCGCAATTGAAACACTGACAAAGTCCGAGTAACCGAACACTAAGTCCAAAAATATCCCATTTTCATTTGGGATGCTGTTCAATTGACTTAAGTTTAAGAAACCTAAGGTATCTACTAGTAACTGACCTCTTTCACTTTGATTTTCCGTTATTTCTACACCAAAATCTCCATTCTTCCACCTGTCCAACGGTAAGTTGTTGTCCCCACATAAGAGTATTCCATCGAAGGTAAAGTTTTCCATAAAATCTTCGATAGCGGCACAGTGTGATTTGAATTTCAGAATTGGGCATGAAGGTGGAAAGTAGACAGCACTTAGAATGTAGCTTTTACTATTTGATATAAATTTAACGAAAACATGTTCCACGTCGGTATGCCCAGATGGAACCATAACTGCATTAAAATTTTTCTTAACACCAATCATTACGCCGCCTCCTAAATTCTTAGTGCAGTTTAAGTGAGACCTATCCGTACGAAAGATATCGAACATGTTTAATTTTAATTCGCTATTTGTAATGTCATCTGTGAGCCATGTTTCAATAATTATAAATATATCGCATTCGTTTAAAACTACGTTTCTTGAATTCTGGCAAATTAAAAAATCATTACATTATGAGTTCGTTGATTCTTATCTTCCAATTCGTAGAATGTGTCCATATTGATAATATTTGATTTTTCCGATTTTAATGCTTCAACTTCTTTGCGCAACAGTTTATTCTCCGCTTCGATATTTTCAACTTTAAGCGATAATTTTTTTATTTCAGAGTTAACCGAATATATTAAATCGGTTTTTAATGTATTAAATTGTTGTTTTAAAATCGAAGTAATAGTTAATTCAAGGGAAGCATTTGTGATATGTGACCCGCCATTGAAATCCACTTCTTTAGAAGCGCCATCGAGTGAATCGCCGGGCATACAAGTGGGGCAAATCTACCGGTCGCCGTCTTCTTTCTTGTATTCACTAGCGTAATACGCATATTTCATAGCGTCCAAATCAGCACAGTTATCGTGATACCATTTACGGCAGTTATTACACTTAATCATATTTGAGCGCGGACTAATGTTTCTACTGTAAGAGCCGCATATTTGTTGCACCATTGTAAGAATTTATCAAAAGCTAGGGAAACTGAAAACGGGGATAAATACTCTTCACACCCAGGGGGTGATCAGGGTGACTAATACACAAATAGGTAGCCCTCGGATAGGTTTCAAAGTGAAAACAAAGGTAATAGTAATTAACACGAATTAATTCAATGCAGCAGTTTTTCTCGGAGCAGCAAAAAGTGGTCGGCGGAGAGTGTGATTCCGATATCGCTAATTCAACGACCTTAGATATGTTCCCTAGCGCCGTTTTAATCGGCACAAAGCACGAGAATAAAAATCAAATTACGCCAAACGTAAACGAAATTGTACTTATCTAATGCCAACAGCCTCTTCCTCGAAATAATCTGCATTGACTGGTAGCACTTTTAGCAATTAAATATTGTAAATTTCACTTCAAAACGTACATAAACGGCAGAGCTCACATAGATACGTCCTCACACATGCGAGGTATAAACTATTGTCAAGTATTGTCAACTATTGTCAACTAATGTCAACTACTGTCAACTATTGTCAACTACTGTCAACAACTGGAACTATTGTCAAATAATGTCAACTATTGTCAATTATTGTCAAGTATTGTCAACTATTGTCAACTAATGTCAACCACTGTCAACCATTGTCAACAACTGTCAACCACTGTCAACTTCTGTCAACCACGGTTAAATACTGTCAACTATTGTCAACTACTGACAACTACAGGCTACCACTGTCAGCCACTGTCAAGCACTGTAAACTACTGTCAACTACTGTCAACCACTGTCAGCTACTGTCAGCTACTGTCAGCTACTGTCAACCACTGTCAACCACTGTCAACTACTGTCAACCATTGTCAACTACTACAAATCCAGTTAGCCACTGTCATCTACTGTCAATCACTGTCATTACTCATATGAACATATTCTTTGATAAGTGCTGCACGATCGAAGACAAAATTTTGTAAGGCACACGTGTAGAAAGAGTCTTTATTGTACTCCTGGATTTAAAAAAGCCAGTTCGTGCAATAATGTATCACTTTTTACACTTGTACCTTAAATTAATCTCTACAGAAACTGTATAAAATAAAAACAGAAATTTAAAAACGTAAATGTTTATTTGTCGTCATCTGTCGTCTGTCAACTGTGAACTACTTTCAACAACTGTCAACCAGTGTAAACCACTCTGAACCACTGTCAACCACTGTCACCAACTGTCAACTACTGTCAACCATTGTTAACTAATGTCTACTAATCTCAACCAATGTCAACTACTATTAACAGCTGTCAACTACTGTGAACTACTGTCAACCACTGTCAACCACTGTCAACTGCTGTCAGCTCCTGCCAACCACTGTCAACTACTGTCAACTATTGTCAACCATTGTCAACTACTGTCAACTATTGTCAACAATTGTCAACTAATGTCAACCATTGTCAACTAATGTCACCTATTGTCAACTATTGTTTACTATTGTCAACTATTGTTTACTATTGTCAACTATTGTCAACTAATGTCAACTACTGTCAACTATTGTCAACTCATGTCAACTATTGTCAGCTATTGTCAACTATTGTCAACTATTGTCAACTATTGTCAACTATTGCAAACTATTGTCAACTATTCTCAACTATTGTCAACTAATGTCAACTACTGTCAACCATTGTCAACTATTGTCAAGTAGTGTCAACTATTGTCAACTATTGTCAACTATTGTCAACTAATGTCAACTACTGTCAACTATTGTCAACTATTGTCAACTAATGTCAACCACTGTCAACTACTGCCAACCATTGTCAACAACTGTCAACTAATGTCAGTAACTATCAAACACGGTTAAATACTGTCAACTATTGTCAACTACTGACAACTATAGGCTACCACTGTCAGCCACTGTAAACTACTGTCAACCACTGTCAGCTACTGTCAGCTACTATCAACCACTGTCAACTATTGTCAACCACTGTCAAATACTGTCAACCATTGTCAACTACTATCAAATCCTGTCAGCCACTGTCATCCACTGTCATCCACTCTCAACCATTGCCAACTACTGTCAACTACTCTAGAAATATTCAGCACATTTCCTATTTGTAATATTAATTTTTCAGTATTTTTCTTCCAGATATATGTAATTTTCCAGTATTTCTAAAATTTCTTATCTGTTTTACCTAGTTATTAATCTTGTCGGAATTGTCAATAAGTTTTACCTACAGATAACGAAAATAAAAAATAAAAAATTTCAAGATATTAATTTTTATCTATGATCGTACAGAAAGTAGACGCTTTTTGCAGATAACAGATGAAAATATTATAGCACAAAATATCAACAAAAAACTCAAATTTTTATTAATTTAAACAAATTTAATATAAAAAAATGGTAGATTTGGAAACTCTGATGGTATAATTTAATAATAAAATAATAAGTCGAAGCGATTAGAACTAAGCGAATCTTTTTACCACAAATAATAATGGCGACTGACATTTGTGCAAGTTATTTACCTGTTGCTAAGTAACGTTTTCAACAATGCACTGTGGGTAAAATATGTTTTCATTCATTGTATAATTGAAATGACATTAAAATATTATTCATATGAACATATTCTTTGAAAAGTGCTGCACGATCAAAGACAAAATTTTGTAAGGCACACGTGTAGAAAGTTTCTTTATTGTACTCCTGACTTAAAAAAGCCAGTTCGTGCAATCACTTTTTACACTTGTACCTTAAACTAATCTCCTACAGAAACTGTATCAAATAAAAACAGAAATTTAAAAACGTAAATGGTTATTTGTCATCTGTCTTCTGTCAAATGTAAACTACTGTCAACTACCGTCAACCAGTGTAAACCACTCTGAACCACTGTCAACCACTGTCACCAACTGTCAACCATTGTTAACTAATGTCTACTAATCTTAACAACTGTCAACGACTATTAACAGCTGTCAATTACTGTGAACTACTGTCAACCACTGTCAACTGCTGTCATCTCCTGCCAACCACTGTCAATTACTGTCAACTATTGTTAACCATTGTCAACTACTGTCAACTATTGTCAACTAATGTCAACCATTGTCAACCATTGTCAAGTATTGTCAACTATTGTCAACTATTGTCAACTATTGTCAACTATTGTCAAGTATTGTCAACTATTGTCAATTATTGTCAACTATTGTCAACTATTGTCAACTAAGGTCCACTATTAATAATAATAATAATAATAATAATAATATTTATTAGTGCTAGTAACTACAGGTTTTACACACGTCATATTGTCTTAGTAATAATATATGTAATGTTATTTATAAATAATAGAATTAACAATAGTGATATAAAAATTGACAAGTTTCAAAATAATACAATATATATAGACATACACACATTTATATAGATACACATACACCTACGCACATACAAATATATAAATAATACCGCCACCGTAAAACATTAAAATATAAAATATTATAGTTAATAAAAGAATCAAATAAAATATATTAAGACCAATCACGTTCAAAGGGCAAAATCAAATTAATATAAAAAATATACTAAAATTAGGATAAACAAAATAAAAAGATAAAATGTTTTAATATATAAAATAAATAAAATACAGAATAAAATGTTAAAAAGATAAAATAGACAAAAATAGACAGTTGTAGATGCTATAAAAACCTAAATAAAATGTATAAAAATAAGATTAAAATCAATTGTTATATTATAAAATAGCAGTCATAGTAATAAAACTGATAAAAAACAAATCACGTAATAAATGTTTGTTTATAAAAAGTAAATAGATAAAATTTAAAAATAAATAAATTAAAATAAAATTAAAATATCTAAAAATAAAACATAAATATGAATAAAAGACAATATACAAAAAAAATCTAAAATTCAACCAAATAAAATCAATAGAGTAAAATAGAGTAATATAAAATAAAATAGGATACCAGTTGTGTATTCAATCTGCCATCTTTGTACTAAGAAAATCTTCAATAGAATAAAATACATTCGTGATTAAAAAATGTTTTATCTTAGCTTTAAATTTTTTAAGTGGTAGATTTTGTACACTACTTGGTAACACATTAAAAAATTTAATAGAAAAGTATCTTGTGCCAACTTTACTTTTAGTGAGACGAAACAAATTAATCCGAAGATCATTGTGCCTTCGCGTTTCATATGCATGAAATATTTCGTTCTTCTTGAACGTGCTAATATTTTGCTTAATATATAAGAGACACTCAAGTATATACATGCTTGGTATAGTCAAGATGTGTAGACTGGAAAAGGCATCACGGCAGTCATCCCTATAAGATAAACCTGCGACCACTCTAACTGCTCTTCTCTGCAGTTTGAACATGTCTTTCACAATAGTTGAATGTCCCCATAATAAAATTCCGTATGACAGATGACAGTGTACAAAAGCATAATATGCAGAAAGTAATACATCCCTGGATACAGATCTGGATAAATTTCGTAGAAAATAGATGTTGCGTGATAGTTTCGTTTCTAATTGTAGACCTTGCGTAGACCAAGTGAGCTGAGGGTCTAGGTATAATCCCAGAAATTTTACGAAAGAACAAGATATTGGAGTCCGTTTTAATGTAAATATCATGTTTTCAGTTTTTTGTGAATTTAATTTTAGTTTATTACTATTAAACCACTCACATGCTCTATTGAGGTCTGTTTCTATAGATTCTCTTGCTATATCCAAGGATGAAGCTCTCGAAGCAATTGTTGTGTCATCCGCATATAAAATTGATTTAGAGTGCTGCATATTACCGGGTAGATCATTTATATAGATGAGAAATAATAGGGGTCCTAAAATAGATCCCTGAGGTACACCAATATTTATTATTTGTTCGTTTGACATAGTGTTATCAAAAGAGACTACCTGTCTCCTATTCGAAATATATGATGTTAACATTTTGCAGCTTAAGGGACAAAAGTTGTAATAGTATAATTTTCTTAATAATATTTCATGATTGACAGAATCAAACGCTTTACTTAGGTCAATAAACTTGCAATGGATAAATTCCCCCGCCTCAAATGCATCTAGGATAATGTCAATGAGACTTCCAACTGCCCCTATTGTAGACTTATTTTTTCTAAATCCAAATTGCTGTGATGTGAACATGTTATTCTGTTCTAAAAAGTTCACTATTTGTTCACTGAGAATCATTTCAAGAATTTTAGAAAGAACAGGAAGTATGCAGATCGGGCGGTAGTTATTCGGATCCGACTTATCTCCGCTTTTAAATATGGGAATGCATTTCGCCACTTTTAGTGAATCGGGAAATATACCATTTTTTATGCACTTGTTAATTAGAAATGTTATTGGACTTATTAATGTGTTCAGAATTATATATATTATACTAATATTAAGCCCATAGATGTCTTTACTGTTTGTTCTTTTAACCTTACAAATAATATCACTTAGTTTTGCACAAGACACTTCCTTAAAACTAAAATATATTTGTCCTGTGTGAATATTATGCATAAAATGAATTGGATCGCATTTTCCATTTGGCAGTGAGTTAGTTACCGTTTTAATTATTGATGCAAAAAAATCATTAAACTCGTTTGCACTAGTATTAATCGTTTTATTAGGGTCTGATTTTATACCCTTCGTGGAGTTAATTATACTCCACATTGCCTTCATTGAATTTTGGGACCCTTTAATAAAACGATCATGCGCGGTAACTTTTGCTTTTTTTATTGCTAATTTATATTCTTTGTTAAAACTTTTGTATTCTTTGCGTAATTTTATATTATGCTGTTCATTATTTAGCATTTCTCGTAAAAAATGTAATCTACTACGCATATTGCGTAACTCTGGATTAAACCACTGAATACTCTTATTATTAGATTTAACTTTTTTTTCAGGAAATGCTTGTTGGAAACTATTTACTATACGGTCAATTAAAATATTGCACAAATAGTTTACGTCCATTTCATTATGCATAAAATTCACCCAATTAAAATTATTTATCAAATTATAAAAAAGGATTTTGCCTCTCTCAGTGATTGGTCTTATTATCCTAAGAACGGGCGTTGTTTCTAATGGAGTGCTCATTTCAACTTCCAGGCCGAGATGATCAGATACTCCCAAATTTACTGCAAGTGGTTTATCTATCATGTTTATTTTATTTGAAAAAATATTGTCTATACATGCCCCAAGTCTGGTAGCTTGCGTAGACAATTTCCATAAACCATAGCTCTTAAAGATGTTACATATCTCAGCAGCTCTTCTGTCATCTGTGTTAAAATGAACATTAAAGTCCCCACAAATATATATCGTGTTGTAAGAAATATTCAGGCGCTCGAGCATGGTACTTATAATTTCAAGAAATATATCAAAATTACCATTTGGAGGTCTATAAACAGCAATAATAATAGTACGGGTTTTGTCAATAAGAATTCCAGATAATTCACATATTGATTCAGCTGATATTTGACCTAGAAATGGCAAAGGAGTAAATTTAATATCTTGTTTTATCATTATAAGAGAGCCACCGTTTTTTGAATATTTCCTACAGAAACAAGATACTATATTAAAATTATTTATTGTAATAGACTCCGTTTCTATTGATTTTAACCAATGTTCAGTAATTGCAATTACTTCTATATTTTTACTCACAACGTACGATTCCATTTGTTCTAATTTATTCCGCAAACACTGAATATTAATGTATAATAAAAGCTTCCCATCTATGGCGTTGTTGGTTTTTGTTTGTTGCGTCCGAATAAAAAACGGCTAACACCTACTCCTCTGGGCCACATCTTCGGATTTTGTATTATCTCCCGTTGATCGAATGGAACTGTTACTCTAAACGATGAGTATTCCTCCGGGTGTTTAGAATTCAGCTTCTCACATCCAGCTTGTATATTTAGTTTACCAATGTGTTCTAAAATATCATTTGCTGTTGTTTTTGGATGTGTTCGGTAGATGTGAAAATGAGCCTTTTGTTCGACTCCTCTGAGTACACCATCATTGCCTTCACCAATGATTGTAGTTCGTGCACTTTTCTTTTTACGTTGGATAGTAGTCCAGTTCCCTGAAGACTCAGTATTTGTATTTTTTACCTTTTTTAGTTTTTCAGCATGTACTTGTTTTCCATTTGATTTTAAATTTTTATTCAATGTTTGCATTCCGGAAACTACTGGTGTTTTTAATGAAAAACTCGGACTATTTATTTCATTTGTTAAAACAATAGGAGTAGTTACAATTGTGGCTGGCTCTTTTGATGTTGACAATACAATATCACTATACGTTTTATTTGTCTCGCCGGAAATATCATTTTCACAACTAAAAGAATGATTATTGTTTCTAGTATGTGATATGGATAGAATTAATTCTTTTAATTCCTCATGATTAGCAGATAATTGATTTTGAGTGGATGTTGCGTTTATTGTTGTTAATATGAGGTTTAGACAATTTTTTATATCCTCAATTTCTAGTCTCAGTGCTGTCATCTCAGACTCGAGAGCGCAATGAGATTGAAAATTGCACACGTTAGCGTTAGGCTTCTCAATTAACATTGATTTTTCAACTGACCGTAACCGTGTACGGGCCGTTGCGTTATTTTCATCGAATATTTTACATCCGGGACATTGAGAAACAACAATGACACTTGGTTCTATATTAGTAAAACCCTTATATTGTTTTAAACACCCCCGATGAAATGAAGTTTTACAATATTCGCACGTAATTCCCGATGATACCGGTGTTTTACATTTATGGCATCCCATTCCGAATTAAAGGTTAAGTATGTTTACTTTTAGGGCAGAAAACACAGGTAATCTTGGAATGTAGGGATAAGACAAGTGTTACTCTCTTCACAGCACACGGTCTTTCGTGCTGACTTTTTAAATAGACACCACTGGTTAAATAGACCACGGAAGATAGGTATGTGTATAGGTTATGTACATATAGTAAACAATTAATATAAAATAATTGTATACTTACATATCAGATTTGGTGAAAATTACTACCAGAATAAACGTTTTCTATTTTATACTGGTATTATATCTAGTTAGTACGTAGAAAAATTAGTACACACGGTTATAAACACTTAAATTGTGAATAGAACGTTGACGCACGCACGCACACACATTGTCAACTACTGTCAACTATTGTCAACTACTGGCAACAACTGTCAACTATTGTCAACTAATGTCAACTATTGTCAACAATTGTCAAATACTATCAAATCTTGTCAGCCACTGTCATCTACTGTCAACCACTGTCAACCATTGCCAACTACTGTCAACTACTCTAGAAATATTCAGCACATTTTCTATTTGTAATATTAATTTTTCAGTATTTTTCTTCCAGATATTTGTAATTTTCCAGTATTTCTTATTTCTTATCTGTTTTACCTCGTTATTAATCTTGTCGGAAATGCAATAAGTTTTTCGTACAGATAGCGAAAATTAAAAAAAAAATTTTTTTCAAGATATTAATTTTTATCTATGATCGTATAGAAAGTAGACGCTTTTTGCAGATAATAGATGAAAATATTATAGCACAAAATATAAACGAATAACTTAAATTTTTATTAATTTATACAAATTTAATATAAACAAAATGGCAGATTTGGAAACTCTGATGGTATAATTTAATAATGAAATAATAAGTCGAAGCGATTACAACTGAGCGAATATTTTTCCACAAATAATAATGGCGACTGACATTTGTGCAAGTTATTTACCTGTTGCTAAGTAACGTTTTCAACAAAGCACTGTGTGTAAAATATGTTTTCATTCATTGTATAATTGAAATGACATTAAAATATTACTCATATGAACATATTCTTTCAAAAGTGCTGCACGATCGAAGAGAAAATTTTGTAAGGCACACATGTAGAAAGTTTCTTTATTGTACTCCTGGCTTTAAAAAAGCCAGTTCGTGCAACTTTTTACACTTGTACCTTAAATTAATCTCTACAGAAACTGTATAAAATAAAAACAGAAATTTAAAAACGTAAATGGTTATTTGTCGTCATCTGTCTTCTGTCAACTCTGAACTACTGTCAACAACTGTCAACCAGTGTAAACCACTCTGAACCACTATCAACCACTGTCACCAACTGTCAACTACTGTCAACTATTGTTGACTAATATCTACTAATCTCAACCACTGTCAACTACTATTAACAGCTGGCAACTACTGTGAACTACTGTCTACCACTGTCAGCTGCTGTCAGCTCCTGCCAACCACTGTCAACTACTGTAAACTATTGTCAACCATTGTCAACTACTGTCAACTATTGTCAACAATTGTCAACTAATGTCAACCATTGTCAACTAATGTCAACTATTGTCAACTATTATCAAGTATTGTCAACTATTGTCAACTATTGTCAACTAATGTCAACTACTGTCAACTATTGTCAACTGATGTCAACTATTGTCAACTATTGTTAACTATTGCAAACTATTCTCAACTATTGTCAAGTATTGTCAAGTCATACCTTACTCATAGGCAACAAGTTGTTTCTTTCAATTGTGAGACATCGTATATTTCTGAAATAACATACGGGGTACCTCAAGGGTCAATTCTTGGACCTCTGTTATTTCTGGTGTACATAAATGATCTGGGGAGCAATGTTGATATAACAACATATATGTTTGCAGATGATACAACTGTTGTACAGGATCTAGCAAATGATAGTTGTACTATAATGGATGGGATAGGACAAGCTGAAGCGTGGTTCAAAGCAAACAGGCTTATAATGAATAGGAACAAAACAAATTTTCTTACTTTCGACTTAAACAGCGGAAATCAAGACAAAAGCATTAAATTCTTAGGGTTACATTTTCAACCAAAGCTTATATGGGAGGTACAAATAGAAAGTTTGAGCAATAAAATAAATTGAAATATATACTTATTACGCAAAGTAGCGGAAATATTTCAAAAATGGCATATTATGGGTATATTCACTCATTAGTGTGACAGGGAATTTTCCTCTGGGGCAGTTCACCTCATGCAGAGCGTATATTAATCCTTCAAAAAAAGACTGTGCGCATAATTGCAGGTGTAAATAATACAATGTCCTGTAGACCATACTTTTCCAATCTTAAAATCATGACATCTGCATCATTATATGTTCTGTTTAATATATATAGCGATCGGTGCCTCAGCTGCAAAAACAAGCAGTCATACATAACCATAACACCAGATTAAAAAACAATCTAATGTTACCCAAAGTACGATTACATAAAACAATGAATAATTTTGAACATCTTTCTATAAAAATGTTTAATAAATTACCACAGCACATCCAAGACCTTTCAATGCAAAGCTTTAAAAGGGTCATTAAAGCAAGGCTTATTCACGAAGTCCTTTATACCTACAAAGAATATTTTAATATCATTTGGTAACAATTTTGTCTCGCTATTGTTCTTATATTTGTGTGTGTATTGTATTATATTTATAAATAAAATAAATATGATAGATAAACCACTTGCAGTAAATTTGGGAGTATCTGATCATCTCGGCCTGGAAGTTGAAATGAGCACTTAGTTTTTAGGATAATAAAACCAATCACTGAGAGAGGCAAAATCCTTTTTTATAATTTGATAAATAATTTTAATTGGATGAATTTTATGCATAATGAAATGGACGTAAACTATTTGTGCAATATTTTAATTGACCGTATAGTAAATAGTTTTCAACAAGCATTTCCTGAAAAAAAAGTTAAATCTAATAATAAGAGTATTCAGTGGTTTAATCCAGAGTTACGCAATATGCGTAGTAGATTACATTTTTTACGAGAAATGCTAAATAATGAACAACATAATATAAAATTACGAAAAGAATACAAAAGTTTTAACAGAGAATATAAATTAGCAATAAAAAAAGCAAAAGTTACCGCGCATGATCGTTTTATTAAAGGATCCCAAAATTCAATGAAGGCAATGTGGAGTATAATTAACTCCACGAAGGGTATAAAATCTGACCCTAATAAAACGATTAATACTAGTGCAAACGATTTTAATTATTTTTTTGCATCAATAATTAAAACGGTAACTAACTCACTTCCAAATGGAAAATGCGATCGAATTCATTTTATGCATAATATTCACGCAGGACAAATATATTTTAGTTTTAAGGAAGTGTCTTGTGCAAAACTACGTGATATTATATGTAAGGTTAAAAAAACTAACAGTAAAGACATCTATGGGCTTAATATTAGTATAATATATATAATTCTGAACACATTAATAAGTCCAATAACATATCTAATTAACAAGTGCATAAAAAATGGTATATTCCCCGATTCACTAAAAGTGGCAAAATGCATTCCCATATTTAAAAGCGGAGATAAGTCGGATCCGAATAACTACCGCCCGATCTGCATACCTGTTCTTTCTAAAATTTTTGAAATTATTCTCAGTGAACAAATAGTGAACTTTTTAGAACAAAATAACATGTTCACATCACAGCAATTTGGATTTAGAAAAAATAAGTCTACAATAGGGGCAGTTGGAGGTCTCATTGACATTATCCTAGATGCATTTGAGGCGGGGGAATTTATCCATTGCAAGTTTATCGACCTAAGTAAAGCGTTTGATTCAGTCAATCATTAAATATTATTACGAAAATTATACTATTACAACTTTTGTCCCTTAAGCTGCAAAAAGTTAACATCATATTGTCGCGGACAGGGGATATTTGAGACAGGAAATATCATGCCGCTTCCTGTCCGCGAGTATGTACGCCCGTGCTCAGCGGAATTCAAGGACTTCCTCGATAATTGTTAATAAGTATTTTTTATGCTGATGAGTGAAATCGAGGAATATCCGTGGGGCCGCTGGGGACAGACACTCGCGAATTAGCTTGCAAGCAAAGAGGTTGCTCCAACATCTAGTTAGTCTAGTTAAGTGTAGTAATAAATAGTTCAGTGGAAAGTTTGTTTTCAAGTAAGTAACCTTCCATTCCCTAATAATAATTAGTCAGTAATCCTTTTGCCTTTGATCTCGAAGTCTTAGAGGAGTTAGGACAGGTCAGCGACGAGAGATTAATCGAATATTTTTTGGCCGGACTGCATCCCATCTACTTAGAAAAATATGTAGTGTATTCGTCACGCATGACCAAAGCGAAATTAAAAGAAGTAGTATTAAAAATGAGCGACATTCAGAAAGCGGCACTAACTGCAAGATTATCATTCGGTTGCAACCCCTTTATTCAAAATTCGAATCCTTTTCTGCAACAACCTGATCCTCTCGTCCCCCACCATACCTACAACACGCATGCTAGCATACCTACACACCCTTTTCATAACCCGTACATATTTCCGACCAATAATTCGCAAACACAAAATGCAATAGAAAATTCCCATTATCACCCCAACAATCACCCTCCGATAAATAACGCTTTAAATCCGCATTTTCAATTACCACGGCGCAACGGAAAAAACAACACTCATCGGCAATTTTCGAGGACCACTGATGGTAGACCAATTTGCTTTCGATGTCAGAAACCTGGACACACCGCACGATCATGTATGGCACCTACACCACTTCCCGAAAACAAGACATACAACAGAGGCTACCCAAACGAAGAGAGGCGTCACTAAAATTTCCCAGTGCCGCCTTTTACAACGCAAATTCGTACCACATTAAATCAGATATACTAACAACATTCGGAAAAATTAATGATGTAACAACGGAAATTGTAATCGACACAGGGTCTTGTCAAAACATAATATCAGAAAAACTTGCAGGAAAATTTAAACGAACCAAAGCAAACAAGCACTTATTACGTACGGCGGATAACAATATTACACACGCATTAGGAGAAACATCATTTACAGTCACGCTAGAAAATTTAAAAACCCACTGTACAGCCCTTGTATTAAAAAATGTTCCTAGACCACTTATTTTAGGCAACAATTTTCTTAAAAAACATGGCGCCGTGATAAATTACGTTGATAAGTCACTAGTTTTTAATGATAGAGAGAAAGAAGTAAACAAACAAAATGAATACATTGAACTATTAAACCGGGATATTGAAGAGCTTATGCAAATTGACGTCGATCATCACCCTACTCAAAAAAGTAAAGCTACGCTGACGAAAACACTAATCGTGGAAGCAGGGCAATGCATCACCTGCTTTGCAAAACTACCCACGAGCCCAGGGAAAACACTGCGTCCTAATTACCAGTTTTTAAACCCTAAAAACTTAGAGTTAATTGAGATTGCAGATTCAACAAACAACGTTGTTAAACTTAAAATAAAATCGCATGCATTCGTTGATACGAGACTTCTGGAAGGATCCACCATAGGATTCTTGCAAGAAGGCAATGAAATCAACAACGTGTTTACTCTAGCGGATGATCTAAATGGAAATATCTCAGAAAACCAACGTATACCGACAGGCCACTTATCAATTCATCAAATGGGCGTAGTCAATGAATTAATCGCTGAATTTTCCGACGTATTCGCCGACGACAATAACGACCTAGGCTTTACAACCCTTCAAGTACATGAGATCGAACTAAACCCAGGGACGACACCTATAAAATGTAAACCGTACCGGACATCTTACAAAGAAAAACAGGTTATTGAAAATCAAATCGAGGAAATGCTGCAAAATAATATTATAAGGCCTAGCAAATCGCCATGGGCTTCGCCTGTTGTATTAGTGAAGAAAAAAGACAACTCTTGGAGATTTTGCGTAGACTACCGAAAATTAAATTCTGTGACTAAGAAAAATAACTACCCTTTACCGTTAATTGAAGACGTCCTAAACTCATTTGGCAAGAGCAAATATTTTTCTACGTTGGATTTATTAAGCGGTTACTGGCAAGTGGGTGTTAAAGAAGAAAGCAAAGAACTGACAGCGTTTTGTACCCATAATGGCCTATACGAATTCAACGTGCTACCGTTTGGATTATGTAACGCGCCAGCAACATTTCAAGCGTTGGCCGATGTTGTTTTTCACGGACTTAAATGGAAAGACGTACTAATTTATTTAGATGACATCATCGTTTTTAGCGAAACTTTTGAAGATCATGTAGTTAAATTAAAAAATATTTTTGAGAGACTCCGACAAGCGAATTTAAAATTAAAACCCTCAAAATGCATCTTATTTGAGAAGGAAATTAAAGTGCTCGGATTCGTAATTAACGAAGAAGGAATTAAAACTGACCCTGAAAAAATTGCTGCAATCGAAAAATTCTCAGTTCCCACAAACACAAAAGACGTTCAAAGTTTTTTGGGTACATGCAATTTTTACAGGAAATTTATTCGAAATTATTCAATGATTGCTCAACCCCTGCACAACGCAACAAAAAAGGGAGGCTTTGTTTGGGATGTGTCTCAACAAATATCGTTTGATAATTTAAAAAATGCATTGTCATCTGCTCCCGCTTTAATTCACTTCGACCCGACGAAAGATGTCGAATTAAGAACAGACGCCTGCGGATACGGAATTGGTGCAATCCTACTGCAAGAAAAGTATGACGGTAAACACCCAGTAGCATTTATTAGCCGAACCCTAACAAAGGCTGAAAAAAATTACACTATTTCCGAACTGGAAGCACTGGCGGTTGTTTGGAGTCTCGGTAACTTAAGACACTTAGTTCATGGGCGGCACATCACGATAGTAACGGATCGTCATGCATTATGCTGGTTAAAATATTGTCGGTATCCTACTGGAAAACTAGCGAGGTGGGCGATTAAATTGTCGGAGTATAATTACACAGTTGTGCATAAAAATGGTACAGCGCATAAGGACGCAGACTGTTTGTCTAGACATCCCGTCAAAACAGCAACAACAGCTGATGAGGAAATACCAAACGAACTTCCAACATATCTATTAAGTGCAGATGATATCATAAAGGAGCAAAAGCAAGATGACAAATTACAAGAAATAATCAATATCATATTAGATCCCTCCAATACTCTCGGCACGCCCGCGATGCGAAGAAGAGCTCGTAATTATGTGATAGAAACCGGTGCATTATATAAGTAAAATTCCGCATTATCAGGAAATAAACACCTGCTCTGTATCCCAAGTCACTTAAAATTTGATATCCTCTATAGCAACCATTCTGAACATATGGCTGGACATTTTGGCGTCACAAAAACACTAAATCGAGTAGCAACAAGATATTTTTGGGGCGGCATGAGAAATGACATAATTAAATTCGTCCGTGGCTGCCCAGATTGTCAAGCAAGAAAAGGTATGGAAAATAGGAAACCTCTCGGCTTACTGCAACCAATCAAAGTAGGGAAACCATTTGATTTAATCGGAATTGACCTACTAGGACCCTTTAGGAGGAGCATATCAGGAAAAACTATGATTATTGTGGCAACCGACTACGCAACGAGGTACGCAGAGATCGCGGCAATAAAGGACGGTAAAGCGGGGTCAGTAGCCAAATTTTTGATGGAAAATATCATATGTCGTCATGGATGCCCAAGGAGAATTCTATCAGATAGAGGTCAAGTTTTTAAATCGGAAATGATTGCAAGCCTCCAGAACATTATGGGTATAAGAAGTAACCTTACCACGAGTTATCGCCCTAATTGTAACGGTCTAACAGAGAGACTAAATAAAACTATCGTAGACATATTGAGCAAGTTTGTGAATACCAAACAAACTGACTGGTGCAACTACATTTCGCACATTGCATTCGCCTACAATACGGCAGTACAAGAAACAACAAATTATTCACCATTTTTTTGTTATATGGAAGGGACCCCACCCTACCAACCGAAGCACAATTATTACAAGAAACAACGGATGAAACTGTGGAAGAATTCCGAAACAAAATCCTAAACGCGAGAGCTGTCGCCGTGGAAAACATTCATTCAAAACAACTAAAAGAAAAAGTCAGGTACGATAGTAAACACACTGAAAGGGAGTACGAAGTAGGAGACATAGTCAAAGTTTTTACACCTGTAAGGAAAGTTGGTCGCAGTGAAAAACTGTTACTCAAGTGGTTCGGCCCTTATAAAATTCTTGAGAGGAGGGGAGAGGTCGACTATCTCGTTCAAATGGGTCGGACGGCGAACGCCAAAACCGACGTGGTGCATGTTTCACGAATAGCACCTTACTATCAACCATTCGATGAAAAAATATCTGATTGAATTTGCAATAAAGGGTAATTAATTAATAAGTTAAGTTACTTAATTATACGTTTATTTTATAGGAATCCAGGGTAATCATTTATAAGGAATAGGATATTAATTAAATTTAGTTTTAGATAGAGTACAATGGTCCAATATCTTGACGAATTAGTATGTTTGGTGATTTTACTTCGGCACCTTATCCAGGGAGCCAATTATGACGGGATCGCTTTTGAGGAGATGTTAAATTAATATTTGCAAATGGCGAGTCGCGGACGTTGCAGAGTTTGGCCTCGAGTTCAAAGCGAAACATACGTCCTAGGGGAGATGGAGAAGATCTGCAAGAATATATCTAACACCCTGGAAATAGGAGCCTACAGAACAGGTAATTTCTCACAGCTCTTCCTTGTCTGAGGAGGACAGAATACATTACGAATTCACTTTTCAAAATCTCAAAAAAAAAATACATACTTTGACATGCCCTTTATTTTTTTTAATTACTAAAACAATTCAATCCGGTAACACCTCATTTAAAAATTTTCAATAAGATCAAATTAAACAGTCTATAAATAACTTGTCCCTTCAGGTAGTGAAGTTCAAAAAAAATTATTATGCACAATATTCAAATTGAAGCCCGAGTAACAGAAATATTTTTTTTTAAATTCTAAATACCTTTTACCTTTCGGTGTCAGCATAACAGAAATAATGTTCACATTAATATTGTTATTCACAGATTTAGAAATTGAAGTAGAAAGAACAGTTAATTCTATTCAACTAATGAAAAATAGAGTTATCCACCCTACCCTATTACCCTCTAAGATCCTTGTATACATCCCATTTTTTTTATTCACCTTTGATGATCATCAATTGATATTTTAAATTACTAAAAATAAAAAATAAATAAATGTTCCCAGTTTAATGACTGGAGTAGAGAAAGCATTCCTCCTTAAGAGGCGTGATCAATGGTTTCAATGTCAGATTTACTAGTAATGAATTAGAACGAGACATACGCGTAACAGAGACGGAAATGTAAAACCCTATTTTTGCTAAGTATAGGCCCAACATGCAATTGAATACTGATGTACGAGAGAATGATTGTGACTGTAAATGAAAATTATGTTAATAATTTTAGTTTAGTATTAAGTTTAATTGTAATATTTGGGGACTATGAAAGGATGCCACAGGGATGGATCCCGTCGCTGCTGGAGCGAAGTACCTGCAAATATTGTAGGAAATGGGAGTTAAGTGTACGTTAACGGTGCCGTACCGTATTACTTGATCCAGCGACTCCACATTTTCGCTAGACGTTAGGTAGGCGGTACCAGTCTAAGGGCGATCCAAACGAGAAATGGTTAAATGATATTTACTATTATGTTGATTGTATCGAGAGTTGACATGTGTAAATGTAGGGCGAATATGGCGCAAACATACGGTTTCAAATTTAGTTAACTTATTAGTTATAGTCAGATCATTGACTCAGTAGAGATTTGTTAGGGACAAATACGGTAAATGAAGGATTTAATCAAATTCAAATGAATGATAATAGGGGTAAGAATAAAAATAAAGTTGTAATTGGCACCATAGAGAAATCATACAATAAATAATAATAATTGATCATTGTACTTAGATATAATTAGATTAGTATTGGTACTAGGTAAATAGAATAGCAAGTAGGATACTTATTTAGGAAAGTTAGAAGTAAAGTCTTAGGAGTAATTTTATTATTGTTAGTAATGTAGGTGTAAGTTAAAAGTGTATTATACTTCAATTTATTTTTATTAAGAAAGAAATCTGCCGATATGTATTTTTGCAGCCGTTACACTACCCACACTGCCAAGATACCAAGGACCTGGAGGATGGGAGGCGACATCTGAAAGGAGCAAGTTGAATCGTCACAACATAATTGGCGCACCAAGATGACAGCAAGCAGAGAGTGCAGCTTACATTAATGGATGCAGCTGGCCCAAACCAAATCCAACGCAACGCAAACAAACTAATGTGCCCCGCAGTGCAGTAGCCAGGAACAAGGCATATACAACGATCCTGACCTGGAAAATTAGATGGAAATCCACCAATGAAGCACCATATCTGTACTCTAGCCAAGGAGGCCAGGTTGGCAAGTCGTTGGGAGACCAGTACCATAAATGCTCTACCAAGCAGCTCACGGAAAACAGTCACCTGCTAAGATGCTTGACCAACTCAAATTGTCTCCTAGTAAAAGGTCAGCCTCGGACACATCAAGAGTGGATAGACTCACAAGTGATGGTGTAGGGTGGACTCTAGAGACCCTAAGTATTATAGGTTAGGTTAGGCTAAGATAGTTGTGTAATCGTTGGGGCACCGATTTACTGAAGGGGGAGTAATGTCGCGGACAGGGGATATTTGAGACAGGAAATATCATGCCGCTTCCTGTCCGCGAGTATGTACGCCCGTGCTCAGCGGAATTCAAGGACTTCCTCGATAATTGTTAATAAGTATTTTTTATGCTGATGAGGGAAATCGAAGAAGATCCGTGGGGCCGCTGGGGACAGACAGTCGCGAATTAGCTTGCAAGCAAAGAGGTTGCTCCAACATCTAGTTAGTCTAGTTAAGTGTAGTAATAAATAGTTCAGTGGAAAGTTTGTTTTCAAGTAAGTAACCTTCCATTCCCTAATAATAATTAGTCAGTAATCCTTTTGCCTTTGATCTCAAAGTCGCGACGACCCCCACGCGACAATATATTTCGAATAGGAGACAGGTAGTCTCTTTTGATAACACTATGTCAAACGAACAAATAATAAATATTGGTGTACCTCAGGGATCTATTTTAAGACCCCTATTATTTCTCATCTATATAAATGATCTACCCGGTAATATGCAGCACTCTAAATCAATTTTATAAATCATCTATATAAATGATCTACCCGGTAATATGCAGCACTCTAAATCAATTTTATATGCGGATGACACAACAATTGCTTCGAGAGCTTCATCCTTGGATACAGCAAGAGAATCTATAGAAATAGACCTCAATAGAGCATGTGAGTGGTTTAATAGTAATAAACTTAAATTCAATTCACAAAAAACTGAAAACATGATATTTACATTAAAACGGACTCCAATATCTTGTTCTTTCGTAGAATTTCTGGGATTATACCTAGACCCTCAGCTCACTTGGTCTACGCAAGGTCTACAATTAGAAACGAAACTATCACGCAACATCTATTTTTTTACGAAATTTATCCAGATCTGTATCCAGGGATGTATTACTTTCTGCATATTATGCTTTTGTACACTGTCATCTGTCATACGGAATTTTATTATGGGGACATTCAACTATTGTGAAAGACATGTTCAAACTGCCGTGATGCCTTTTCCAGTCTACACATCTTGACTATACCAAGCATGTATATACTTGAGTGTCTCTTACATATTAAACAAAATATTAGCATGTTCAAGAAGAACGAAATATTTTATGCATATGAAACGCGAAGGCACAATGATCTTCGGATTAATTTGTTTCGTCTCACTAAAAGTAAAGTTTGCACAAGATACTTTTCTATTAAATTTTTTAATGCGTTAGCAAGTAGTGTACAAAATCTGCCACTAAAAAAATTTAAAGCTAAGATAAAACATTTTTTAATCACGAATGTATTTTATTCTATTCAAGATTTCCTTAGTACAAAGATGGCAGATTGAATACACAACTGGTATCCTATTTTATATTACTCTATTTTACTCTATTGATTTTATTTGGTTGACATTTAGATTTTATTTGTATATTGTCTTTTATTTATATTTATGTTTTATTTTTAGATATTTTAATTTAATTTTAATTTATTTAATTTTAAATTTTATCTATTTACTATATATAAACAAACATTTATTACGTTATTTGACTTTTTATCAGTTTATTACTATGACTGCTATTTTATAATATAACAATTGATTTTAATCTTATTTTTATACATTTTATTTAGGTTTCTATAGCATCTACAACTGTCTATTTTTGTCTATTTTATCTTTTTAACATTTTATTCTGTATTTTATTTATTTTATATATTAAAACATTTTATCTTTTTATTTTGATTAGCCTAATTTTAGTTTATTTTTTATATTAATTTGATTTTGCCCTTTGAACGTGATTGGTCTTAATATATTTTATTTGATTCTTTTATTAACTATAATATTTTATATTTTAATGTTTTACGGTGGCGGTATTATTTATATATTTGTATGTGCGTAGGTGTATGTGTATCTATATAAATGTATGTATGTGTATATATATTTTATTATTTTGAAACTTGTCAATTTTTATATCACTATTGATTCTATTATTTATAAATAACATTACATATATTATTACTAAGACAATATGACGTGTGTAAAACTTGTAGTTACTAGCGCTAATAATAATAATAATAATAATTATTATTATTATTATTGTCTACTATTGTCAACTAATGTCAACTATTGTCAACTGATGTCAACTATTGTCAAGTATTGTCTACTAATGTCAACTACTGTCAACTATTGTCAACTATTCTCAACTATTGTCAACTATTGTCAACTATTGTCAACTATTGTCAACTATTGTCAACTATTGTCAACTAATGTCAACTACTGTCAACTATTGTCAACTACTGTCAACTATTTTCAACTACTGTCAACTATTGTCAATTACTGACAACTACAAGCTACCACTGTCTGCCATGTCAACTATTGTCAAGTATTGTCTACTAATGTCAACTACTGTCAACTATTGTCAACTATTCTCAACTATTGTCAACTATTGTCAACTATTGTCAACTATTGTCAACTATTGTCAACTATTGTCAACTATTGTCAACTATTGTCAACTAATGTCAACTACTGTCAACTATTGTCAACTACTGTCAACTATTTTCAACTACTGTCAACTATTGTCAATTACTGACAACTACAAGCTACCACTGTCAGCCACTGTAAACTACTGTTAACTACTGTCAACCACTGTCAGCTACTGTCAGCTACTGTCAACCACTGTCAACTATTGTCAACCACTGTCAAATACTGTCAACTATTGTCAACTACTATCAAATCCTGTCAGCCACTGTCATCCACTGTCAACCACTGTCAACCATTGCCAACTACTGTCAACTACTCTAGAAATATTCAGCACATTTTCTATTTGTAATATTAATTTTTTAGTATTTTTCTTCCAGATATATGTAATTTTCCAGTATTTCTAAAATTGCTTATCTGTTTTACCTGGTTATTAATCTTATCGGAATTTTCAATACGTTTTTCGTACAGATAGCGAAAAGTAAAAAAAAAAATTCAAGATATTATTAATTTTTATCTATGCTCGTACAGAAAGTAGACGCTTTTTGCAGATAACAGATGAAAATATTATAGCACAAAATATCAACGAAAAACTTAAATTTTTCATAATGATGGTTGCGACCGTTACTATGCGGTAATTCATAATGAACAATGAATAAAACGCTTACTATGTTTTATAGTGGTTAAAAACATAGTAAGCGTTTTATTCATTGTTCACTTAAATTTTTATTAATTTATACAAATTTAATATAAAAAAAATGGCAGATTTGGAAACTCTGATGGTATAATTTAATAATAAAATAATAAGTCGAAGCGATTACAACTGAGCGAATC
Organism: Ontholestes murinus; assembly: GCA_963969525.1. Classification (NCBI taxonomy): domain Eukaryota; kingdom Metazoa; phylum Arthropoda; class Insecta; order Coleoptera; family Staphylinidae; genus Ontholestes; species Ontholestes murinus. The sequence goes on from OZ018387.1 coordinate 60,759,612, forward strand.
TTTTCAATACAAATAATAATGGCGACTGACATTTGTGCAAGTTATTTACCTGTTGCTAAGTAACGTTTTCAACGATGCACTGTGAGTAAAATATGTTTTCATTAATTGTATAATTGAAATGACATTAAAATATTACTCATATGAACATATTCTTTGAAAAGTGCTGCACGATCAAAGACAAAATTTTGTAAGGCACACGTGTAGAAAGTTTCTTTATTGTACTCCTCGCTTAAAAAAGCCAGTTCATGCAATCACTTTTTACAAGTGTACCTTAAATTAATCTCCTACAGAAACTGTATAAAAAAAACAGAAATTTAAAGGCGTAAATGGTTATTTGTCGTCATCTGTCTTCTGTTAAATGTTAACTACTGTCAACCAGTGTAAACCACTCTGAACCACTGTCAACCACTGTCACCAACTGTCAACTACTGTCAACCATTGTTATAATAATAATAATAATAATAATATATTTATTGATGCTGATTAGACAAAGTCCTTACATAAGTCAAGTACAATATAATATATAAATCCAGAGCTAAATTAATTTCTTAGTCTAATTATTATATGAATGAACCTTAAAATTAAATTATTCACATAAAATTAACACTTAAGTAACACGTTAAAATTCGGTCAAAGCCACCTTAAAAACAACGATGTTTGGAATCCAGCTGTGAGTAAAAATAATTTAAATTAACAAAAGCAAGGGCAAAACGTATAATTTAAATATTTATGTTAAAAAGTAATAAATAGAAAACGTAATAAAGCTTAAAATTATTAAATAAATAAAATAAATATATAACATAAAAGACACTACACTATCTAAAAACGAAAGTTATAAAAATAAAATATGATAAAAACTAATTAAAATAGATATAAAATAATCGGAGGAATAAAAGCAATATTAAAATTAAAAACATTTACATTTTCGGGGTAAAATGTCAAATATAATAAAAATTATTAAAAATATAATAAATAATATACATTAACGATAATGATAAAACAATAATAAAATAATAAAACTGGTTAAAATATAAAAAAACGGAAAGGTACGTCACATGTTATAAAATATTAAAAAATATATATATAAATAAATAGATAAAATCATTCCAAAATATTTGCATTTAAGAATTCCTCAATTGAATAAAATGCGTTCTGGCTCAAAAACGTTTTCAATTTTGTTTTAAATTTATTTAATGGCAGATTTTGTATACTACTCGGTAGCAAATTAAAAAATTTTATACAGAAGTATCTTGTGCCAGTTTTGCTTTTTGATAGACGAAAAGCCTCAACTCTGTATTCACTTTGTCTTCGTGTTTCATATGTGTGAAATTCTTCATTTTTATTAAAAGTGTGTATGTTTTTCTTAAAAAATAATAAACATTCCATAATATATAGGCTTGGAGCAGTCAGTACGCCAAATTCAGAAAAAGCAGCACGACAATCATCTCTGTAGGGAATTCCCGCAACCACTCGAAGCGCTCTTCTTTGTATTTTAAAAATATCGCTTAAAATAGAAGAGTGACCCCATAACAGAATTCCATAATAAATATGGCAGTGTATGAATGAGTAATACGCAGACAATACAACATGATTTGGAACTAGTCTTGATAGGTTTCTCAACAAGTAAATATTGCGTGAAATTTTCGATTCTAACTGTTTACCCTGCACATTCCATGTAAGTTGTGGGTCTAGGTACATTCCAAGAAACTTTACTGATAAACAGGGTAAATGCATCCGTTTTAATGTAAACAACATGTTAATAGTCTTTTCAGAATTTAATTTTAATTTGTTGCTATTGAACCAATCAGAGACCATGTTAAAATCTGTTTTTAAAGACTGTTCAGCTACATTTAATGATGACGCCCTAGTTGCAACTGTGGTATCATCTGCGTATAATATAGCTTTAGAGTGGTTTATGATACTTGGTAGATCATTTATGTATATCAGGAAAAGCAAAGGCCCTAAAATTGACCCTTGCGGTACACCGATGTTTATTACTTGTGATCCTGATATACATCCGTCAACAGATACAACCTGTGTTCTATTTGTTAGATAGGACACAATCATTTTACAGCTTTCGGGCAAAAGTTATAATAATATAATTTACGAAGTAGAATTTGATGATTGACTGAATCAAAGGCTTTGCTAAGATCAATAAATTTGCATGCTGCAACTTCATTGGCCTCAAACGCTTCAACAATGACATTAACAAGTTCCCCGACGCTATCTATGGTTGACTTATTCTTTCTAAAACCAAATTGATTCGGTGTAAATAGTTTGTTGTTATCCATGAAGGTTGTAATTTGTTGAGTTAAAATTTGCTCAAAAATTTTGGATAACACAGGCAGTATACAAATTGGACGGTAATTGTTTGGATCAGAATGATCACCATTTTTAAATATAGGGACACACTTAGCAATTTTAAGCGGATCAGGGAATATTCCTTTATTAATGCATACATTAATCAGTCTTGTTATGGGAATTATTAACGCATCAATAACAAGGCTGATGATGCTGATATTTAGTCCATATATTTCTTTGCTGCTAGTTTTCCTTAATTTGGAAATTACATCGCGTACTTTGGCACAAGATACCTCGGTAAATGTAAAATATGACTGTTCGGCGATGTAAAGACCATGCATAAAGGAAACCGGGTCATGAGCACTCTTTGGCAGCGAATCAGTGACTTCTTTTATTACTGTGGCGAAGTAATTATTAAAATCGTCTGCACATATGTTTATCGGTTCAATTTGCTTTGATTTTAGATGACTCTTTGAATTAATTACGGACCACATTGCCTTCATCGGGTTTTGGGACGTTTTAATAAAATGTTCGCATGCTAACTTTTGCGCTTGTTTAATAGCCTGTTTGTATTGTTTATTAAAGTCTGTATAATATTCACGTAGTTCCTTATTATTGAAATCATTATTTAGCAATTCCCTTAACAAATGTAGGCTATTTCGCATAGTGCTTAGTTGTGGACTAAACCATTTAATATTTTCATTTTCTGTTTTTGTTGTTCGTTCAGGAAATGCTTGCTCAAAACAGTCGACAATATTTTTTATTAAAACGTCCCATCCATCATTCACATTAACACATATATCTGACCAGTTAATATCATTTATTAAATTATAAAAATGTATTTTTCCCGAAGCTGTAATTGGTCTTATTACGGTATACTTTGACTTTTTTATTACGGAATTATGCAGTACCAATTCCAGACCAAGATGATCAGATACGCCCAGGTTAACTGCAGATGAATGCCCTATTTTATTATAATCATTTGAAAATATGTTGTCAAGACATGCACCGAGCCTCGTAGCATGTGTTGACAACTTCCATATACCATAACTCATGAATATATTACATATTAGAGTACATTTTTTATCGTTAGAGTTAAAGTTAACATTAAAATCTCCACAGATATATACACTGTTGCAGGAAATATTTAGCTGTTCTAACATTGCTGTTATTATGTCGAGAAAATTATCAAAATTACCAGTTGGAGGCCTATATACGGAAATGATAATAGTTCTACACGTGCTAATCAAAACGCCGGAAAGTTCACATGTAGACTCAACTGATAATGATTTTAGAAATGATAAAGGCGTATATTGAACACCTTCCTTTATCATTATAAGAGAACCGCCATTTTTGGAATATTTTCTGCAAAAGTAAGAAGCGATGTGAAATTTATTGATTCTGATAAATTCCACTTCGATCTCATTTAGCCAATGCTCAGTAATTGCAATAACACCGATATTTTTACCCACAGCATAAGATTCCATCTGTTCCAATTTGTTGCGTAAACATTGAATGTTAATATATAAGAGTTTTTCTCCTACTACTTCTTCTATGTAACTGTTGGTTTCTGTCCCTTGCGTCCGAATAAAAAACGGCTTACACTCACTCCCTTTGGCCATATTTGCGAATTTTGTACCGTCTCTCGCTGCTCGAATGGGACGGAAATTTTGAATGATGCATACTCGTCGGGTCGTTTAGAGTTTAACATTTGACATTCCCCTTGAATGTCGTACATCTTTAGGTGGTCTAATATATCATTTTCGGTGGTTTTTGGGTGAGCACGATATATATGAAAATGCGCTTTTTTCTCCACACCCTTAAATCCACCGTCAATTCCTTCTCCCAGAGTTATCTTTTTGGCAGCTTTCTTCTTACTTTGAATAGTAGTCCAGCCCACTGAAGAATTAATGTTATTTCCTTCAGATTTTTGAGATATCGTATTTGTTGTGATACTCTGAGTTTTTGAGATTTTTTTAGGTTGTACAGCTGCAAATTTTGGTTTTACAGTTGTAGCTTTTATAGGACGAATATTGCTAGCAGAAACATCAAATGGAGCATCGCTTGAGTTTTGGGATGCATCAAATGGTTTCGATGACACAATATCGCTATAAGTTTTATTAATGTCATCGTTTGAATTTATGTCGTTGTCGCTAATATTTATATGTGCATTTCGTTCTGATGCAGAAGCTATTGACGATGATATTAAGTCTCTAATATCAATATGATTAGTGTATATTTGATTTTGAATTGTTTTTAAGATAACATTCAAACTCAATTTTAAGTCTGCAACTTCCATTCTTAACGCCGCCATCTCGGATTCGAGTGCGCAATGATGATCAGAATTGCACGAAATCGCAGGTGGCTTCTCAACAATTACAGATGCCTTTTCCGCAGTTCGGTGCGCACATGTAGTTGATGCATTGTTTTCATCAAACATTTTGCACCCAGGACATTGTGAGACCGAAGTGATACCTAGCTCTATATTTGTAAATCCCTTGTATTGTTTAATGCAACCGCGATGAAATAGTGAACTGCAGTAATCACACTTAATTCCCGATGATACAGGTGATTTACATTTATAACATCCCATTGTGATTAACAGATATTATTTTTATAAGTGGTGCAGAAAACACAGTTATAAAAAGGAATGTAGGGACACGACAAAGGGCACACTCTTCACAGCACGCGGTCTTTCGTGCTGACTTTATAACACGCCACTGATTAAAAAGACCACGGTATGAATTAGGATTTAAATCAGTTTGAATTGTAGGTTATGTGCACAAGGGGTTTATTATTATCAAAGTTTTGAGGTACTTACAGTTTATACTGATGCAAACATAAACTAAGTTATGAAAAGATATTATGTAGCTGCAGTGTAAAAGTTAATACAAATTTTATATCACTTTAAGCACTTTATTTCACTTTTTAAATTGATCGACACACACACAATAAATAATTAAAATAAATAGTAGAGCACTTGAACAACCTGAGAACAGAACTCAGCTAACCACTGTCAACTATTGTCAACCATTGCCAACTACTGTCAACTATTGTCAACTATTGTCAACTATTGTCAACTAATGTCAAGTATTGTCAACTATTGACAAGTATTTTCAAGTATTGTCAACTATTGTCAACTAATGTCAACTATTGTCAACTACTGTCAACTGATGTCAACTATTGTCAAGTATTGTCAACCATTGTCTACTATTGTCAACTATTGTCAACCAATGTCAACTGCTGTCAACTATTGCCAACTATTGCCAACTATTGTCAACTATTATCGAGTATTGTCAACTATTGTCAACTAATGTCAACTACTGTCAACTATTGTCAACTATTATCAACTATTGTCAACTATTGTCAAGTATTGTCAACTATTGTCAACTACTGTCAACAACTGTCAACTATTGTCAACTAATGTCACCTATAGTCAACTATTGTCAACTGTTGTCAACTATAGTCAACTATTGTCAACTGTTGTCAACTATTGTCAAGTAATGTCAACTATTGTCAACTAATGTCAACAATTGTCAACTATTGTCAACTAATGTCAACAATTGTCAACTATTGTCAACTAATGTCAACTACTGTCAACTACTGTCAACTACTGTCAACCACTGACAGCTACTGTCAACCACTGTCAAATAATGTCAACCATTGTCAACTACTATCAAATCCTGTCAGCCACAGTCATCTACTGTCAACCACTGTCAACCATTGCCAACTACTGTCAACTACTGTCAACTGATGTCAACTATTGTCAACCATTGTCTACTATTGTCAACTATTGTCAACCAATGTCAACTGCTGTCAACTATTGTGAACTATTGCCAACTATTGTCAACTATTATCAAGTATTGTCAACTATTGTCAACTAATGTCAACTACTGTCAACTACTGTCAACTATTGTCAACTATTATCAACTATTGTCAAGTATTGTCAACTACTGTCAACAACTGTCAAGTATTGTCAACTAATGTCACCTATTGTCAACTGTTGTCAACTATTGTCAACTATTGTCAACCACACCAATTATATTTAAGCAAATCACTGAATAGGGTACAAAATAAATTTTTAAGAATGGCTGCTTATAAACTACACATACCCATACCAACTTTGAATTACGAACAACTTCGGATACAATTACACCTGGAACAATTAAGTACCAGAAGGGATGTTGCTGATTTGATAGTGCTTTTCATCATAGTTAATGGTAATACTAATTGCCCCGAGCTTTTAAATAATTTGTCATTTTATACACAGTGCAATGGACCACAAACACGATGCGTGATGGCGTTTAAATTACCATTTCATAAAAAAATTATGGTTTTAATGAACCCTTAACCCGAATGATGCGTTTAGCCAATACTTTGCAGAGCAATCCTGATTTTTCGTTGTACTCGCATAATATCAATTCGTTTAAGTATTCTCTACGATTTAAAATATTTAATATGTAGTCATCGTGTTGTTCACTTTATATTATGTATTTATATGGTTAATGCTGATATATGTTTTTTTGCTGTGTTGTCTTGTTTATTCCTGTGTATATATATAGAGGTATACTGTAATATTTATGTATGTTATTTGTATAACTTCTTGTAATTGATTATTAATTTACTATTGTAAAATATGTTGTATCAAGAGAAATTTCCCGTTAAATAAATTATTATTATTATTATTGTCAACTATTGTCAACTATTGTCAACCAATGTCAACAATTGTCAATTATTGTCAACTAATGTCAACTACTGTCAACTACTGTCAACTACTGTCAACTACTGTCAACCACTGTCAGCTACTGTCAAGCACTGTCAACTAATGTCAACCATTGTCAACTACTATCAAATCCTGTCAGCCACAGTCATCTACTGTCAACCACTGTCAACCATTGCCAACTACTGTCAACTACTCTAGAAATATTCAGCACATTTTTTATTTGTAATATTAATTTTTCAGTATTTTTCTTCCAGATATTTGTAATTTTCCAGTATTTCTAAAATTTCTTATCTGTTTTACCTCGTTATTAATCTTGTCGGAATTTTCAATAAGTTTTTCGTACAGATAGCGAAAATAAAAAAAAAATTTTTTCAACATATTATTAATTTTTATTTATGATCGTACAGAAAGTAGACGCATTTTGCAGATATCAGATGAATATATTATAGCACAAAATATCAACGAAAAACTTTTTATTAATTTATAGAAATTTAATATCAACAAAATGGTAGATTTAGAAACTCTGATGGTATAATTTAATAATAAAAAAAGTCGAAGCGATTACAACTGAGCGAATCTTTTTTCCACAAATAATAATGGCGACTGACATTTGTGCAAGTTATTTACCTGTTGCTAAGTAACGTTTTCAACAATGCACTGTGGGTGAAATATGTTTTCATTCATTGTATAATTGAAATGACATTAAAATATTACTCATATGAACATATTCTTTGAAAAGACAAAATTTTGTAAGGCACACGTGTAGAATAGTTATTTAAGGTACAAATGTAAAAAAAGATGCTTTTTTGCACGAACTGGCGTTTAAAAACACGAGTAAGGTACGAGCGAGTTTTTTTAAAGCCAGAAGTGCAATAAAGAAACTTTTTACACGTGTGTCATTTCAATAATTCAATTAATGAAAACATATTTTACCCGCAGTACACTAATGAAAGCGTTACTTAGCAACCAGTAAACAAGTTGCACAAATGTCGGCCGCCATTATTATTTATGGAAAAAAGTTCGCTTTATTGTAATCGCTTCGACTTGCATTAAAAGAAATCTTCAGAGTTCTTAAATCTGCCATTTGATTTGTATTATACACGTTGTCCCCTGAAATTTTGAATACGGGCATCTAAATGTATTACTCGTTACTTAGTTACCATGCTCGTGACGTATTTTAATGGACTGACCAACGGGAAATAATCAGCAATTTCTAATTTGTAATAAAATTGGGAATTAAAATGAAACATATTTACTCAATTATGACGTAACGAATAACAAATCACTAGAATGTTCATCTTATTAAATGTTCGAAAACATTTCTTTATTGAGCTAAACAATATCCCAAACAATCATAAAATTCCTGTTAATTTTGAAGCTATGTAAGTCAAATTGACATGCATATTGCAGCAACAACCATGGCAACCAATAATAATAATCGAGATACAATAGACATTACTTTACTCATATTCAAAATTTCAGGGGACAACGTGTATATTTTACTTATAGTTTATTAGTTATATCTATCAATTAATAAAAAAATTAGGTTTTTCGTCGAAATATAATCATCTGTCAAATTTGACAATTCGGTGCAATAAAAACAGTTTGACATTACCGTGCAATTAAAACGTAAAAAAGCACTAGTGCTTTAAAAAGCCACTTTTACAATGAAAAATGATGCAAAAAGCGTCTACTTTCTGTACGATCGTAGATAAAGAGTCTTTATTGTACTCCTGGCTTTAAAAAAAACAGTTCGTGCAATAATGTATCACTTTTTACACTTGTACCTTAAATTAATCTCTACAGAAACTGTATAAAATAAAAACAGAAATTTAAAAACGTAAATGGTTATTTGTCGCCATCTGTCTTCTGTCAACTGTGAACTACTGTCAACCAGTGTAAACCACTCTGAACCATTGTCAACCACTGTCATCAACTGTCAACTACTGTCAACCATTGTAAACTAATGTCTACTAATCTCAACCACTGTCAACTACTATTAACAGCTGTCAACTTCTGTGAACTACTGTCAACAACTGTCTACCACTGTCAACTGCTGTCAGCTCCTGCCAACCACTGTTAACTACTGTCAACTATTGTCAACCATTGTCAACTACTGTCAACTATTGTCGACAATTGTCAATTAATGTCAACCATTGTCAACTAATGTCAAATATTGTCAACTATTGTCAACTTTTGTCAACTAAAGTCAACAACTGTCAACTATTGTCATCTAATGTCAACTATTGTCAACTATTGTCAACTATTGTCAAGTATTGTCAACTATTGTCAACTATTGTCAACTATTGTGAAGCATTGTCTACTATTGTCAACTATTGTCAACTAATATCAACTACTGTCAACTATTGTCAACTGATGTCAACTATTGTCCACTATTTTCAACTATTGTCAACTATTGTCAACTATTGCCAACAATTGTCAACTATTGTCAACTAATGTCAACTACTGTCAACTACTGTCAACTACTGTCATTTACTGTCAACTACTGTCAACTACTGTCAACCACTGTCAGCTACTGTCAACCACTGTCAACTACTGTCAACCATTGTCAACTACTATTTTTATTAATTTATACATATTTAATATAAACAAAATGGCAGATTTGGAAACTCTGATGGTATAATTTAATAATAAAATAATAAGTCGAAGCGACAACAACTGAGCGAATCTTTTTTCCACAAATAATAATGGCGACTGACATTTGTGCAAGTCATTTGCCTGTTGCTAAGTAACGTTTTCAACAATTCACTGTGGGTAAAATATGTTCTCATTCATTGTATAATTGAAATGACATTAAAATATTACTCATATGAACATATTCTTTGAAAAGTGCTGCACAATCGAAGACAAAATTTTGTAAGGCACACGTGTAGAAAGTTTCTTTATTGTACTCCTGGCTTTAAAAAAGCCAGTTCGTGCAATCACTTTTTACAAGTGTACCTTAAATTAATCTCCTACAGAAACTGTATAAAATAAAAACAGAAATTTATAAGCGTAAATGGTTATTTGTCGTCATCTGTCTTCTGTCAACTGTGAACTACTGTCAACCAGTGTAAATCACTCTGAACCACTGTTAACCACTGTCACCATCTGTCAACTACTGTCAACCATTTTTAACAAATGTTTACTAATCTCAACCATTGTCAACTAGTATTAACAGCTGTCAATTACTGTGAACTACTGTCAACCACTGTCAGCTCCTGCCAACCACTGTCAACTACTGTCAACTATTGTCAACCATTCTCAACTACTGTCAGCTATTGTCAACTATTGTCAACTAATGTCAACCATTGTCAACCATTGTCAAGTATTGTCAAGTATTGTCAACTATTGTCAACTAATGTCAACTATTGTCAACTACTGTCAACTGATGTCAACTATTGTCAAGTATTGTCAAACATTGTCCACCATTGTCAACTATTGTCAACTAATGTCAACTACTAATAATAATAATACATTTATTCACGGAAGCCATTTACAGAGTACAAGTACAAACGATCCTTAAATACTAAACAAAGAATAAATAATTAAAAATTACTGATTTACATATTACAAATTATTAAGTAACCGACGCAAATTACTTAATGAGTCAACAAAAAAATCAAAATTGGCGACTGCGTTGGCGTTTCTTAAAATTCGCGTTACGGCTGAGTGCCGGGCATAATCCGTCCTTTGAAAGGGAATATAAAATGTGGTATTATCACGTAAGCGGCGAGGAGGTACATGAATGCCCATTAAATTGAGAAGGTCAGGACAGTCGATGTTGTTTTGAACGATTTTGTGTACAAGCATTACATCAGAATTAAACCTTCTTGTTTTAAGACTAGTAATTTTGAAGGCCGAGAGTCCATATTGATAGGTATAAGGTACATTACACTTAAATGATAAAAATCGTACAAACTTCTTCTGAACCTGCTCAATTTTTCCTATATCTACACTAGTATATGGAGACCAGACACTGGAACAATACTCCAGCTGTGGGCGAACAAGAGCGTTATAAAGCAGGACTAGTGTGCGATAGTCACGAAAATCTATCCCGTTTCGTTTAATAAACCACAAAAGCTGGTAGGATTTGGCCACGATATTAGATATATGATTAGAAAAGTTTAAGGTGGTATTAAAGGTAACGCCAAGGTCTTTAATGCAGTTGACTCGTGATAGAGGTTCACCCAGAAGAGAGTAATCATATAGCAATGTGGATTGACGCCTAGAAAAGGTTATCACATAGCATTTTTTGAGGTTAAGTGCCAACTTATTTTCATTACACCACTGCCCAAATGTCTGTAAGTCAGAATGGAGTAATGACGCATCTTCCATTGATCGAACTTTCATAAAAATTTTCATGTCGTCCGCAAATAGTAAGCACTTTGCATTTGACAGTTCACTACAACATTAATAACAATATTAAAGAGCAGGGGCCCTAGATGGGAACCTGGCGGAACACCAGATGTTACATTAATAGGACGAGAAACACAGTTCCCAATACGAACATATTGAGTCCTGTCGGTCAGATATGATTTTAGCCACTCCAATGGGATACCGTCAATACCGAAACAACGCAATTTATCAAGCAAGATCATCTGATCAACAGTATCGAACGCTTTCGAGAAGTCTGTGTAGATAGAATCTACCTGACAACTGTCTGCGAAAGCATCGACAATAAATGATTCGTAAACCAAAAGATTGGTCGAAGTCGATTTTCCTGTTCTAAAGCCGTGTTGGTGCATGGAGATTGAAGATTGACAAATTGCAGTTAAGTAGGAAGTAAGTAACTTTTCAAATATCTTAGGTACCACAGAAAGAATAGATATAGGCCTATAATTACCAACATGTTTTATTTCGCCAGATTTGTGGATCGGTGTAATAAATGCGCTCTTCCAACATTTGGGAAATGTTCCCGTGGAAAGAGATAGGTTATATATAGTTATAAAGAAAAATTGCGGGCAGCCCATCGGGACCAAGGCAGTTATTAGCCTTCAAGGAAAGAAGCTCGTTCAGAACATCTGATATTTTTAGAACAGGAGGAATGCACTCATTAATATTAGTGTTCATGTTCGGACTATTATGTGCTTGATTAGTGATAGTTGGAGGTCGATAAATACTTCCAAAATATTGTGAAAATTGGTCAACTATTCCCTCTTCAGTGGAAATAATTGTGTCACCATTTACAATGATCGAAGGAATATGATTGGAATTGCGTTTATGATTAACGTAACCCCAAAAGGCATTCGGGTTACTTTTAATAGAATTTTCGACCTTATGAATATGGTTAGAATAACATTCCTGTGTTAACCTCTTGCACTGGTCACGAATAATAGAAAATTTAGAGTAATCTGAAGGGCACCGAGATAATTTGTATAATTTATGTAATCGTTTCTTTAAAAGTACAAGACTTTTTAAATCAGTACTGAACCAATTAGGGAAACGCGAGGTCTTCTTGCGGACCAGACTAATTTTAGGTACGTGTTGATCTACTATCCCAAAAGTAATGGAATAGAATAAATCGCAGGCGACATCGATGCTGCAACCCTCGAATAAAGCATCCCACCGCACATTAAGAAGGGCATTGTTGATTGATGTATAATCCGCGCGCTTAAAATCGTAAACAAGAACATCCTTATTACCTAGCCAAACATTGCCAAGTGAAGTTTCTAATTTAATATTAATATCTAATGGTGGGTGGTGGGCATCACAGGGTAAAATAGAGGACGTCGACTCGGAGAGATTTAAATTGGATGCTAATTCAGATGGCGCAAAAATAAGATCTAACATAACTGAATTCGAATTATAAACACAATTTAGTTGGTGAGAGTTAATATAACCAAAAGTGTTGGACACTGTCAACTATTGTCAACTATTGTCAAGTATTGTCAACCATTGTCAACTATTGTCAACTAATGTCAACTACTGTCAACTATTGTCAACCACTGTCAACCACTGTCAACTATTGTCAACTAATGTCAACTATTGTCAACTATTGTCAACTATTGTCAACTTTTGTCAACTATTGTCAACTATTGTTAACTAGTGTCAACTATTGTCAACTATTATCAACTATTGTCAAGTATTGTCAACTATTTTCTAGTATTGTCAACTATTGTCAACTATTGTCAACCATTGTCAACAATTGTCAACTATTGTCAAGTATTGTCAACTATTGTCAACTAATGTCAACTATTGTCAAATACTGTCAACTGATGTCAACTATTGTCAACCATTGTCTACTGTTGTCAACTATTGTCAACTAATGTCAACTACTGTCAACTATTGTAAACTGATGTCAACTATTGTCAACTATTGTCAACTATTGTCAACTATTGTCAACTATTGTCAACTATTGTCAACTATTGTCAAGTATTGTCAACCATTGTCAACTATTGTCAACTAATGTCAACTACTGTCAACTATTGTCAACCACTGTCAACCACTGTCAACTATTGTTAACTATTGTCAACTAATGTCAACTATTGTCAACTATTGTCAACTATTGTCAACTATTGTCAACTATTGTCAACTATTGTTAACTAGTGTCAACTATTGTCAACCATTCTCAACTACTGTCAGCTATTGTCAACTATTGTCAACTAATGTCAACCATTGTCAACCATTGTCAACCATTGTCAAGTATTGTCAAGTATTGTCAAGTATTGTCAACTATTGTCAACTATTGCAAACTATTGTCAACTATTGTCAACAACTGTCACCTATTGTCAACAACTGTCAACTATTGTCAACAACTGTCAACTATTGTCAACTACTGTCAACTATTGTCAACTATTGTCAGCTACTGTCAGCTACTGTCAACCACTGTCAAATACTGTCAACCATTGTCAACTACCATCAAATCCTGTCAGCCACTGTCATCCACTGTCATCCACTGTCAAACACTGTCAACCATTGCCATCTACTGTCAACTACTGTAGAAATATTAAGCACATTTTCTATTTGTAATATTAATTTTTCAGTATTTTTCTTCCAGATGTATGTAATTTTCCAGTATTTCTAAAATTGCTTATCTGTTTTACCTGGTTATTAATCTTATCGGAATTTTCAATAAGTTTGTCGTACAGATAGCGAAAATTAAAAAAAAATTTCAAGATATTATTAATTTTTATCTATGCTCGTACAGAAAGTAGACGCTTTTTGCAGATAACAGATGAAAATATTATAGCACAAAATATCAACGACAAACTTAATTTTTTATTAATTTATACAAATTTAATATAAACAAAATGGCAGATTTGGAAACTCTGATGGTATAATTTAATAATAAAATAATAAGTCGAAGCGATTACAACTGAGCGAATCTTTTTTCCACAAATAATAATGGCGACTGACATTTGTGCAAGTTATTTACCTGTTGCTAAGTAACGTTTTCAACAATGCACTGTGAATAAAATATGTTTTCATTCATTGTATAATTGAAATGACATTAAAATATTACTTATATGAACATATTCTTTGAAAAGTGCTGCACAATCAAAGACAAAATTTTGTAAGGCACACGTGTAGAAAGTTTCTTTATTGTACTGCTGGCTTAAAAAAGCCAGTTCGTGCAATCACTTTTTACACTTGTACCTTAAATTAATCTCCTACAGAAACTGTATAAAATACACCAGTGTAAACCACTCTGAACCACTGTCAACCACTGTCATCAACTGTCAACTACTGTCAACCATTGTTAACTAATGTCTACTAATCTCAACCACTGTCAACTTCTGTCAACCACTGTCAACTGCTGTCAGCTCCTGTCAACTACTGTCAACTATGGTCAACCATTGTCAACTACTGTCAACTATTGTCAACAATTGCCTTCTAATGTCAACTAGTGTCTACTAATGTCAACTGTTGTCAACTATTGTCAACTATTGTCAAGTATTGGCAACTATTGGCAACTATTGTCAACTACTGTCAACTACTGTCAACTATTGTCAACTACTGTCAACCACTGGCAACAATTGTCAACAATTGTCAACTAATGTCAACCATCGTCAACTAATGTCAACTAATGTCTACTATTGCCAACTATTGTCAACTAATGTCAACAACTGTCAACTATTGTCAACTATTGTCAACTAATTTCAATCACTGTCAACTACTGTCAACCATTGACAACAACTGTCAACTAATGTCAGTAACTATCAACCACTGTCAACTACTGTCAACCACGAATAAATACTGTCAAACACGGTTAAATACTGTCAACTATTGTCAACTACTGACAACTACAGGCTACCACTGTCAGCCACTGTAAACTACTGTCAACCACTGTAAGCTACTGTCAGCTACTGTCAACCACTGTCAACTATTGTCAACCACTGTCAAATACTGTCAACCATTGTCAACTACTATCAAATCCTGTCAGCCACTGTCATCCACTGTCAACGACTGTCAACCATTGCCAACCACTGTCAACTACTCTAGAAATATTCAGCACATTTTCTATTTGTAATATTTTTGATATTGCAATTGACATATAACGTGTAACATGTGTAAGTCATAAATTGAATAAATTGTGGTGTAATGTGAATTATTATTATTAGTTTATCCATAAATGTGAAGAACTATTCATTTCTTCATTTACTGTAAGGTTTTCGTTGCAACGTAAGTAATTTACTGTTAATTTTATATCCAAATTTGTAAACATTAATCATAACCTCTACCTCTCATTCCGCGGTCTTCTGCCCGTGTGTATGTTTTCAGTAAAAGTCAACACGATCGACCCCGTGTTGTGAAGAGCGTGTCCACTGTTTTGTTTCCTCTTTTGAATTTCCTTCTTTCCCTCTGTTTTATCCTACATATTAATTTTCGGTATTAGTATTAAATTTGGGTTGATTTAATATAATGAATAACCTCTGCTACCGCTGCAAAGCGGTTGTCGATTCAGGAATTACATGCTCTGACTGTAATACTTGCTTTCACCGTAGTTGTTTAAAACGTTACCGTGGGTTTCTTGATTGCGATGAGAGCTTGAACATTAACCAGTGCCCTTGCTGTATTAAATCATCTAAGGGTCTTAAACCAACTACGAATATATCGGCAACCCAACAAGCACACATTGATTATACCCGCACTACAAGCGTTAGTGAAATTGCGTGCGACGCTGAATGCTGCGTTCACGCGTCCGAGTTAAATTCGCTACGGTGTGAATTGTCATCTCTAAAGGAGGATTTAAAACTGCTGCAGACTTCCAATATGACTACTATTCAAAATTTAGTCATCAATCTACATAATGAGTTAAAGTCGGAAATACTTTCGTCGATTGCTTCTTTATTAAGCAATTCTATCCCGGTTCTTAATAACACTATTTCTACATTCCCAAATGAAACTAGTAATAATATTTCCAACATCGTGAAGACAGATGGCGTCGATACCCCGCATGAGGTTAGCGGCGAAATCGCCACTGTACCGGTTTTAATTGCCGAGAACGGCCTAACAACCGCCGAATCTGCAGTTCTACCACCTCTTGTTTCGACGGAGAGTTCATCCTGCATTAAAACCGCGAGACCCGGCTCAAACAAGAAAAGAAAAATATCTTCTCATTCATTTATTCGCGGAGTTTCAGATAACAACTCGATTGTTAAGAGTGCGAATAAACGCATTTTCTTTCATGTAAACAATTGCTCTCCCGATACGTCCGTTGAAGACGTTAACTCGCTTTTAAGAGATAGTATTGGAATTTCGGCTTTTATTAATTTTCCTCTCACAAGGAATAATATCTACACTTCCTTTAAAATTGGAATTAATGAGGGCGATGTCCAGAAATTGTTACAACCGACCAAATGGCCTAATAATGTTACGGTCCGAGAATTTATAAACCACCCCCGTAAACCAAAACCTCGTGGACTACAGCCTCCAGTTAATTCTGATGATTTTTTAGACGTCCCGCTATCAGCTCAGTTAATAATTTAAATTTAAGTGTCGTCGATCGATTCACGCAGCATTCTCCACTGAAGATTTATTATCAGAATGTTCGAGGTTTACGAACTAAACTAAAGGAATTGCGCTTGTCTGTTTCCCTAGCTGAATTCGATGTCTACATTCTCTGTGAAACATGGCTTAGTGATGATATTTCGGACGCTGAGCTGGGATTTCATGGTTATAATATATTTCGATGTGATAGAGACCCACAGTCATCTGGAAAGTCTCGTGGCGGTGGAACACTAATTGCTGTTTCACAGAAATGCACATCTCATTTAGTAAGGTGTGTTCGGCTAATTCAAGAAGAACTATATATCTCAGTGTCTATGCATAACACAAAGATTCTCTTTGGAGGGATTTATTTACCACCCTGTGCTCCTGATTCTTGCTACCAACAACACGCCTCCCTAGTGGAAGAACTTGCCGACGCATTACCGGATCATTATTGCTGTATAGTAGGGGATTATAATCTTCCGAATGTTACGTGGGTCAATACTGAGTTAGGTGTGTCAACTAATTCCTCTTATAAGTCCGCGCAATCAATCGGTGACGCATTTAGTGCTTTAAATTCACAACAAGTTAACGACATAATAAATGTGAACTCAGTCATGTTAGACTTGATATTTTTAGATTCATTCTTTATCGGAAATTATACTGTCTCAAAAGCTCCTTTCAATATGTTGCCTTGTGATGCCCACCATCCTCCTATAACATTGAACATCGAACTGCCGCAAGAAAATTAAACGAACTCAAACGCAGTTTGTCTATAACTATTGTAAAGCTGATTATACGTCAATAAGTGAAGCCATTACAAACATATATTGGGATAGTTTGTTTTTGGATAATAGTATCGACGATAACGTTGAGTTGTTCTATAAAACGATTTATTCAATAATCGATTTATACGTACCTAAAATTGTAAAAAGAAACAATTCTAGTCACAAACGTCGCTTTCCCAAATGGCTCAGTGCCGAACTTATAGATCTTATTTTCCTCAAGAAAAAGCTACACTTAAATTATAAATGTTCTGGACTTGACTCAGATTTTCATCTGTTCAAAAGTACACGTGCTCGTTGTAAAATTCTGTCTCAGGCCTGTTACAATAATTATATTTGGTGTATGGAGCAGTCTTTAAATAAAGATCCTAAATTTTTTTGGAACTTTGTTAATACTAAAAGGAATAGTTCATCCATTCCTGAAACATTTGACATTGATGGTGAATTAATAAATGATAGGCAGCGTATTGTCGACTTATTTGCAGCTCAGTTCGGGTCAGTATACGGTTCACCCGTAAACAGCGATTCCTTAAAAGATTTTCATAAGTACTCTTACAACCATATAAATTTTAACCGTTTCTCTGATATCAAAATCACTGATGTTTTGTATGAATTGACGCAACTGAAAGACACCAAATGTACTGGGCCGGATGAATTACCATCGACATTACTTCGCCAGTGCGCCTTCTCATTAAGTCGTCCACTATGGCTACTATTTAACCAGTCTTTAGAGTCTGGATGTTTTCCTACCCTTTGGAAAGGTGCTCTAATAACCCCTATACATAAATGTGGGAGTAAAAGTAGTTTTTCTAACTATCGCCCGATCTCTATCCTGTCATTTATTCCTAAAATGTTTGAAAAACTAATTACTGCCTCTTTGTCTGCTTGTCTATCGCCCTTACTGTCAAATAGTCAGCATGGTTTCAGAAGTGGATGTGCTACTTGGTCCAACTTACTTTCGTACGGTCATTTTATTACAGCATCTTTGGAAGCCGGATGTGAGGTAGATTCTATCTACACCGACTTTTCAAAGGCTTTCGATACAGTGGACCATGGTATTCTTCTTCTGAAACTTAAACAAATTGGTTTAAATGGTATTATGCTAGACTGGATTCGATCCTATTTAACCAATAGGACACAAGCTGTACGAGTAGGTAGTTTCATTTCGTCGGAAATATCGGTTTCCTCCGGGGTACCCCAAGGGTCGCATCTTGGACCACTACTATTTAATATTTTCATTAACGATGTAGTAAATTGTTTTCATCATTCTGAATGTCTTCTTTTTGCCGACGATATGAAAATATTTATATCAATCACCGACAATACCTCTCCTGAATTACTACAGCAGGATCTGGACAGGTTTAATGTTTGGTGTCAGAATAATAGCATGCGGCTTAATATTGGTAAATGTAGTGCAATTACCTTTTCAAAAAAGAGAACACTGACGGATAGAGATTACTTCCTCGATGATAATAAACTTACTCGTGTATCCACTGTTAAAGATTTAGGAGTAATTCTGTCAAGTAGATGGTGCTTTGTCGATCATATAAGCTCTGTAACATCTAAAGCCTACCGACTTCTTGGATTTGTTAAACGTAGTTGCATGGACTTCAAAAATTTAAAAACTATTTTAAATCTTTATACTTCCCTTGTACGCCCGCATTTAGAGTACTGCTCCTTAATTTGGTGTCCCTTTAGCAGGGCTGAGACCGATAAAATTGAGCGAGTCCAGATTAAATTTGTCAAATATCTTTCGTTTAAGTTTGGGCTAACAGGAACTTATCCTGTTTTGTTGGATTTTTTAAATCTAGATTCATTGGAAAAGAGACGTAGAAACGTGGACGTAACAACGGGTTTTAAACTCATTAATGGTTTAGTCAACTCACCACTTTTATTAAGTTTATTCCAAATTCACGTTCCTAAAAGAGATTTGCGTTCTTTTCGTTTTTTCGACGAGCGATGTTACAGGACGGATTATGCTGGGCATTTTGGCATCGCAAGAATCGCTAGGAATTGCAATTCTTTAAACATCGATTATTGCAATGTAACGCTGCATAAGCTACGCTCGGTTCTGCGCCATCATGTTTAATTTATTTATATTTTGTGCGTTTTTTGTATATATTTATATTGTTGTTATTTTTAATTTGTATACTTTTTAATATTGTAATGTTATTGTACAGTTGTATTCTTATGTTGTAATGGCCTACCGTAAATAAATAAATAAATAAATAAATAAATAAATAAATTAATTAATTAATTAATTTTTCAATATTTGTCTTCCAGATATATGTAATTTTCCAGTATTTCTAAAATTTCTTATCTGTTTTACCTCGTTATTAATCTTGTCGGAATTGTCAATAAGTTTTTCGTACAGATAGCGAAAATTTAAAAAAAAAATTCAAGATATTATAAATCTTTATCTATGATCGTACAGAAAGTAGACGCTTTTTGCAGATAACAGATGAAAATATTATAGCACAAAATATCAACGAAAAACTTAAATTTTTATTAATTTATACAAATTTAATATAAAAAAATGGCAGATTTAGAAACTCTGATGGTATAATTTAATAATAAAATAATAAGTCGAAGCGATTACAACTGAGCGAATCTTTTTTCCACAAATAATATTGGCGCATGACATTTGTGCAAGTTATTTACCTGTTGCTAAGTAACGTTTTCAACAATGCACTGTGGGTAAAATATGTTTTCACTCATTGTATAATTGAAATGACATTAAAATATTACTCATATGAACATATTCTTTGAAAAGTGCTGCACGATCAAAGACAAAATTTTGTAAAGCACACGTGTAGAAAGTTTCTTTATTGTACTCCTGGCTTAAAAAAGCCAGTTCGTGCAATCACTTTTTACACTTGTACCTTAAATTAATCTCCTACAGAAACTGTATAAAATAAAAACAGAAATTTAAAAACGTAAATGGTTATTTGTCGTCATCTGTCTTGTCAACTGTGAACTACTCTCAACTATTGTCAACCAGTGTAAACCACTCTGAACCACTGTCAACCACTGTCACCAACTGTCAACTACTGTCAACCATTGTTAACTAATGTCTACTAATCTCAACAACTGTCAACGACTATTAAGAGCTGTCAATTACTGTGAACTACTGTCAACCACTGTCAACTGCTGTCAGCTCCTGCCAACCACTGTCAACTACTGTCAATATTGAATTGGGCGTTTCTACTGACTCCTCTCTTCTGTCTGCCCAAATCACTGCTGAAATGTTTGGTGCATTAAATTCATTACAGATCAATCTAATATCTAATGTAAATTCAGTCATATTAGATTTAATATTCTTGGACTCTATTTTTAGTGAAAAATACCAAATCTCAAGATGTCTGCTGCCCTTACTACCCTGTGATCGACATCATCCCGCATTATCATTAAATATTGACCTAACTGAAGCATGCGACAACACCAGCTGGAATTCTCAGTTCACTTACAACTATTCTAAAGCTGATTATTCATCGTTAAGTAATATTATTCTTAATATTTCCTGGGACAATTTATTTTCAGGAAATGATAGTGATCACAATGTTGAATTGTTTTATAAAATTTTATATTCTGCGGTTGATTCGTATGTTCCCAAGATTGTTAAAAAAGTTTCGAGTGGGCATGTACGTCGATTTCCGAAATGGTTCAATGCGGAACTCATAGATTTAATTCTTTATAAGAAAATGCTCCATTTGAATTATAAGCGCTCCGGACTTATTACCGATTACGATTTATTTAAGTGTGCACGCGCTCGTTGTAAAATACTTTCACAAATATGCTATAATAACTATGTTAACTCTTTAGAACAATCTTTTAAAAATAATCCGAAATCGTTTTGGAATTTTATTAACTCGAATAGATCCAGTTCGTCTATCCCTGAATCTTTTGTACATAATGGGGAGGTAACAAATAACATGCAGATTATTGTGGATTTATTTGCCGTATATAGCCAACCCTGCATAATTTGCCGTTACAAAGCTCAGAAAAATGTTTGTATGACCATATTAACTTCAATAAGGTTTCTGAAATTTCCATTACAAATGTTCTAGATGAGCTGACCAATCTGAAAGCTACCAAGTGTACGGGTCCTGATGGATTACCATCGATTCCGTTAAAGCATTGTGCTTTTTCCTTCAGCCGCCCAATATGGCTACTTTTTAATCAATCTTTAATGTCTGGAATATTTCCCTCGTTCTGGAAAATGCTCTTATAACACCCATATTCAAAAATGGCAAAAAAAAACTTAGTAAGAAACTATCGGCCGATCTCCATTCTTTCTTTTATTCCAAAGATATTCGAGAAAATTATTACGCGAAGTCTCTCCGATTGTTTTTCTAGTGTTTTATCCATTAGACAACATGGTTTCAGAAGCGGTTGTGCTACTTGGAGTAATCTACTTACTTTCGGCCAATTCATCATAGACTCTCTGGACAGGGGCCATGAGGTTGACTCCGTATATACGGACTTTTCAAAGGCCTTTGATAGAGTAGACCATGGCATTCTCCTTCAGAAGCTTGAACACTTTGGGATGGGTGGTGTGTTTTTTGACTGAATCAAATCGTATTTAGTTGGTAGAACTCAATCTGTTCGGGTGGGTAGTTTCTTGTCATCGGAGTTTAGTGTTACTTCTGGGGTACCACAAGGGTCGCATCTAGGACCGTTGCTGTTTAACCTTTTTATTAACGATGTGGTCAATTGCTTTCTCTACTCAGAATGTCTGCTTTTCGCCGATGACATGAAAATTTACAAAGATATCACATGTAACGAATCTTCGCAGTTATTACAGCAAGATCTCCATCGATTCGATTCCTGGTGTCGACTAAATGGCATGCATCTCAACATCGATAAATGTAATATTATTACATTCTCAAAAAAAA
The DNA here is from genome assembly GCA_963969525.1 of Ontholestes murinus. NCBI lineage: Eukaryota > Metazoa > Arthropoda > Insecta > Coleoptera > Staphylinidae > Ontholestes > Ontholestes murinus. Next base: position 60,782,249 of record OZ018387.1, read on the forward strand.
GATCTCAAACCACTAGAAATTACGTCATAAATAGGACACAACTCTCTAGGGTAACGTCGATTAGAGACCTTGGCGTTATTATTTCCAACAACTGGAGTTTCTCTGAACACATAAGCAACATTATATCGAAAGCTTATCGTGCTCTAGGGTTTTTAAAACGCAATAGTGGAGAGTTAAAAGACATTCAAACTCTAATTATTCTTTATTCGTCTCTAGTTCGCCCTCATCTAGAATATTGTTCTGTAATTTGGAATCCTTGTAATTACTACGACATTGATAGGATTGAGCGTGTTCAGAAAAAATTTATAAAATTTCTCATGTACAAATTCCAGTTATCTGGTGCTCACACAGACCTTTTAAAAAGATTTAAATTATTGCCCTTAGTAACCAGAAGGATACACACCGATATTGGAATAGGGTACAAAATTATTAATGGTTTAGTTAATTGTCCGGTTTTGATAAGTAGATTTCATATTCACATTCCGTCGAGAAATTTACGATCTGCGTTATTCTTTAAAGAAAACTATTATCGGACTGACTACTGTAGGCATTTTGGGTTGGCACGAATCGCAAGAAATTTTAATGCGTCCAACATTGACTTTTTTAACACTAGCTGGGCTAGACTACGGTTTTTATTGCGTTGTAAATAATTTTTAATGTATATGTGCGAGTATGTGTATATATTTTATTTATCTTTTATTTTGTTATGGTAGTGCGTAATAAAACGAATTTTTAACCAATTTACTTGTCCAGTATATTAGTATTGTATACTGTCGCTTTTTTTTATTATTCTTGACATTTATAATTTTATCGTTTTTAATATGTAATGTATCATCCATAAAATGTTTGTTTTATTTATTTAAATAGTTTGTAAGATACTTTAGGTTAACTTTTATATTTTATTATGTTATTATGCCCTATGGAACTCTGTACAATGGCCCTGTCCGTAAATAAATAAATAAATAAACTATTGTCAACCATTGTCAACTACTGTCAACTATTGTCAACTATTGTCAACTAATGTCAACCATTGTCAACCACTGTCAACCATTGTCAAGTATTGTCAATTATTGTCAACTATTGTCAACTATTGTCAACTATTGTCAACTACTGTCAACAACTGTCAAATATTGTCAACTAATGTCAACTATTGTCAACTAATGTCAACCATTGTCAGCTATTGTCAACCATTGTTTACTATTGTCAACTAATGTCAATCATTGTCAACCACTCTCAACAACTGTCAAATATTGTCAACTAATGTCAACTATTGTCAACTATTGTCAACTATTGTCAATTGTCAACTACTGTCAACAACTGTCAAAGATTGTCAACTAATGTCAACTATTGTCAACTATTGTCAACTAATGTCAACTATTGTCAACTATTGTCAACCATTGTCAACTATTGTCAACTATTGTCAACTATTGTCAACTATTGTCAACCAATGTCTACTATTGTCAACTAATGTCAACCATTGTCAACTATTGTCAACTATTGTCAACCATTGTCTACTATTGTCAACTAATGTCAACCATTGTCAACCACTGTCAATTATTGCGTTGTAAATAATTTTTAATGTATATGTGCGAGTATGTGTATATATTTTATTTATCTTTTATTTTGTTATGGTAGTGCGTAATAAAACGAATTATTAACCAATTTACTTGTCCAGTATATTAGTATTGTATACTGTCGCTTTTTTTTATTATTCTTGACATTTATAATTTTATCGTTTTTAATATGTAATGTATCATCCATAAAATGTTTGTTTTATTTATTTAAATAGTTTGTAAGATACTTTAGGTTAACTTTTATATTTTATTATGTTATTATGCCCTATGGAACTCTGTACAATGGCCCTGTCCGTAAATAAATAAATAAATAAACTATTGTCAACCATTGTCAACTACTGTCAACTATTGTCAACTATTGTCAACTAATGTCAACCATTGTCAACCACTGTCAACCATTGTCAAGTATTGTCAATTATTGTCAACTATTGTCAACTATTGTCAACTATTGTCAACTATTGTCAACTACTGTCAACAACTGTCAAATATTGTCAACTAATGTCAACTATTGTCAACTAATGTCAACTATTGTCAACTATTGTCAACCATTGTCAGCTATTGTCAACCATTGTTTACTATTGTCAACTAATGTCAATCATTGTCAACCACTCTCAACAACTGTCAAATATTGTCAACTAATGTCAACTATTGTCAACTATTGTCAACTATTGTCAACTACTGTCAACAACTGTCAAAGATTGTCAACTAATGTCAACTATTGTCAACTATTGTCAACTATTGTCAACTATTGTCAACCAATGTCTACTATTGTCAACTAATGTCAACCATTGTCAACTATTGTCAACCATTGTCTACTATTGTCAACTAATGTCAACCATTGTCAACCACTGTCAATTATTGTCAAGTATTGTCAACTTTTGTCAACTATTGTCAACTATTGTCAACTATTGTCAACCATTGTCAACTATTGTCAACTAATGTCAACTACTGTCAACTACTGTCAACCACTGTCAGCTACTGTCAACCACTATCAACTACTGTCAACCATTGTCAACTACTATCAAATCCTGTCAGCCACTGTCATCTACTGTCAACCATTGCCAACAACTGTCAACTACTCTAGAAATATTCAGCACATTTTCTATTTGTAATATTAATTTTTCAGTATTTTTCTTCCAGATATTTGTAATTTTCCAGTATTTCTAAAATGTCTTATCTGTTTTACCTCGTTATTAATCTTGTCTGACTTGTCAATAAGTTTTTCGTACAGATAGTGAAAATTAAAAAAAAAAATTTCAAAGATATTAATTTTTATCTATGACCGTTCAGAAAGTAGACGCTTTTTGCAGATAACAGATGAAAATATTATAGCACAAAATATCAACGAAAAACTTAAATTTTTATTAATTTATACAAATTTAATATAAACAAAATGGCAGATTTGGAAACTCTGATAGTATAATTTAATATTAAAATAATAAGTCGAAGCGATTACAACTGAGCGAATCTTTTTTCCACAAATAATAATGGCGACTGACATGTGTGCAAGTTATTTACCTGTTGCTAAGTAACGTTTTCAACAATGCACTGTGGGTAAAATATGTTTTCATTCATTGTATAATTGAAATGACATTAAAATATTACTCATATGAACATATTCTTTGAAAAGTGCAGCACGATCGAAGACAAAATTTTGTAAGGCACACGTGTAGAAAGTTTCTTTATTGTACTCCTGGCTTTAAAAAAGCCAGTTCGTGCAATAATGTCTCACTTTTTACACTTGTACCTTAAATTAATCTCTACAGAAACTGTATAAAATAAAAACAGAAATTTAAAAACGTTATTATGCCCTATGGAACTGTACAATGGCCCTGTCCGTAAATAAATAAATAAATAAACTACTGTCAACTACTGTCAACAACTGTCAAATATTGTCAACTAATGTCAACTATTGTCAACTATTGTCAACTAATATCAACTATTGTCAACTATTGTCAACTATTGTCAACTATTGTCAACTATTGTCAACTATTGTCTACTATTGTCAACTATTATCAACTAATGTCAACTACTGTCAACTACTGTCAACCATTGTCAGCTACTGTCAACCACTATCAACTACTGTCAACTACTATCAAATCCTGTCAGACTCTGTCATCTACTGTCAACTATTGTCAACTACTGTCAACTATTGTCAACTGATGTCAACTATTGTCACCTATTGTCAAGTATTGGCAACTATTGTCAACTACTGTCAACTACTGTCAACTATTGTCAACTACTGTCAACTATTGTCAACAACTGTCAAATATTGTCAACTAATGTCAACTATTGTCAACTATTGTCAACCATTGTCAAGTATTGTCAACCATTGTCAAGTATTGTCAACTATTGTCAACTATTGTCAACTATTGACAACTATTGTCAACCATTGTCAACTATTGTCAACTACTGTCAACAACTGTCAAATATTGTCAACTGATGTCAACTATTGTCAACTATTGTCAAGTATTGTCAAGTGTTGTCTACTATTGTCAACTATTATCAATTAATGTCAACTACTGTCAACTACTGTCTACTACTGGCAACTATCGTCAACAACTGTCAAATATTGTCAACTAATGTCAACTATTGTCAACTAATGTCAACTATTGTCAACCACTGTCAACTACTGTCAACTACTGTTAACCACTGTCAGCTACTGTCAACCACTATCAACTACTGTCAACTACTGTCAACCATTGTCAACTACTATCAAATCCTGTCAGCCACTGTCATCTACTGTCAACTATTGTCAACTACGGTCAACTATTTCAACTGATGTCAACTATTGTCAAGTATTGGCAAATATTAACAACTACTGTCAACTACTGTCAACTATTGTCAACTACTGTCAACTACTGGCAACTATTGTCAACCATTGTCAACCACTGTCAACTATTGCCAACAATTGTCAACTAATGTAAACCATTGTCAACTATTGTCAAGTATTGTCAACTACTGTCAAATACTGTCAACTATTGTCAACTACTCTCAACCATTGTCAACCACTGTCAACCATTGTCAACTATTGTCAACTATTGTCAACTATTGTCAACCATTGTCAACTGTTGTCAACTACTGTCAACAACTGTCAAATATTGTCAACTAATGTCAACTATTGTCAACTATTGTCAAGTATTGTCTACTATTGTCAACTATTATCAACTAATGTCAACTACTGTCAACTACTGTCAACTACTGCCAACTACTGTCAACTACTGTCAACCACTGTCAACTACTGTTAACCACTGTCAGCTACTGTCAACCACTATCAACTACTGTCAACTACTGTCAACCATTGTCAACTACTATCAAATCCTGTCAGCCACTGTCATCTACTGTCAATCATTGCCAACAACTGTCAACTACTCTAGAAATATTCAGCACATTTTCTATTTGTAATATTAATTTTTCAGTATTTTTCTTCCAGATAACGAAAATAAAAAAAAAAATTTTTCAAGATATTAATTTTTATCTATGATCGTACAGAAAGTAGACGCTTTTTGCAGATAACAGATGAAAATATTATAGCACAAAATATCAACGAAAAACTTAAATTTGTATTAATTTATACAAATTTAATATAAACAAAATGGCAGATTTGGAAACTCTGATGGTATAATTTAATATTAAAATAATATGTCGAAGCTATTACAACTGAGCGAATCTTCTTACCACAAATAATATTGGCGTATGACATTTGTGCAAGTTATTTACCTGTTGCTAAGTAACGTTTTCAACAATGCACTGTGGGTAAAATATATTTTCATTCATTGTATAATTGAAATGACATTAAAATATTACTCATATGAACATATTCTTTGAAAAGTGCTGCACGATCGAAGACAAAATTTTGTAAGGCACACGTGTAGAATAGTTATTTAAGGTACAAGTGTAAAAAGTGATGCTTTATTGCACGAACTGGCGTTTAAAAACACGAGCGAGTTTTTTTAAAGCCAGGAGTGCAATAAAGAAACTTTTTGCACGTGTGCCTTACAAAATTTTATCTTCGATCGTAAAGGATTTCAAAGAATATATTCTTATGAATAATATTTTAATGTCATTTCAATAATTCAATTAATGAAAACATATTTTACCCGCAGTGCACTAATGGAAGCGTTACTTAGCAACCAGTAAACAAGTTGCACAAATGTCGGCCGCCATTATTATTTATGGAAAAAATGTTCGCTTTATTGTATTCGCTTCGACTTGCATTAAATGAAATCTTCGAAGTTTCGGAGTTGTATCAATTAATAAAAAATTAAGTTTTTCGTCGAAAATTTGTGCTATTTATTCATCTGTCAAATTTGACATTTCTGTGCAATAAAAACAGTTTGACATTACCGTGCAATAAAAACGTAAAAAATCACTAGTGCTTTAAAAAGCCACTTTTACAATGAAAAATGATGCAAAAAGCGTCTACTTTCTGTACGATCGTAGATAATAGTTATTTAAGGTACAAGTGTAAAAAGTGATGCTTTATTGCACGAACTTGCGTTTAAAAATACGAGCGAGGAACGAGCGAGTTTTTTTAAAGCCAGGAGTGCAATAAAGAAACTTTTTACACATGTACCTTACAAAATTTTATCTTCGATCGTAAAGGATTTCAAAGAATATATTCTTATGAGTAAAATTTTAATGTCATTTCAATAATTCAATTAATGAAAACATATTTTACCCGGAGTGCACTAATGGAAGCGTTACTTAGCAACCAGTAAACAAGTTGCACAAATGCGGCGGCCATTATGATTTATGGAAAAAATGTTCGCTTTATTGTAATCGCTTCGACTTGCATTAAATGAAATCTTCAGAGTTCTTAAATCTGCCATTTCGTAAGTATTATATATTTTATTTATAGTTTATTAGTTATTTGTATCAATTATCAAAAAAATAAGTTTTTCGTCGGAAATTTGTGCTATAATATATTCATCTGTCAAATTTGACATTTCTGTGCAATAAAAACAGTTTGACATTACCGTGCAATAAAAACGTAAAAAAGCACTAGTGCTTTAAAAAGCCACTTTTGCAATGAAAAATGATGCAAAAAGTGTCTACTTTCTGTACGATCGTAGATAAAGTTTCTTTATTGTACTCCTGGCCTTAAAAAAGCCAGTTCGTGCAATATTGTCTCACTTTTTACACTTGTACCTTAAATTAATCTCTACAGAAACTGTATAAAATAAAAACAGAAATTTAAAAACGTAAATGGTTATTTGTCGTCATCTGTCTTCTGTCAACTGTAAACTACAGTAAACAACTGTCAACCAGTGTAAACCACTCTGAACCACTGTCAACCACTGTCACCAACTGTCAACTACTGTCAACCATTGTTAACTAATGTCTACTAATCTCAACCACTGTCAACTACTATTAACAGCTGTCAATTACTGTGAACTACTGTCAGCCACTGTCAACTACTGTCAACTGCTTTCGGCTCCTGCCAACCACTGTCAACTACTGCCAACTATTGTCAACTATTGTCAACCATTGTCTACTATTGTCAACTACTGTCAACTATTGTCAACTAATGTCAACTATAGTCAACTATTGTCAAGTATTGGCAACTATTGTCAACTACTGTCAACCATTGTCAAGTATTGTCAACTACTCTGTCAAGTATTGTCAAAAATTGTCAACTATTGTCAACTATTGTCAACTAATGTCAACTATTGTCAACTATTGTCAACTACTGTCAACTGATGTCAAGTATTGTCAACTATTGTCAACTACTCTGTGAAGTATTGTCAAAAATTGTTAACTATTGTCAACTAATGTCAACTATTGTCAACTACTGTCAACTGATGTCAACTATTGTCAAGTATTGTCATTCATTGTCTACTATTGTCAACTATTGTCAACTAACGTCAACTACTGTCAACTATTTTTAACTGATGTCAACTGATGTCAACTATTGTCAACTATTGTCAACTAATGTCTACTACTGTCAACTACTGTCAACTATTGTCAACTATTGTCAACTATTGTCAACTATTGTCAACTATTGTCAACTATTGTACACTACTGTCAACTATTGTCAACTATTGTCCACTATTGTCAACTATTGTGAACTATTGTCAACCATTGTCAACTATTGTCAACTATTGTCAACTAATGTCAACTAATGTCAACTACTGTCAACTATTGTCAACTGATGTCAACTGATGTCAACTATTGTCAACTATTGTCAAGTATTGTCAACTAGTGTCAACTATTGTCAACTACTGTAAACTACTGTCAACTATTATCAAATCCTGTCAGCCACTGTCATCTACTGTCAACCACTGTCAACCATTGCCAACTACTGTCAACTACTCTAGAAATATTCAGCACATTTTCTATTTGTAATATTAATTTTTCAGTATTTTTCTTCCAGATAATTGTAATTTTCCAGTATTTCTAAAATTTCTTATCTGTTTTACCTCGTTATTAATCTTGTCTGAATTGTCAATAAGTTTTTCGTACAGATAGCGAAAATTAAAAAAAAAAATTTCAAAGATATTAATTTTTATCTATGATCGTACAGAAAGTAGACGCTTTTTGCAGATAACAGATGAAAATATTATAGCACAAAATATCAACGAAAAACTTAAATTTTTATTAATTTACACAAATTTAATATAAACAAAATGGCAGATATGGAAACTCTGATAGTATAATTTAATATTAAAATAATAAGTCGAAGCGATTACAACTGAGCGAATATTTTTTCCACAAATAATAATGTCGACTGACATGTGTGCAAGTTATTTACCTGTTGCTAAGTAACGTTTTCAACAATGCACTGTGGGTAAAATATGTTTTCATTCATTGTATAATTGAAATGACATTAAAATATTACTCATATGAACATATTCTTTGAAAAGTGCTGCACGATCGAAGACAAAATTTTGTAGGAACACGTGTAGAAAGTTTCTTTATTGTACTCCTGGCTTTAAAAAAGCCAGTTCGTGCAATAATGTCTCACCTTTTACACTTGTACCTTAAATTAATCTCTACAGAAACTGTATAAAATAAAAACAGAAATTTAAAAACGTTATTATGCCCTATGGAACTCTGTACAATGGCCCTGTCCGTAAATAAATAAATAAATAAACTATTGTCAACCATTGTCAACTACTGTCAACTATTGTCAACTAATGTCAACCATTGTAAACCACTGTCAACCATTGTCAACCATTGTCAAGTATTGTCAATTATTGTCAACTATTGTCAATTATTGTCAACTATTGTCAACTATTGTCAACTATTGTCAACTATTGTCAACTATTGTCAACTATTGTCAACTATTGTCAACTACTGTCAACAACTGTCAAATATTGTCAACTAATGTCAACTATTGTCAACTATAGTCAACTATTGTCAACTAATATCAACTATTGTCAACCATTGTCAACTATTGTCAACTATTGTCAACTATTGTCAACTATTGTCAACAATTGTCAACTACTGTCAACTATTGTCAACTATTGTCAACTATTGTCAACTATTGTCAACTATTGTCAACTATTGTCAACTATTGTCAACTATTGTCTACTATTGTCAACTATTATCAACTGATGTCAACTACTGTCAACTACTGTCAACTACTGTCAACTACTGTCAACCACTGTCAGCTACTGTCAACCACTATCAACTACTGTCAACTACTGTCAACCATTGTCAACTACTATCAAATCTTGTCAGACACTGTCATCTACTGTCAACTATTGTCAACTACTGTCAACTATTGTCAACTGATGTCAACTATTGTCAAGTATTGGCAACTATTGTCAACTACTGTCAACTATTGTCAACTACTGTCAACTACTGGCAACTATTGTCAACAACTGTCAAATATTGTCGACTAATGTCAACTATTGTCAACTATTGTCAACTATTGTCAACCATTGTCAACTATTGTCAACCATTGTCTACTATTGTTAACTAATGTCAACCATTGTCAACCGCTGTCAACCATTGTCAAGTATTGTCGACTATTGTCAACTATTGTCAACTATTGTCAACAATTGTCAACTATTGTCAACTATTGTCAACTATTGTCAACTATTGTCAACTACTGGCCACAACTGTCAAATATTGTCAACTAATGTCAACTATTGTCAACTATTTTCAAGTATTGTCAAGTATTGTCTACTATTGTCAACTATTATCAACTAATGTCAACTACTGTCAACTACTGTCAACTACTGGCAACTATCGTCAACAACTGTCAAATATTGTCAACTAATGTCAACTATTGTCAACTATTGTCAACAAATGTCAACTATTGTCAACCACTGTCAACTACTGTCAACTACTGTTAACCACTGTCAGCTACTGTCAACCACTATCAACTACTAGCATCCTAGTTTTGACCGAAACATGGCTTACCCATAACATTTTTGATGGTGAATTGGGGCTGGAAGGCTTTAATGTTTATCGTTGTGACAGAAACGCTGCTGTAACTGGTAAATCACGCGGAGGAGGAGTCCTTATCGCCGTACCATGCACCCTAAAGTCCTACATGGTTAGATGCATTTTACGAAGAAGTATATGTATCCGTCACTCACGGGTCCACCAAATTTCTATTCGGAGCGGTATATATTCCACCAGCTTCTGCAGGCGCCGTCTATGAAGAACACTGCTCAACTATAGAAGAGTTGCATGATGCCCACCCCCATCATCGTCTTTGTTTACTTGGCGACTATAATCTACCGCATATTACTTGGGAGAACAGTGAGTTTGGTGTTTTTACAAACACACCCAGTGCTAATGCTTCTATTATTGCTGACACGTTCTAACTAATTAACGCATTTCAAATTAATAATGTTACAAACTTCAACTCGGTAATGCTTGATTTAATTTTTGTTCAGTAAGTGTGGCGGAAATGCCCCTTGTCGCATGCGATAAACACCATCCAGTGTTAGTTTTAAGTATTATTGCTGATTGTACAACTAATCTTAATTCTTCCTGGTATTCTGACATTAAATACAACTTTAGTAAGGCAGATTTTAATTGCATGCGCCAAGCATTTTCTTATATTCATTGGGACACTGTTTTTATTAATAATGACGTCAATGACAATGTTAATTTATTTTACTCAATTGTTAATACCACCATTGACGCGTTCTTGCCTAAAATTGTTATTAAACATGTAAATCAATATCGCTTTCCCAAATGGTATAGTACCGAATTGATTAACAAAATTTATGTTAAAAAGCGTCTACACTCAAAATATAAGCAATCTGGTGTACAGTCTGATTATATTAACTTTAACACGTTAACGCCGGCGGGTACCACCGGTGGTACACGAGTTTTTCCGCTTTTGGTACGCCACTGATTACTTCCATGGTGACAATAAATAATTTTATCGCGCATCTAGGACTTCAGTCATTTCCATAGCAACCATAACAACCATAGGCGTGCGAGCCAAATTTTGTCATTTTAAATGAATAATCATAGGGTACAAAAACGCCGGCGTCAACGTGTTAAGCGCGTGCGTGCTGAATGTAAATCCTTGTCATCGTCTTGCTATCAGACTTACGTCTCATCTATTGAAAATCGCATAAAGTCAGATACACGCACATTTTGGAAATTTGTAAATTCCAGTAGATCTAATAGCTCTACTATCCCCGAGTCCTTTAATGATAATGGCATTATTATTAGTGATCGTCAAAATATTGCCAACTTATGTGCAAAATTTTTTGGTTCTGTTTTTAATACTAATGTTACATCGAGCTCACCACAATTATTATACAGCAATACCCATCTGAATATTCATGAGGGGCCCGAAATAAAAATGTCTTCAATCCTAGGTGAGTTATTAGATCTCAAGATCACGTCGTGCACTGGGCCTGATGGATTACCGACTATGCTTCTCAGAGAATGTGCATTCTCTCTCAGTAGACCCATCTGGCTTATATTCAGACAATCTCTTAAGCAAGGTGTCTTCCCTTCATGCTGGAAGAATGCATTTATAACACCTATACATAAAGGCGGCCCGAGAAACATCGTCGAAAATTATCGTCCCATATCAATTCTTTCATATATTGCTAAAATATTTGAAAGAATTGTGACTAATTACTTATCTAATTGCCTGGGCGTCTTATTAGATAATCGCCAGCATGGGTTTAGAGCCGGATGCTCAACAGCCAACCTATTGTTGTATGGGCAGTACATTACTGGTGCCTTAGAGAAAGGCGAGTATGTTGACTCAGTCTACACTGACTTCTCTAAGGCATTTGATACCGTTGACCATACAATTTTGTTAAATAAGTTGGCTCAATTAGGTATCGGTGGTGTATTATTAAGGTGGCTGAAGTCGTATCTATCAGATAGAACCTTGGCTGTCCGTATTGGATGTACAGTGTCTACAGCCGTTAAGGTCACTTCTGGGGTCCCCCAGGGCTCCCATTTGGGGCCTCTGCTATTTAACGTATTTATTAACGACGTCGGCAAATGTTTTAAACATTGTCAATATATATTATACGCTGATGATGTTAAGATATACTCGGTCTTTAATAATACGGTTGATTCTACGTATATGCAGGAGGATCTGAATAGATTCGTGGATTGTTGCCGGCTTAATAAATTAAAGCTAAACATCTCTAGATGTTGCGTAATTACGTTTTCAAAGAAGTTGAATTTCAGTTCTAATAGTTACCATCTAGGTAGTGCAAAATTGAGCCGCGTTACCGAAATCAAAGATCTGGGCGTTCATCTTAGTTGTAATTGTTGTTTTTCAAAACATATTTCCATTATAGCATCAAAAGCCATGCAGATAGTGGGTTTTATTAAAAGGCATTCCTATCACTTCAGGGACATAAATACTTTAATATGTCTATATAAAACTCTCGTCCGCCCCCACTTAGAATACTGTGGGCTAATATGGTCTCCTTATACAGCTAAGGACATATCAGTGCTCGAACGCGTGCAGAAGAAATTTATCTACCACGTTTCCTTTAAATTCAATTTGACTTCGACTGATGAAGAAACACTCTGTAATATTGGGTTATCTTCTCTAAAGGAACGTAGAATACGTGCTGATATTACCTTTTGCTATCAACTGGTAAATGGGTTAATAAATTCTCCTGAACTGGTACAATTACTTGGACTGCATGTACCACCCAGGGACGTTCGAACAAAACATACCTTTCACGTCCCATTCATGCGGACTGACTACGCTAGGAATTTTGGCTTATGTAGAATAGCTCATAATGCTAACAATTGCAACTATGATTTTTTCGGCGGTGAGCTTCCTAAGTTACGCCGATATCTTAAGCGCTCAATTATTTGAATTATTTTTATTATTTATGATATTTTACTTTTTTAACCTGTATTGTCGTCCTTAATTTATTTTATATCTTTATTGCTAGTTTTAATTTGTTTGTGCATTTTCACTATATTTTTACTTTTCTGTAAACCTTTTTTAACATGTATTATGTCGTCCCTAAATTATTTTATATCTTTACTTTTAGTTCTAATTTGTTTATGTATCTTTATTATATTTTTACTTTATGTAAACACTATACAATGGTATTACCCGTTAATAAATAAATAAATAAATAAATAAACTACTGTCAACTACTGTCAACCATTGTCAACTACTATCAAATCCTGTCAGCCACTGTCATCTACTGTCAACTATTGTCAACTACTGTCAACTATTGTCAACTGATGTCAAGTATTGTCAAGTATTGGCAACTATTGTCAACTACTGTCAACTATTGTCAACTACTGTCAACTATTGTCAACTACTGTCAACTAATGGCAACTATTGTCAACCATTGTCAACTACTGTCAACTATTGTCAACAATTGTCAACTAATGTAAACCATTGTCAACTAATGTCAAGTATTGTCAAGTATTGTCAACTACTGTCAAATACTGTCAACTATTGTCAACTTCTGTCAACTTTTGCCAACTACTGTCAACAACTATCAACTATTGTCAACTTTTGTCAACAATTGTCAAGTATTGTCAACAGATGTCAACTATTGTCAACTATTTGCAACTATTGTCAACTATTGTCAAGCATTGTCAACCATTGTCAAGTATTGTCAACTATTGTCAACTACTCTGTCAAGTATTGTCAAAAATTGTCAACGTCAACTAATGTCAACTATTGTCAACTACCGTCAACTGATGACAACTATTGTCAAGTATTGTCACCCATTGTCTACTATTGTCAACTATTGTCAACTAATGTCAACTACTGTCAACTATTGTCAACTGATGTCAACTATTGTCAACTATTATCAACTATTAATAATAATAATAATAATTTATTGGTGCTATTAAACCATTGAGGTTTTTACACAGGTTAATACATTTAGGATTGTACATACATTAGTGACCAAAACAAAGTTGAAGGTGTGGCATTAAAAGTTAGACTTAATTATAAAAGGCAATAGGATTAAGTAAAGATATTATTAAGATTGTAAAAGTTAAATTTAAAATTTAAAATTATGTGTAAAATTAAAAGTAACAATAAATACAATTTTAAAATACATGCATATTCATAATTTAATAATCAAGTATATAAAAAAAAAGCTATAAATAGGTAACATCACAGAATTTAAAATTTAAAATTGGGAGTAAAATAGACACATATAACAAATAGAATTATTAAAATATACATCACATTCTAGAGATAAAAATACATGAAAACGATATATATACATAGCATTTAATCTAAAATTAAGTATAATGATAAAAATTACATTACTTGATTAAAACTAGAGGTAGAGATAAAATAGTAATAAATAGCATTACAGAGAATATACAATTACATATTAAAAAAAAAACATTTATATTTTAAAAGACATTTTTACAAATTAAAATTAAATCAAATACTTGCACAGTCGCTATTAAAAAACTCATGAATATTATAAAAGGCTTTCGACAGTAGGTATTGTTTAATGCATCCTTTAAACTGCTTAATTGGGAACGTTTGAACAGTACAAGGTAAACTGTTAAAAAGTTTTATGCAGTAGTATCTTGTGCCGGTCTTTGACTTTGTTAAACGATGGGCATTAATACGGATGTCATTATGAGCCCTCGTATCGTGTCCGTGATAAACAATATTTTGGTTATAAATTTCAATGTTCTTGCGAATATACTGTAGGCATTCTAGAATATCGACACAAGGTGCTGTTAGTATTTTCAGAGATTTAAAAGCTTCTCGACAGTCGGCTCTATATGGTAAGCCTGCCACTATTCGGACGGCTCTTCTTTGCATTCTGAATGCGTCATGCATGATCGCCGAGTGCCCCCATAAAATGATACCGTATATTAGATGTGTGTGACAAAAAGAAAAATATGTTTTTAAAACTACATCCTTTGTCAACCATTGTCAACTATTGTCACCCATTGTCTACTATTGTCAACTAATGTCAACCATTGTCAACCACTGTCAACCATTGTCAAGTATTGTCAACTATTGTCAACCATTGTCAACTGTTGTCAACTACTGTCAACAACTGTCAAATATTGTCAACTATTGTCAATTATTATCAACTACTGTCAACTACTGTCAACTACTGTCAACTACTGTCAACTACTGTTAACCACTGTCAGCTACTGTCAACCACTATCAACTACTGTCAACCATTGTCAACTACTATCAAATCCTGTCAGTCACTGTCATCTACTGTCAACCATTGCCAACAACTGTCAACTACTCTAGAAATATTCAGCACATTTTCTATTTGTAATATTAATTTTTCAGTATTTTTCTTCCAGATATTTGTAATTTTCCAGTATTTCTAAGATTTCTTATCTGTTGTGTACCTCGTTATTAATCTTGTCGGAATTGTCAATAAGTTTTTCGTACAGATAACGAAAATTAAAAAAAAATTATTTTCAAGATATTAATTTTTATCTATGATCGTACAGAAAGTAGACGCTTTTTGCAGATAACAGATGAAAATATTATAGCACAAAATATCAACGAAAAACTTAAATTTTTATTAATTTATACAAATTTAATATAAACAAAATGGCAGATTTGGAAACTCTGATGGTATAATTTAATATTAAAATAGTAAGTCAAAGCGATTACAACTGAGCGAATCTTTTTTCCACAAACAATAATGGCGACTGACATGTGTGCAAGTTATATACCTGTTGCTAAGTAACGTTTTCAGCAATGCACTGTGGGTAAAATATATTTTCATTCATTGTATAATTGAAATGACATTAAAATATTACTCATATGAACATATTCTTTGAAAAGTGCTGCACGATCGAAGACAAAATTTTGTAAGGCACACGTGTAGAAAGTTTCTTTATTGTACTCCTGGCTTTAAAAAAGCCAGTTCGTGCAATATTGTCTCACTTTTTACACTTGTACCTTAAATTAATCTCTACAGAAACTGTATAAAATAAAAACAGAAATTTAAAAACGTAAATGGTTATTTGTCGTCATCTGTCTTCTGTCAACTGTAAACTACTGTCAACAACTGTCAACCAGTGTAAACCACTCTGAACCACTCTCAACCACTGTCACCAACTGTCAACTACTGTCAACCATTGTTAACTAATGTCTACTAATAGCAACCACTGTCAACTACTATTAACAGCTGTCAATTACTGTGAACTACTGTCAACCACTGTCAACTACTGTCAACTGCTTTCAGCTCCTGCCAACCACTGTCAACTACTGCCAACTATTGTCAAGTATTGTCAACCATTGTCTACTATTGTCAACTACTGTCAACTATTTTCAACTGATGTCAACTATTGTCAACTATTGTCAAGTATTGGCAACTATTGTCAACTACTGTCAACTACTGTCAACTATTGCCAACTACTAGCAACTATTGTCAACCATTGTCAACTATTGTCAACTATTGTCAACTAATGTCAACCATTGTCAACTAATGTCAAGTATTGTCAAGTTTTGTCAACTATTGTCAACTATTGTCAACTACTGTCAAATACTGTCAACTTTTGCCAACTACTGTCAACAACTGTCAACTATTGTCAACTTTTGTCAACTATTGTCAACAGATGTCAACAATTGTCAACTATTTGCAACTATTGTCAACTAATGTCAACTATTGTCAAGCATTGTCAACCATTGTCAACCATTGTCAAGTATTGTCAACTACTCTGTCAAGTATTGTCAAAAATAACTATTGTTAACTATTGTCAACTAATGTCAACTATTGTACTACTGTCAACTGATGTCAAGTATTGTCAACTATTGTCAACTACTCTGTCAAGTATTGTCAAAAATTGTCAACTATTGTCATTTATTGTCAACTAATGTCAACTATTGTCAACTACTGTCAACTGATGTCAACTATTGTCAAGTATTGTCAACTATTGTCAACTAATGTCTACTACTGTCAATTACTGTCAACTATTGTCAACTATTGTACACTATTTTAAAAATACCATAATCAAATTGTTTTAGTAACCACAAAATTGCTAAAAATTGTAATTATGCTTGTGTACAATTTTATGTTATTATTTAGTCTTTAAAATGTTATTATATATGTCTCTATGTTTGATAACTTTTCCCTGTTATTAGGTCTATGTATCTGTTGGGAAATAAATTATTATTATTATTATTATTATTATTATTATTGTCAACTTTTGTCAACTATTGTCAAGTATTGTCAACTGATGTCACCTATTGTCAACTATTGTCAACCATTGTCAACCATTGTCAACTATTGTCAAGTATTGTCAACTACTGTCAACTATTGTCAACTGATGTCAACCATTATCGCCTATTATCAACTATTGTCAACTAATGTCTACTACTGTCAACTACTGTCAACTATTGTCAACTATTGTCAACTACTGTCAAGAACTGTCAACTATTGTCAACTATTGTCAACTATTGTCAACTCTTGTCAACTATTGTCCACTTTTGTCAACTATTGTGAACTATTGTCAACCATTGTCAACTATTGTCAACTAATGTCAACTACTGTCAACTATTGTCAACTGATGTCAATTATTGTCAACTATTATCAAGTATTGTCAACTATTGTCAACTACTGTCAACTACTGTCAACTACTGTCAACTACTGTCAACTACTGTCAACTACTGTCAACTACTGTCAACTACTGTCAACCATTGCCAAAATTTTGTAAGGCACACGTGTAGAAAGTTTCTTTATTGTACTCCTGGCTTTAAAAAAGCCAGTTCGTGCAATATTGTCTCACTTTTTACACTTGTACCTTAAATTAATCTCTACAGAAACTGTATAAAATAAAAACAGAAATTTAAAAACGTAAATGGTTATTTGTCGTCATCTGTCTTCTGTCAACTGTAAACTACTGTCAACAACTGTCAACCAGTGTAAACCACTCTGAACCACTCTCAACCACTGTCACCAACTGTCAACTACTGTCAACCATTGTTAACTAATGTCTACTAATAGCAACCACTGTCAACTACTATTAACAGCTGTCAATTACTGTGAACTACTGTCAACCACTGTCAACTACTGTCAACTGCTTTCAGCTCCTGCCAACCACTGTCAACTACTGCCAACTATTGTCAAGTATTGTCAACCATTGTCTACTATTGTCAACTACTGTCAACTATTTTCAACTGATGTCAACTATTGTCAACTATTGTCAAGTATTGGCAACTATTGTCAACTACTGTCAACTACTGTCAACTATTGCCAACTACTAGCAACTATTGTCAACCATTGTCAACTATTGTCAACTATTGTCAACTAATGTCAACCATTGTCAACTAATGTCAAGTATTGTCAAGTTTTGTCAACTATTGTCAACTATTGTCAACTACTGTCAAATACTGTCAACTTTTGCCAACTACTGTCAACAACTGTCAACTATTGTCAACTTTTGTCAACTATTGTCAACAGATGTCAACAATTGTCAACTATTTGCAACTATTGTCAACTAATGTCAACTATTGTCAAGCATTGTCAACCATTGTCAACCATTGTCAAGTATTGTCAACTACTCTGTCAAGTATTGTCAAAAATAACTATTGTTAACTATTGTCAACTAATGTCAACTATTGTACTACTGTCAACTGATGTCAAGTATTGTCAACTATTGTCAACTACTCTGTCAAGTATTGTCAAAAATTGTCAACTATTGTCATTTATTGTCAACTAATGTCAACTATTGTCAACTACTGTCAACTGATGTCAACTATTGTCAAGTATTGTCAACTATTGTCAACTAATGTCTACTACTGTCAATTACTGTCAACTATTGTCAACTATTGTACACTATTTTAAAAATACCATAATCAAATTGTTTTAGTAACCACAAAATTGCTAAAAATTGTAATTATGCTTGTGTACAATTTTATGTTATTATTTAGTCTTTAAAATGTTATTATATATGTCTCTATGTTTGATAACTTTTCCCTGTTATTAGGTCTATGTATCTGTTGGGAAATAAATTATTATTATTATTATTATTATTATTATTGTCAACTTTTGTCAACTATTGTCAAGTATTGTCAACTGATGTCACCTATTGTCAACTATTGTCAACCATTGTCAACCATTGTCAACTATTGTCAAGTATTGTCAACTACTGTCAACTATTGTCAACTGATGTCAACCATTATCGCCTATTATCAACTATTGTCAACTAATGTCTACTACTGTCAACTACTGTCAACTATTGTCAACTATTGTCAACTACTGTCAAGAACTGTCAACTATTGTCAACTATTGTCAACTATTGTCAACTCTTGTCAACTATTGTCCACTTTTGTCAACTATTGTGAACTATTGTCAACCATTGTCAACTATTGTCAACTAATGTCAACTACTGTCAACTATTGTCAACTGATGTCAATTATTGTCAACTATTATCAAGTATTGTCAACTATTGTCAACTACTGTCAACTACTGTCAACTACTGTCAACTACTGTCAACTACTGTCAACTACTGTCAACTACTGTCAACTACTGTCAACCATTGCCAACTACTGTCAACTACTCTAGAAATATTCAGCACATTTTCTATTTGTAATATTAATTTTTCAGTATTTTTCTTCGAGATATTTGTAATTTTCCAGTATTTATAAAATTTCTTATCTGTTTTACGTCGTTATTAATCTTGTCGGAATTGTCAATAAGTTTTTCGTACAGATAGCGGAAATTAAGATTTTAAGATTAAGATATTATTAATTTTTATTTTTATCTATGATCGTGCAGAAAGTAAACGCTTTTTGCAGATAACAGATGAAAATATTATAGCACAAAGTATCAACGAAAAACTTAATTTTTTATTAATTTATACAAATTTAATATAAACAAAACAATTGTTTTGAATCAGGAAATTTCCCGAGCAAAATGAAATTTGCTAAAATTATCCCAGTGTTTAAAAAAGGTCCCAAAGACTGTTTGGATAACTATAGACCCATATCTATCCTTCCAGCATTTGCAAAGGTATTTGAGAAGTTATTATATATCCGCTTACTGAGATTTATAACAAAAAACAATATAATAAATAAACACCAATTCGGCTTCTTACCAGACAGATCTATCGAAGATGCTATATACAATTTTATTAATTCAATTATTGAAAATCTAGACCAAAAGCAAAAAGTAGCGGGTATATATTTTGATTTGTCAAAGGCCTTCGATTCAATTAATCATTGTCTATTGATTCACAAACTGGAATGCTATGGTATACGAGGAACTGCTCTTAATATTATAAAATCATATCTGTCTAACAGAAAACACCGGACTTGTATAACACATATAAAAAATAATACCTCATTAAGAACCATGTCTAGTGACGCGATATCAAGAAGAGGTTTACCGCAGGGCTCTGTCCTTGGTCCGTTCCTATTTCTCTTATATATAAATGACCTTAATCAACATTTTGAGGCAGCAAATGTATCAGTATTTCAGTTTGCTGATGACACATCGTTGATTATACATTCGTCATCAATTCCATCTTTAGTCAACATAGCTAATAATGCAGTCGCTGGTATGTCAGAATGGTGTGCACGGAATAGGCTTAATTTAAACTTAACCAAAACTGGTATCCTCAACTTTAAACCCAACCAACATCCAAGGTATGTTTAAATATTCGCCACAATAAAGGCACTTTTATTCAAAATAATGAAGTTTACACTAATATGACTACAAGCAATAATAGTGATTTTTGTATACCGCAGCACTCAAGAGCGTTATTTCAGAAAGGTCCAACTTTTAATGCGATCAAGGCCTACAATAATTTACCAGCTCATCTAAAGCACACACTATTAAATAAAAGTAAACATTTATTTAAACGCAAACTTAAGGAGTTTCTAATTGCTAAATCATTCTACAGTTATCAAGAATATATTAATACAACTGTATGGGTTTGAAATTCATTCAATTATTAATTAATATGACTTTTGTAATATGACGTTTTAACATTGTAACCTTTTGTTATTTTACTTTATTTTTAATATTCGAAACTATATGTTTATATTTTGTATTTACACGTGTAGAAAGTTTCTTTATTGTACTCCTGGCATTAAAAACGCCAATTCGTGTCAAATAGTCAGCATGGTTTCAGAAGTGGATGTGCTACTTGGTCCAACTTACTTTCGTACGGTCAATTTATTACAGCATCTTTGGAAGCCGGATGTGAGGTAGATTCTATCTACACCGACTTTTCAAAGGCTTTCGGTCCACTGTATTGGTATTCTTCTTCTGAAACTTAAACAAATTGGTTTAAATGGCATTATGCTAGACTGGATTTGATCCTATTTAACCAATAGGACACAAGCTGTACGAGTAGGTAGTTTCATTTCGTCGGAAATATCGGTTTTCTCCGGGGTACCCCAAGGGTCGCATTTTGGACCACTACTATTTAATATTTTCATTAACGATGTAGTCAATGGTTTTCATCATTCTCAATGTCTTCTTTTTGCCGACGATATGAAAATATTTATATCAATCACCGACAATACCTCTTCTGAATTACTACAGCAGGATCTGGACAGGTTTAATGTTTGGTGTCACAATAATAGCATGCGGCTTAATATTGGTAAATGTAGTGCAATTACCTTTTCAAAAAAGAGAACATTGACGGATAGAGATTACTTCCTCGGTGATAATAAACTTACTCGTGTATCCACAGTTAAAGATTTAGGAGTAGATGGTGCTTTGTCGATCATATAAGCTCTGTAACATCTAAAGCCTATCGACTTCTTGGATTTGTTAAACGTAGTTGCATGGATTTCAAAAATTTAAAAACTATTTTAAATCTCTATATTTTTCTTGTGCATTTAGAGTACTGCTCCTTAATTTGCTGTCCCTTTAGCAGGGCTGAGATAAAATTGAGCGAGTCCAGATTAAATTTGTCAAATATCTTTCCTTTAAGTTTGGGCTAACAGGAACTTATCCTGTTTTGTTGAATTTTTAAATCTGGACTCATTGGAAAAAAAACGTAGAAACGTGGACGTAACAACGGGTTTAAAACTCATTAATGGTTTAGTCAACTCAACACTTTTATTAAGTTTATTCCAAATTCACGTTCCTAAAAGAGATTTGCGTTCTTTTCGTTTTTTCGACGAGCGATATCGCTAGGAATTGCAATTCTTTAAACATCGATTATTGCAATGTAACGCTGCATAAGCTACGCTCGATTCTACGCCATCATGTTTAATTTATTTATATTTTGTGCGTTTTTTGTATATATTTGTATTGTTGTTATTTTTAATTTGTACACTTTTTAATATTTTAATGTTATTGTAAAGTTGTATTCTTATGTTGTAATGGCTTTCCGTAAATAAATAAATAAATAAATAATGTATCACTCTTTATACTTGTACTTTAAATTAATCTCTACAGAAACTGTATAAAATAAAAACAGAAATTTAAAAACGTAAATGGTTTTATGGTTTTATCATCTGTCTTCTGTCAACTGTGAACTACTGTCAACTAGTGTCAACCACTGTCAACTACTGTCAACTACTGACACCTACTGTCAACAACTGCCACCTACTGTCAACTTCGGTCAACCACTGTCAACCACTGTCAACTATTGTCAATTATTGTCAATTACCTCCTACTTTAACGGTAAACTAATTTTATCTGTACAGAAACTGTATAAAATAAAAACAGAAATTTAAAATAGTGAATGGTTATTTGACGTCATATGCTGTCTGTCAACTGTGAACTACTGTCAACCAGTGTGAACCACTCCGAACCACTGTCAACCACTGTCACCAACTATCAACTACTGTCAACCATTGTTAACTAATGTCTACTAATCTCAACCACTGTCAACTACTATTAACAGCTGTCAACTACTGTCAATCTCTGTCAACCACTGTCAACTGTTGTAAACTATTGTCAACCCCTGTCAACTATTGTCAACTATTGTCAACTATTATCAACTAATGTCAACTATTGTCAAGTATTGTCAACTATTGTAAGTATTGTCAACTATTGTCAACTATTGTCAACTATTGTTAACTAATCTAAACTATTGTCAACTATTATCAACTAATGTCAACTAATGTCAACCATTGTCAACTACTGTCAACTATTGTCAACTATTGTTAACTAATGTCAAACACTGTCAACCATTATCAACAACTGTCAACTAATGTCAGTAACTATCAACCACTATCAACTACTGTCAAGCACGGTTAAATACTTTCAACTATTGTCAACTACTGATAACTACAGACTACCACTGTCAAGCTCTGTAAACTACTGTCAAATACTGTCAGTCACTGTCAACCACTGTTAACCACTGTCAGCTACTGTCAGCTACTGTCAATCACTGTCAACTACTGTCAACTACTGTCAACTATTGGCAACTATTGTCAACTAATGTCAACCATTGTCAACTATTGTCAAGTATTGTCAAGTATTGTCAACTATTGCAAAGTATTGTCAACTATTGTTAACTATTGTCAACTATTGTCAGGTATTGTCAGGTATTGTCAACTATTGTCAATTATTATCAACTCTTGTCCACTATTGTCAACTCTTGTTCACTATTGTCAACTATTGTCAACTATTGTCAACGAATGTCAACCACTGTCAACCATTATGAACAACTATCAATTAATGTCAGTAACTATCAACCATTGTCAAGCACGGTTAAATACTGTCAACTACTGTCGAGCACGGTTAAATACTGTCAACTATTGTCAACTACTGACAACTACAGGCTACCACTGTCAAGCACAGTGGTTGATAGTAATTGGCAGAGGTTGATTGTTATTGACATTAGTTGACAGTTGTCGATAATGGTTGACAGTGGTTGACAGTAGTTTACAGTTTTTAAATTTCTGTTTTTATTTTATACAGTTTCTGTAAAGATGAATTAGTTTAGTTTTTAGTTTAGTTTAGTTTGTTTATTTACGGTATCACCTTTTTACAAAATATACAATAAAGAATAACTACCATGTGGCAGGATACAAATTCGGCCTAACAATTAATAATAAATAACATTAATAAAAACTAGTTAATATAAATAATTATAACATTCACATTAATGCACGCACAACGCAAATACAAATGAATTAATGACATGGCTTAGATCATCAGCACTTATATAAATGTTTAATGATGTCGATTAGGTTGACTTGTGTAAAGTTACTCTTACATTACATAATAAATCAAATAAGTAAATATACATAAATAAATAAAAGAATAAATAATAAATAAATAAATTAGAAACATAGATTTATATAAATACAAACATACAACACGGTACCTAAATACATATATAAATCTACAGAAATTGACGCTTACAAATGAAATATCACAGCTGTATATCACTCAAAGTGTATAATATCACAGATTTTAATAAATTATATAAGACGATGATAAAATACTGCCGGACCAACATTATAAAAACATGTAAAACATCAATAGGTAAAATTAATAAAAATAAATAAATAAAACATGTATCTATGGATAGTAAACATAATAAAAATAAATAAATATAATAAATAAAACTCAATGATATAAATTAATAACATTGGACAAATCAACTCTACGTAAATGTTTTTTAAAGTTATTAAAAGACGAACTGAATAATTTGAAATTAATGTTTCCCGTTAACTCGTTACAAAATCGCACCATTCTACTAATAGGACTAAACATTCCGTACTTAGTAGAATGAAAACCTATTTTAAAAAGGATTGATGATCTGCTAGGCCCTCTACCTGGTTATAAAAAATGGCAATCGACAAGACCATTCAATAGCTTATAAATAAAAAATAAATCAATAATGATTCGCCTACACTCCAATGACTCAATTCCCAATATAACCAGCATCCCACTATGACTAAATTGCTGTCCACTATGCCCAAGCCGAGCAGACGTAATTTGTAAGAACTTACCTTGTACCCTCTCCAATATTAAGGAATGTGCCCGTGCATGAGGAGACCAAACACACGAAGCATATTCTAAATGTGGACGTACTAGCGAAATGTAGAGAATACGAAAGGTACTCATACCAAAGTCCTTGGAGAATCTACATATAAAACCAAGCAAACGCATAGCTTTATTACATATTAAATTTATATGATCATTAAAATTAAGTTTCGAATTGAACATTACTCCGAGGTCTCTAATATTGTCCTTATTAATTAACGGATGATCGCATATATTATATAAAAAGGAACTAGCTTTGCGGCGATGAAAAGAGATACAATTACACTTCTTTAAATTTAAATATAAACGATTTGCTTCACACCATTTAACCAGTGAGTGCAAATCTGCCTGTAGTTTAAGTTGATCATCAAAAGATTCGATTCGCTTGTATAACTTTAGATCATCGGCAAAGAGAAGAAATTGACTGTGTTTTAAATTTTGTCCAATGTCATTAATAAATAATAAGAATAGAATAGGTAGGTACAAGTATAAAAAGTGATACTTAATTGCACGAACTGGCGTTTAAACAACCATTGGCACCCACTGTCAACTACTGTCAGCCACTGTCATCTACTGCCAAGCAAATTCAACTACTGTCATCAAAATTGTTATCAGTATTATTTATTATCTGATTTTTAAAATATGCCTTGACATAAATAGCCAAAAAAAAAATTCGCAAAAAAGGGAACAAACAAATAAATACTAGTATTTAAAGAAGAATACAGATGTCCAAAAGGATATTTGCACCCTCAGCACCATGGACAAAAACAAGGGTTAGAGTGGAAGAACGTCGCAGCTGCATGAACTCCGCCTAACTTTACCCATCCAAATGTTTGTACGTTTAGTTAAATATTTGTGTATATTCACATGTAATACCATAAGTGATGGCAATTTACTCGAATAAATTTTGTTTTTGCATGAAAGTTTGTTGCTTAGCGATTTTAATGAGAGCAACTGTCACGATTTTTTCTATCAGTTGCTCGAATAAAAATCGCGATTAAGCAACAAACTTGAATGCACTAAAAATAAAATTTATTCCGATTTAATTGTCATCACGAATGGTATTTGGAAAGATTATTTCACGACTTGAAACGAATATCGGTGAACGGCTCAATATTTATGTTAAAATTTTTGACATTGATTAAACAACACCTTCCTTATAATTATTTGCATTTACCTTATTAATGTTCCATGTCCAGTTGTCTAGAATCGCGCCAACAGTTTCCATTGAAGTTTTTGCTAAAAACTGATAGTTTGTATGGGCGCAAAATTCTTCAAATTGTTTTCAAATATATGATCTCGTTTTTGTTGTATTTTTTTGGTACAGAACTTGCCACCGTCGCATTTATTAAGGATGATGAGGCGCTACCTAACCTTTTGATTTTATAACCTACTTACAACTGACATAAGTATAACCAACGTTTTTCGCTTTTTTATCAAGGCTAATTCAATTTATTTGTCGGAAAATAGCTAAGTTCGGTTTATTCAGGTGAATAAACAGCAAGGTGCTGTTTATTCACTTATAAATTGACGTGATTGGCTAAAAAATAACACATGCCTCCTTTTCATTGACTACATGCAATAGGAGTGGAATAGTCATATGTATTTGTAAATGTAACAAATAATATGCTTATGTTTGTTTATGTTTTTGTGTACTGAGGGTGCAAATATCCTTTTGGGCTTCTTTAAATACTTGTATTTACTTGTTTGTTCCCTTTTTAGCGAAGACTTTTTGGCTATTTATGTCAGCATGACAGACATATTTTAAATATCAGATAATAAATAATACTGATAACAATTTTGATGACAGCAGTTGAATTTGCTTGAGAGTAGTTGACAGTGGTTGACAGTGGTTGACAGCAGTTGACAGTGGTTGACAGTAGTTGACAGTGGTTGACAATGGTTGACAGTGGTTGACAATAGTTGACAGTAGTTGAGAGTGGTTGACGGTAGTTGACAGTGATTGACATTAGTAGACATTAGTTGACAATATCTGACAGTGGTTAAAAATGTTGACAGTTGTTGACAGTAGGTGACAGTAGATGACAGTGGTTGAGATTGGTTGACACTGGTTGACAGTAGTTCACAGTTGACAGACGACAGATGATGACAAATAACCATACACCATTTTAAATTTCTCTTTTTATTTTATACAGTTTATGTAGAGATTAAATTGGTTTACGGTTAATGTAGGTGAACGATGGGTAATTTTTTTATGCAAAATCTTTATAGAAAGTTTGCAATGTCCTGAAAATTTAAAAATAATTAATTTAAATTCTCGAGTAATTAAAAATAACTTGAAGAAAATTTAAAAAAAAAATGCAATCTAGAAGAAAAATTTATTGATAATTCCGACAAGATTACTAACGAAGTAAAACAGATAAGAAATTTTAAAAATACTGGAAAATTAAAAATATCTAGAAGTAAAATACTGAAAAATTAATATTACTATTGGAAAATGTGCTGATTATTTTTTAGTAGTTGACACTAGTTGGCTGTAATTGACATTAGTTGACAGTGGCACACATTTGTTTACAGTGCTTGACAGTGGTTGACAGTAGCTGACAGTAGTTGACAGTATTTGACAGTGGTTTCCACTGGCATTGACATTAGTTGACAGTGGTAGACATTCGTTTACAGTGCTTGACAGTGGTTGACAGTAGCTGACAGTAGTTGACAGTATTCGACAGTGGTTGCCACTGGCACTGACAGTAGTTTAAAGTTGACCGATGACAGATGACGACAAATAACACGTAAATGATAAATAAATAAGAGCTTAGAGAAAAAAAGTTATATATTTTAAATATCAGATAATAAATAGTACTAATAACAATTTTCAGAATAAAGCTAATAAATAATGGATGACAATAGTTGACCGAGGTTGACAGTAGTTGACAGTTCTTGACATTAATTGACAGTGGTTGACAGAAGTTGGCAATAGTTAACAGTTGTTAAGAGTGGTTGACAGTAGTTTTCAGTAGTTTACAGTGGTTGACAGTAGTTGCCAGTAGTTGACAGTGGTTGACAGTGGTTGACATTAGATGACAGTGGTTGACACTGGTTGACAGTTGTTTACAGTTGACTGACGACAGGTGACGACAATTAACCATTCACCATTTTAAATTTCTGTTTTTATTTTATACCCTTTCTGTAGAGATAAAATTGGTTTACTGTTGTAAATGTGGGTGGAGTAGTTGACCGAGGTTGACAGTAGTTTACAGTTGTTGTCAGTAGTTGCCAGTAGTTGACAGTGGTTGACAGTAGATGACAGTGGTTGACACTGTTTGACAGAAGTTCACAGTTGACAGACGACAGGTGACGACAATTCACCATTTTAAATTTCTGTTTTATACAGTTTCTGTAGAAATAAAATTGGTTTACTTTTTCTTCATTTTTAATTAAATCTACTAATGGAAATTTCATTCTTATTGTTTCAGCAGTTCATTTAAATCCATGTAAAATACTTGTACAATGTATTAAATGCGTCAGACAGCAATTGTAACATCTTTTATCTTGGTACTGTCTACGCCAAAAATAAACCAGTAAATCCATCATTTATGAATTTTGTTACAGTGTTATTATCAGTTTTCTTCAATTCTTTTGCATATATTAGAATACTGTTGGTCGGGATGTCTTCATGCAAAACTCTTACTTAGAAGCGTCTGTGGTTTCATCCACACCTAACCATATATAATTTTTGTTAATAATATCTTTAATTTTTCGGATGGTTTCATTATACGCAAGAGCTAAATATTTTTTTTCATGCGGTGCTTTTATCAGGAATGCGCATTTTACAATATTTTTTCAAGAAATATTTAAAAGCATCATTTTGTAATTTTTTTAAAAGGATATTCGAATTTAAAAGAATTTTGCACAAATGTAAATTAAATTTGAATTGTTCATCGTTTGTTGAAGATGGTGCTAAAGATTGTGATATTGTCTGCTGTTTTTTTAGTTCAGCTTTGAACTTTTTCAAACGATCTTGATGTAGTGTTGTTTTAAAATGTTTTACATACAAAATAATGTATTATTTTCACTTCTTAGTTCGGGATGGTCTCTAATTCATTCTTGTATTGTGGTTTTCACCTTTGGGATTATGAGTTTGTAGGTTTCTTCAGTAAATAAATACGATTAAGACAGCGGTGACAGAACACAACTATTCACGAATATACTGAATTTTTTAATAAAATTTACCTGTGATTCCCCACTTTAATACGATACACGGATATAATAATTTTTAATAAATAAGCAAAGTTACAATGTTTTCGGAATGTCAATTAAATAGTACAGTTTATAAATGCGATTTTCAATACGAAAATTTGTAACATCGAAGTCGTTACTAAGCTAGGTGTTTATAGTTTTCTTGTTGAATGTCGTAATAAATCCCAAGATTTATTATACGAAGAACGATGGATGTTGTTTAACTGACGACTATTTATTGATCGTAATTAATATGGTTAACAATTATAGTAACAATTCATAAATGAGTGTAAATGATGTTAACTGTCGTTGCGCTGGATTTTGAGTGCCGTGTAAGAAATAATATCCGGGCCGTTCGATGGTAATCGAAAACAAATAAAAATAATCAAATATACAAAGTTGACTAATAACATTAGGAAGATAATGTCGCCGTTCCGTTGAAGAATGTTTCCATTGGACTTGGTTAATGAATTGTTTACTTTCCCATGAATATTTTTGTTGACGTCTTGGCGACGACGGGAAATATTTATTTATTAATAATGTGATTTAGTTATTCTATGAACTTGCAATCATTGTCTCCCAATTTTATTTGCGTTAGATAAGTGAATTATAATTACAATGCGATAAATACAATGTATACAGTGTGAATCAATTAATATAATATAAAAAGGTGAAATACATTATAAATTAAATTATACATAGAAATAGTAAAAATAGAATACAATGTAATTGAATTGATTACGAAAACGAAAACGATAAATATGCGTCTCATCCGTATTTTTCCCGAGAGTAGAAAATTGATACGGTTGTATAACACATGATTATTAGCTATTACTTGAATTTGTTTTCATTTAATACTTACTGGGCCTAGTCTAACGACATGTAAACGTCGTGATTCCTATGAAGCGTTCGTCTGTTTTATCTGAATAATAGAGACGGTCTATTATATATACTTATTTATAAACTAATCAATTGTTATTGTATTGCAAAATGGTAATTTATACAAATATTCATTATTACGAATTCTCAGTTGGTACAAATTGCATTTTATAATTTATATAAAATTATTATTATTGTTTCATATTATAAAAAAGCAACAAATTTTGAACAATTATATTAATAATAATAATGTTTATTAGTGATAATAACTACGTCAAATTGCCTTAGTCATAATATATGTAATGTTTATTTAATTAATTCTAACTTAAATCTAATACACAAATCAGGATAAATTTATAAATAGCTAGAGCATAACATTTACGATACAAATAAAAATAAATAATTGTCTATAGAAAGTATAGTGGAAGGAGTTAAAACTGACGTTTATATATACACATTGAACACTAGATTACAGTTTAAAATGTGGTGAAGGCGTAAGAGTATGGTAAGTGTAATTAATTTAAGATCGATAAAATAAAAGAGCAATAGTTGGATTCTCTTAAAATTCATATAGGTTCAGATCGGCTAAAAACTCATCCCAGCTGAAATAAGCCTTACTGATAAGAAGTTTTTTCAGAGTTAGCTTAAATTTCTCAAATGATAGGATTCTCATTCTCTGAGGCAGTTTATTGTAAAATTTAATTCCCTAGAACCTGGGGCCATTTCTACACTTTATTAGTCTCGTTTTGTTAATATATATCATCATTATGCCTCGTTTTATGACTATGTTTGGTTAAAATGATACTATACTGGCTAAAATGTTTCGCAATGTAAATCAGGCAGGTATAAATGTATAAAGAGGGTAAGGTCATTATACTTAAGGTATCCTGCTCCTGCTATGATTCGAATTGCGCGCCTTTGTAAAGCGAATATTCGGTGTCGCCCCGAAGAATGACCCCAAATAAGCAGTCCATAGCTCAGTAAACAATGACATGTTCCGTGATTGGCGGCCCTTAAAATGTGTCCTGAGAATTGGTTAGACAGGTTTGTTTATAAAAATATTTTGCTACACAATCTTTTGGCTAGCATGTCCGAGTTTTACACTCACGTTAAGGAAGAGTCTATGACTAATACCAAGAAATTTGATTCACTTGAGAACAGACTAGCATCATATTCCCAATTGCGAAGACTACAGAGCATATTGACAGTTTTTGTTTGATTGAGTTGCAGTTGGTTAGCATCAAACCACTTCTTGGACCTTAACAGAGCACTGCTACTAAGCTGTAAACTTATATCAGGGTGATCACTTGTGCTTATCAAGGTGGTATCATCAGCATACATGATGGTTTGTACATTATACACAGCGTGAGAAAAGTCGTTTATGTACACCAAGAATAATAGTGGTCCTAGTGTTGATCCCTGTAGTACACCATGTTCTACCCTAAGAGTGTCAGAAGTAATTCCATCCGCCTTGATTATTTGTGATCTTCCATCTTCCGACCAAGTACGATCTAATCATTGCACAACTAGACTCACAGAAACCGTATAATGTTTTGAGAGAGTTGTAAAATAGCATCAGTGGTAGAGAACCCTTTTCTAATCCCAAACTGGCACGCATTTAGCAGCTGATTATTTTCCAAGTAAGATACTATTTGGATATACATTATTTTCTCTAGGATCTTCGAAAAAACGAGATTGGTCTGTAGTTAGAAGCGTCACATTTGTCACCATTCTTAAAAACAGGTATCACTAATGCGGTCTTCATTAAATCAGGAATTATACTGTACCGCAGACAAACATTGAAAATGTTGGTCAGAGGTATCAGTATAGACTCATAGCTTTTAATTAGGACAACAAATCATCTATAAAAATCGTTTGTTTTTTAAACCACATATTACATTTCTTACATGAGCCACTGACACTTGCTTGAAACTAAATTTGGCATTAGACCTCATGGGTGGCATGAACTCCATAGCGTTAGTAATATTAGTGGCTGTAGAGTTAACGATAATCTTTATTAAGTTCTGAAAAGATTTATTGAACTCACTTGGAGAGTTTGGACATGGCTCACCCTGAAATGAAGAGTTTTTTGAATTTGATTTGATAACTTGCCACATGGCTTTACATTTGTTGTTAGAGTTGTCAATAAAACTTTCATTAGAGTTTATTTTAGCGGCTTTTATTGATAATCTGTATTTACGTCTCTCTCTGAGGTATATATTTTTTAAATTTTGGTTATTCCGAGCAGAATCACGTAAAAATAGTAAGTAAGCTCTCTCATGACTATTAGATGGTTATTGTGCCAATGGGTTTTATTTATATCAATATTTTTACATTTTATGAGCTTTCTGGAAAATTGTTATTAAAGACTGTTAAAAACAAATTATGAAACAATGCATATTTTATATTGGGGTCACTTATATTTAATTATTCATCCCAGTTTATTGAAACCAATGATTGGAAAAATATGAACTTACCACTTTCTGTGATGGGTCTTACTTTCTTAGCGCAAATATTGCTCTTACGGGGCATTAATTATAACTATAATTACAAACATTAGTGAAGACATTATCTAATGTGTTATTTCCTCGCGTGGAAAACTCAACAGATTTTTCTAGGCCATAAGAACTAAATGTTGTTGTTATCATTGGGATTATTGAAGTGGACATTGAAATCGCCTCCAACTATTACTCTCGTATTTACTATATCGAAAAAATCCAAGATATTGACTAATATATTTAAGAACACATTAAAATTTCCGGACGGAGAACGATATATTAAAATAAAAACGGCATTTAGATCAAGTAAGCGAACAGCAGCAATTTCGCATTGAATTTCGGATGACATATTGACTAAATTGTTTAGAACAGTATACTTTAATCCGTTCCGCAATAGTATTGAAACTCCCCCGTGAACATGCTGTTCACGGGAAAAATGTGCTACCGCATGCATGTTATCAATACTGAGTGAATTACTTTCATCATTTGTTATCCAGTGTTCGGATGTACATAATATACTAATGTTATATGATTTGAGAAGACAAGACAGTTCGTTCGTCTTACATTTAAGAACATCGAGAGGATTGTGCTATATGGTGTATCATCCGTCCCTGGATTTGATGTTGTCCTTCCTAAAAATATATCGATTGACGGTTATTCTGTCAGGCCAATTCTAGGGATCCATTAATTTAGATTTTTCTTCAAAATGTGTATATATTTTGAATCCCTTATATAATGCCACCTTCTCTTCTTTTTCACATTTGAAGTCATCGTGTGCTAGAATATTGCGGATATGCTCTCTAACTGTATCTGTAGGGATATCTCTTTTACATGATTTATATAAAGGTGTATTTTACGTGGTTCCGCTCCTAATTGTAGCTCTGATGATTGTAACGTTAAATTTCCGCCCTACGACATAATTATTATTCGCATTCATAGCTGTTATGTTTTAATCCAAATTTGATTCAATAGTAATTTTCCCGGCTAAATAAAATTCATTTATAGTAGTTCATCGTAGGCAATCCTATTCGCAGCCTCCTCTGTGATTAGCGACCACTTCTTCATTTTTGGTAATTGATCATCGACATTCCGATGGATTAAGACGCACGTTATTTTTGGTTGCGTATTTTAGTCAGTTTTCTTTAAAGTGCTATTACATTAGTGGGTTAAGTAGTGTCCAGAAGCTCCGCTTGCTGTTGATGTGCCCATACCGTCGTTTTGCAACGGAATTTTGGTGATAGCCTCGAGTTTTTTTTGCTATTGGGAAAAAGGCGAATAAGTAAATTCGCACCACCCAACCCCGTATTTGACCGGCCTAAGGTTTTCCGAACATCATCCTGGTGACGGCGTGGTCGTTATTTTTTTTGGTCCTGCTACCGTTCCGCCTACCGAGAGGGACAAGTATTTTCTGGAGACGTTCCGCATCGAGAGAAATCCTTGATGAGAGGGCGTAGGACAGGATATAAAGGCCAGATCAAATTTTAATTAGTAATTTACGATTTACTTGTCGAGCCATTTCGCTCACGCGCTATCAGTTTTTTTTTGCGCGAGCGCGAGAAATTGCTGTGCGGTTCCGTCGTTTAATTCGGCGATTCCGACTATTTTCTATTATACGCGTTGTTTTATTCTTCTCATAGATTAGTTCCTCATTAAGCCCTTCAGGCGAAATTTTGTTTTGTTTTATTATTGACATTTTTTATTTGCCTTCAGTTGTTAATTTTATTTACTATTTAATTTCAACTATTTCACTATTATTTAGTTGTTCGTGCCATTGAATATTAAACCGGCCACTACTCTTGTTTAGAGCACCCCTATTAATCATTATTATTGTTACCGTCATTATCACTAAGATTATTTTCAATATTAATATCGTCATTATTATTAATATTAGTTTCAATATTAGTACTACTACTACTATCATTGTTATAGTCATTATTATTATTATTATTACCTTCAATATTAGTTTTGCTATAATTATTACTACCGTCATTATTACTAATATTATTTTCAATATTATTATCGTCATTATTTTTAATATTATTTTCAATATTAGTACTACTACTTTTATTGTTATCGTCATTATTATTAATACCTTCAACAGTAGTATTGCTACTATTATTATTACCGTCATTATTGCTAACATTATTTTCAATATAATTATTACTACTATTTTATTATCGTCATTAGTATTTTAACATTCAATATTACTATCACTGCTATTATTAATATCATTGTCATTATTACTATTATTATTTGCAATATTATTATCATAACTATTGTTAGTATTGTCATTATTACTGTTATTATTTTATTATTCTTTAATTTTTGTAATTACACTGTGATTCTAACGTGCACGATAGAAAATATTTTTTTTGTAAGAAATTTAGAGCTAACTGCGATTTAATCGACAATTTATTATTTTATTTGCAAACCGTTTTCCTTTTGTTGTTTAAATTTATATATTTAATTTTTAACTTAGAATTGTTTTTTTTTGCTTACTTGGGTTTCGTCGTCAAATAAACCAGTTATACTTTACGTCGGCTTTCTTTTTTTCCATCCCGGTTTCGAGTTTTTCCGAAGACGTTTTCTCGCCCGAAGGACTTTATTTTTTTTTAAAGAACTCGTGGCGCTCTTACTTCCATCTAGACCCCCCCCTTCTTCACTGAAGGTAGCCGAGGTAAGTCATCGAGCGGATACGTCCCATTTTATAGATAGCCGGTACGTTTTAGGACTTAAGTTTTTTTGTTGTTCCTCTTGTATTTTTCTTTGTGGTCGAAGTTCATTCGACAAGAAAAGAGCGTTACATGATCTATTCGTGCCTACTATAAAAGTAGATTTTTTTGGTTTTAAGGTATTTGTTCGTTTATTAAAGGTGTTAACGGTGGACGCGGAAGACGTCCTCGTGACGGACTGGCAAGGAAGTAGCACCGGCGGTACTTTCTGGAACCAACACGCACTGGAGGCGGCACAGGGGTCCCTGGCGAGGCTCACCATCGATTAACAGCCGCAGGCTTCGATTAAACAGTTTCCCGTTTGTGATACTTGCTTGGGCTTCCACGCCACGTCAACGTATGGGCACCGGCTAGCTGTGAAACAGAGTAAAAGATCAAGAGAAAGTGTGTACATTAAAACATGGGGCCGGAGAAGAAGAAAATATATTACAAAAGATAGACAGACAGAAAATAGACATAGAAAAATATACAAAAAGGCAAGAGGCTTGAATCGGCAAAGCCGACCAGGCTGACCACCGCTGCTGATGGCAGACGACTGGTAAAGTGCGATGGCCGGAGCCTGTTTTTATACGGTGATCTTGATTACCGCGGCTTTGTTTCGGTCACGTAGGCCCCGCAATTCCGGGAACAGGTAATGATCCTCTTCGCCGAAAAAGGCCCGTCCTATTGTTTCGCACTGGCAGCTGCACATTTTGGAAAATTATCTCGTTTGGATTATTTAAATAATGCGGAATTTATGCAAATTATTATTAGGAGCAATGGGTAGCTCGTAAAATGGATTAAATTATAATTACGCATTTGTTACCACGTTCAGGTAAACTGAACGCCGGTAACAGAGGCAGGTTGAAATACGTCATCCAGATGTTCATTATTTGCTTTTGTGTTCACGTTAGTGCATTTTTTTTTTTTGGTTTTGGAGTATTTTTCCTGGTGAGAATATAGGAATTACAGTATTTGCATCTTTACCTTGATTATCGGACTTTTGATTCATAGATGGCGGTGAATCGGTTGCAGATTCCTTCTCATTGTGAAATGTGTTGTTTCATGATGTTGTCAAAGACACGAAGAAAATATGTCATACAAATTTAATCTATAAATGATGGGATACAAATTTTTACGAAAATTCTCTATATTAGCACATTAATTTTAAATCAGCGTGGAATGTTTATTAAATATTTATTAAAAATTTAAGAAAATGCTCTAAATAAGCATCATAATCAAAAAACGCGTGAAAATCAAAATAAGCACAAACGGTCAAAATAAGCAGGAAAAGCAAAAAAATATTAGTGCTAAGTAATCATAATTTTTCAAAATTCGTCTAGATATTTAGATTTTTTTTCGATGCTATAAATATTATGGATAAGCATAATGGCTAGAAATCCTCTCTCTAGTCATTACACACAAAAGTACATTTAGTTCGAATAATTTTCGTGCAAAAATGTTACATTTAAGTGAAACCGAGCGGATTGACGCAACATTGTCATAGAGATGGAAGGTAACTGGATGACAAACTATATTTGTATAATTTATAAAAAAATTGATTTTCAAACTTCGACATCTCTAAAACGGTCAAGTTTAGCTTGATGATGAGCTATATGAATTTTGTTTAAAATTTCGAGATTAATTGAAATAAAATATGTAATAAAATACAGGGTGTTCCATTAAAGAAAAAGCAAGTTTGTTTCGTCTTGACTTTTTAGCTGATCCTGTATACTTAATTTGTCTTTATTCTAATAGCTTTAAAAAAATTCGCTAGCTATCTTACTTTAGGAGATATTCGACGGTTTTCATACATATCAGCGGTATATTTTATAGATATCACAATGAATATTTTTTTATATTTCATATATACAGTGTGCACCTAAAGTATTGAACAATTCCAGTAAATGCGAAACAAAAACTTTTTGGATAAAGACCTTAACAATTTCCTCGATCACTTAAACAATATCCATCCCAAAATCAAATTCACAATGGAACTAGAAAAAAACAACCAATTGCCTTTCCTCGACATACTTATCTAAAAAAACTCTGACGGAACTATCGGCACACCACACCGTATATAGAAAAGAAAGTCGTACAAACAGATATCTAAATGCCGCCCCTCATCATCATCCTGCCCAACTCTGTTCTGTGGCAAAAACTCTCTTAACTAGGTCCTTCCGACTAACAGATAAATCCAATCTAAATAACGAAGTGGCCACCCTCGAGACGGCTCTTGTCCAAACGGTTTCTCTCCAGGTACTGTAACACTCTTGCTAAAACAATAATCCAGCCCCAAAAACACCGAAGAGTCCCAAGAATCTCAAAAAATAACATTTATTCCGTACATACGAGGTACAACAGACAAAATCTCCAAAAGACACAATATCAAAACAATTTTTACCACTTCGCGTAAAATCGGACAATTCCTTTATTACGGTATATACTTTCTTCACTGCACTCTTGATGAAACGAAATTATAATATTAAGTAATTTCAGATTAAAACACTTGTTTAGTTTCATATTGTAATATTCAGTTTCCTGGCACGTGTTTCGGTCAATGACGACCATTCTCAAAGAAATTACAAAGTAACTAATTAAAAAGATGTTACATTCGAACTTGTTAATAGTTCGTTCTGGTTGTTTAAGGGATTATCACCATTCCTAATTGCTCTCTTAATCTCCAGACCTTCAAGGAGATTTATTTTTCGGCCTTATTCTTTTTGTACCTGATTTTGAAATTTCTTCCTGTTTGTCCTATATATTTTCCGTCATAATTTTCACATTGTACTTGATAAATGCCGGATTTTTCGACTGGGTCTATTGTCTCTATTTTCCCTGTTGACTTCTATTACTCGGATATTGTGTTTGGTAAGATCTTTTGCAATCTTCTGGCTCACGTATGGATGTATGGAATGGCTGCGAACTTGCTATCTTCTTTGGTTCCTACTCCATTAAACAAGCGTTTTTGAACTACTTTTCTTATTTTCCGTTCCATGATCCTATCTACCTTGTTTTTCTTGTATCCGTTTTTGGTGGCAATTTGGTAAATTGTATGCAGTTCTAGGTTAAAATCTTCTTCGCTTAGTGGGATGTTGATTAGACGGTGAATATATGAATTTAATGCGGAGGATTTGATTTGTTCAGATTGTAGTGATGTTGATGGGATGAGTGTGTCTGTGGCAGTTGATTTTCTATATATATGGCATATTTTAGTTTATTTCTTTCTATTGAAATACTCAGGTCTAAATAGTTGAGTTTACCGTAGACTTGTTTTTCTATTGTGAATTGAATTTTTCTATTAATTGAATTTAGGATTATTAAAAAAGTATCCAACTGTCTATCTGTGCCATTCCATTTGCAGAAAATATCATCAACATATCTGCACCAGAATTGTATGTTTCTTGTTGATGTGTTGTTCTTAAATACTTGGTCTTCGAAATCACTCATGAATATTTCCGCGAAGAGTGGTGAAATAGGCGATCCCTAAACGGAAGTAATTTTGGTTGAGGCAAGCATTTATCAAACTAGTAATTTCTGACGTGTAGTAATTCGATAATTGTTTTTGGCACTTTTTTATGCAAAATTTCCTTGAGCTCAGGAACTGGAATTGGCGTGAAGAGGCTCTTAACATCAAAGGAGAACAAAATATCATTCTTGATAATGGCCTTGAGCCGAAACTAGTTGAATAAATTATTAATTTGTGAAACAAGCCAAGTGAATTTTAATTTAATCTAAAACCTACAAAATTACGTTGTTGTTGACGGTTAAGTTTTTGGTTTTCTTCACGAAATCGATGGAGTTTTTTTATTCCATATTTAAATGTGCAGGGAATTATTTATGGAAGTATTTTGTTGACCAGGGAACAAACTTTACATGAGGAAGCATTGATGTAGGAGACGATTGGTCTTATCTTCTTTTTCCTAGTTGAAGTAGGGGGTGCCACCCTTCCCATTGGTCCTTTCTTGATCTGAAGGAGGTGGTAACTTTCCTGTTGCCGCTAATCTTCCCTCGGTGTTTATCTGGCGGTCAATAACAAAGACTGCACTTTTTTGGCGTGAAACGTCCTTATCGCCTCATTGCTCTTGCTTGAACGCGTGGGCCGCGTGTTCGGTACCTGGGTCTTACGGTCGGAAACTTTTGTTTGTATTCGCGGCAACATCCTCCACCCAGTTGATATGTATCAATTAAAAAAATCCCTACGTTTACATTTATAACAATTAGCTAGAGATCCATATACAGGGTGTCCCGTTAATGCGGGGAAATGGCTGAACCATAGATTCCTGGGGTCAAAATATGACGATTTAACGCAACTTATCTATATCCAAAAATTTACGGTTAAGCCGGAATTTGGCTTCAAAGTTTCAAAATTTTTTATTTCTTTTGTTTATAACAATTGAACGCTTTATTTGATTTGAATGAAATTTATTATTAATAAGTACCATAATATCATACATCATTTCAGTTATTGTGGTCATTAGTGATTGACAGGAAGTATAAAAAAACAGTAGTACCACCACTTAAAAATAAAATATTTTTTTATTGGTGCATCCAATAAAATCCAAAAAAATCTACTTGAAAGAGCATTAGATTTAAAAACTTTTTTGACTCTTACTAGTTTTTGATATCTTGTACGGTTTTTGCACAAAAAAATAAAATATGAATATAGTATACTCATTATGCACTCATTAATAAGTAAATAAACTTACTCAATTGAATAAAAATTAAATAATATCAATTAATAAAATAAATCAAAACAAGATCTAACATTTTTCAAAGCATTTTCTTTCCAAAATCCTAATACAAACAAGATATCTGTTTGTTCCAAATATGAATATTTATGAACTATAAGAAAGTTAAAATTTAATTGTTAAAAGACACTAAATAATTATTATTATACATAATTTAATTTTTTTAAACAAAGACGGCCACGAAAAACATTTATTTTCGATTCGATGAAAAACTAGATTTTGTTTTTTTAGATAAAAATATATATTTTATTTTTTTGTGAGAAAACCGTAAAATATATCAAATATTATTAAGAGATCAAAAAGTTTTTAAATTAAATGATCTTTCAAGTAGTATTTTTTTAGTTTTTATTAGATCCACCAATAAAAGAATATTTTAGTTTTTAAGTGGTGGTACTACTGTTTTTTATACTTCCTTTCAATCACTAATGCCAACAATAACTGAAATGATGTATGATATTATGGTACTTATTAATAAAAAGTTTCATTTAAATCAAATAAGGCGTTCAATTGTTATAAACAAAAGAAATAAAAAAATTTGAAACTTTGAAGCCAAATTCCGGCTTAACCGTAAATTTTTGGATATAGATAAGTTGTGTTAAATCGTCATATTTTGACCCCAAGAATTTATGGTCTAGCCATTTCCCCACATTAACGGGACACCCTGTATACAAAGCCAATATTACAACGAGAACAGTCCTAAACTACTATTTACAGAGAGAACATTTAATTACAATGAGAAAAGGTTTTAGAGTTCGAAATATTTACACTTGTTTAGATTTATGCGCACTTGTTATAGAATTTATATATCAGTTCTTGGAGAGACGCACGCTTTCACCATAGGTTGTTTCACAATTCCTGCTCGGGTGCGGAGCGTCACGACGCGGATGTGTCCATCTTTCCCTGGATGGACCTCTTCGATGCGTCCCATTCTCCATTGGCATGGCGCCATTCCATCCTCTCGTATAAGGGCTAGCTCCCCTTTAGTTGGCTCCCAGGTCCGCTTCTGCTGCCATCGCCCTCTAGGTTGCAACTCCTGCAGGTACTCCTTGTGCTACCGGTTCTAAAAGTGTTGTTTAATTAGCTGAACATGTTGCCATCTGGACAATCTTGTGATGTTAACGTCACTAAGGTTTCGTTCCGGTAGGGCTTGCAAGGACTCGCCAATTAGGAAATATGCTGGTGTGAGGGCAGATAAGTCGTTTGGATCGTTTGATAGGGGTTGTAATGGACGCGAATTCAAAATGGCTTCGATTTGTGTCAAAAGCGTATGCGTTTTTTCATATGTTAAATTAGCATTTTTCGTTACTTTATTAAGGTGCATTTTAACTTGTTTAATACCTGCTTCCCACAAACCCCCGAAATGCGGTGCTCTGGCTGGAATAAACTTATTACTTACTGGAGTTCCCTGTTTGCTCCCGTTAAAAGATCATCCATGCAATAATCATTTTGTATGGCCTTACATGTTTTGTTATCCTCACATTCGTATCCCAGCTGATTTAAACACCTAACCGCTAAATTGGCGCGCAGCACGTACCATAGGTTACCGTGTTTAATTCATATACTAACTCATTTTGCAGAGTGGGGCCTTTATTCAGGCAATCGTTTAATGAGTGACCAGAACTAGATTTAGCACTTGCATCAAATACCACCTTTAATTTCGTTGTTAAATTGTTCTCTTTCATAATTCCATGATGTGGTAAAAAATATGAATCTAACAATTGTTGGTTATTTAAATTTACCCTTATCATGTGACCTAACTTTAAATAGTCGTTCATAAAGTCATTGTACAACCTTTTAAATTGCGGTTCCCTATCCATATCCCTATATTATATGATGTACCCAATTCCGTTGTATCCCTTTTCCATGGCAAAGCAACTTCAAAATGTCCTTCTCTGTCCCTATTTAACGTTTTTTTTAAAGAGAAATTTTCACATAAAATGTCCAAATCTACCGCTTCAATCTCTCAAAAATTTTAACTTGTGAATCTAGTTTAGCCCATGATACTGCATTACATACTGAATTCGACTGACTGATTTGATCAACCCTTCCACTAATTGCGTAGCCAAATTAGGTCTCTTGTAGTGCCAAATTCCCATTGTTTAAATAAATATTGTTATGATTGTTTGTAAACACCGTATGGTACAATTCTCCCCCTAGAATCAAGTCTATTTCATTGGGCGTATGGTATGTGGGATCGGCTAATAAAATATTTGTTGGAATAATTAGCTGTTTTATGTCAACAATATTTCCTGAAATGATATTATTTAACTCCTCTATTACCATTAAGTCCACTAATAATGAAAATGAGTTTATTTTTGAACACACTGTTGCTTTGACCGACTGATTAGTTACTACTGTACTCGCCCCTATTCCTGCTATAGCATTGGTTTGCGGCCGTGATTTTAGATTTAACCCTTTTGCACATCTCTTTGTTATTAAATTTACTGTTGATCGTGAATCTAATAACATTCTCGCTTTGTGACGCATTCCTGATGAATCAATTATATCAACTAAGCATGTTGTTAATAACACGCTGCTTTTGTTTCCCTGTGACTATAATGCGCTCGCTTGAGCTACTTGTTGATCGATATGCAACAGTGAATTATGCCTTTTATTACAATTTTTACAAGTCTTGTTAGACTTGCACTCTAAATTTACATGACCTGGCCTTAGATAATTGGTACATAGGTTTTTCGTACGAACTAGCTCTAACCTTTTCTTAGCATTATGTTTTAAAAATGAATCGCATTGAAAGATAGCATGATCGCGCTTGCACATGAAACAAACAATTTCCTTTGAAAATTTAGGAACTGTTATCCCTTTATTATCTACATTTATCTTTGAGTGCTGCATTACCTCTAGCATTTGACATTTTTTAATTAAATATTTTTTAATTTTCTCAAAACTAGCTAGTTCATCCTCTGCTAATTTACTTTCCCATTCCGCTCTCGCCATAGGTGGTAAACGACTAACAATTAAATATACTAACATATCATCCCAATATTGTACAGGACGGTCGATTGACGCTAATGCACGTACATATTGTGAAGCAGCGTTTAAAACAATTCTATAAGAATTTAAATCATTCTCCGCGATAACTGGTATATTAAATAATTCTTTAAGATGACTATTCACAATAATTCGCTTGTTTTGGAATGTATCTTTTAAAATTTCGAATGCAGCTGTATAATTATTTTCCGTTACTACTAAGCCTTTAATTACTTCTGCGGCATTGCCGCGAAGTGCGGATTTTAAATATTGTAATTTCTCAGTATTTGATAACGTTGCATTACTATCAATTACGGAATAAAATGTGTCTTTGAATGCCAACCACTCTTTACAATTTCCACTAAAGGTGGGTATTTTAATTTCAGGTAACTGAATGTTTTGCGCAGTACAACTGCCCGAATCAGAGCTCCCGCGTTTCGGTTCCTGTGACGCAGGTACGCGACGAGCCAATGCATGATATTTACTTGTTAAATTTCTAATATTTACAAATTTATCGCTAAAATTGGGATCATATGCCCTTGCCTCATATTATATTCGCCTATATAATTGCTAATTTCGATTAAGTCACACTTAAGGTCTTCAACAATATCGTTAACGTCTGTTGCGTTATTAACAAATTGTTCTAGATTACTTAATTCTCGTTGAATATACGCACGCTTTTGTGACAATAATTCTAATTGTGTCGAAAGTCGGAGAAATCTCAGCCATTTTGAA
Organism: Ontholestes murinus; assembly: GCA_963969525.1. NCBI lineage: Eukaryota > Metazoa > Arthropoda > Insecta > Coleoptera > Staphylinidae > Ontholestes > Ontholestes murinus. The sequence goes on from OZ018387.1 coordinate 60,825,924, forward strand.
ACACGATATAGATATGCAATAAAGGAAATGGATTGATGGGACTCACCGAAACTCTGATTGATTTCGCTGGCTGCTGACGGCTGAACAACCCGGCGATGATGATGACGTTCCGCCTCCACTAATTTTGATGGCCTGCGCGGCTCCTTCCTCGCTTGCTGTCTCGAAGCCGGGGTCTTCGTCTTTGTAACTCGAACGGACTAGTCGTGAACCGTTCACACTATGATATGCACTGGCATTTTTGAATAAAATCCGGTTCGAAGGACCAAAAAATGTTGTGACTTTAATAACTTTTCGAAGGACCATTAATGTAAAACATTAAAACTCGAGAATTGACCACATTAATATTTAATTGAACTCAAACGCAAATGTGTGGATCTCGCGGGCCGCGTGTTCGGTACCTGGGTCCCACGGTCGGAAACTTTTGTTTGTATTCGCGGCAACAGTGGGATTGGAGAATATTTCAGTCCCTTATTCATGAGTTCCATTTCACTGTTGTTGAAGTCGGTCTTAGATATGTTCTTAACTCGTGGGTAGAAACTATGTGCCGAATATGAAGTTTTTTCCGCTCTTGCTCCTTGGTGTACGTTTGATATTTGCCTTTGTTTTAGGTTATTTGATTTTTTGAGCTGATTGATGTAATTCTCGTGTGTTTTGTTGTTAACAATTTCATTGGCTTCAGCAAGACATATATCCAATGATATATTGTCTAGACGTTTGGTCAATTCAATGTAAATAATCTTTTGGTGTCCTCCCAAGTGGAATCTTCATGTGTACCATTTCGCGTTTTCTAGCTCGAGCTTTCCTTTATTCCTTTAGGAAACATCATTCCCCTTGAAAATCAAGGATTATACAAAATTCCCTGTGCTGATTGTAATAAAGTTTATATCGGACAAACCAACAGACGTATGGCGAGACGAACACATCAGAGTTGTCGAAAAAGATCTACCATCATCAGCTCTGGCCGAACATTCTAAATCCACCGGACACAAGATAAATTTTCTAGCACACAACTTCCACCGCAGCATTAGACCATGTCACGAAGAGGAATATCCGCGAGGCAATTGAAACAGAAAAACACTTCGATAATCTCAATAATCGCGACGACGCCCAACGACTACCCTCCACATGGAAATCCGTTTTATGCAAAATGCATCTCTTTGTCCGCTCCACAAATTTTAATCCCCACAGGTACCACCAACGTTATCCCTGTTAATCAGAGCGGCCCCAAATGTCAATCGCCAACACCGCAGGAATAAATAGCCCAGTTCCACTTAGCACGATCGCAGTTTTCCAACGAACGCCCCCTGAAGAAGACTAATGTGACTTGGTCGAAACGTTGCAAATAGGTTCTTTTCACAACCACTAAAATTTAAAGATTTAAGCCGAACATTTAGAATGAATATATATATACAGGGTGATTCATTAAGGGTGGCCACTGGCCGTATCTCGGAAACCGTATATCCTAGAATTGGGGAAAAAAGTTAAGTGGTGGGGGAAGTATACTTTTGTTTACAGAAAATGGTCTGTAACTTCCGTATACCTTAACCGATTTTCACAAGCTTAGGCTCAATGGAAAGAGTATTAGAAGTTGATTACAAAAATAAATAACATTAACACGTTTAATCTATGCGCTGGTAACTAGAGGGCGTTATGTAACAATTAACCCTATTTATGTATTTTTCTCAGAAATATCAAATGGAATGATATAACTCGAAGCAGCTTACAAAAAAGAAAATGAAATTACATATTGTTTTGTCAAAACCGCAAACTGATATCTCGAGCTGCTTCGAGTTATATCATTACAGACCATTTTTTGTAAACAAAAGTATACTTCCCCCACCACTTAACTTTTTTCCCCAATTCTAGGATATACGGTGAAAGAAAAAAATGACTTAAGCAAAAATTGTAAACCAAGTACAGTAGCTTCTAATTTTGATAATTTTCAATAGCCTTAATGCGGTAATATTTTGTAAAAAACGCAAATTAATTATGTAAATGATAAAATGCGCCACCTAGCGGAAAGCTAAGCATTTAAAAATGTTTTTACGCATTTTATTTTGGCCGACTATGTGATAAGAATTTGTCCCCCAAATTCTAGGATATACGGTTTCCGAGATAAAGCCAGTGGCCACCCTTAATGAATCACCCTGTATATATACAGGGTGTCCCGTTAATGCGGGGAAATGGCTGTACCATAGATTCCTGGGGTCAAAATATGACGATTTAACGCAACTTATCTATATCCAAAAATTTAAGGTTAAGCCGGAATTTGGCTTCAAAGTTTCAAAATTTTTTATTTCTTTTGTTTATAAGAATTGAACGCTTTATTTGATTTGAATCAAATTTATTAGCAATAAGTAACATGATATTATACATCATTTTAGTTATTTTGGCCATTAGTGATTGACGGGAAGTATAAAAAACCGTAGTACCACCACTTAAAAACAAAATATTTTTTTATTGGTGAATCCAATAAAATCCAAAAAATGTACTTGAAAGGGCATTATCTTTTGACTCTTACTTGTTTTTGATATTTTTTGCAGAAAAAAATAAAATATGAATATAGTATACTCATTATGCACTCATTAATAAGTAAATAAACTTACTCAATTGAATAAAAATTAAATAATATCAATTAATAAAATAAATCAAAACAACATCTAACACTTTTCAAACAATTTTCTTTGCAAAATCCTAATACAAACAAATATCTGTTTGTAAATATGAATATTTATGAACTATAATAAGGTTAAAAATTAATTGTGAAAAGACACTAAATAATTATTATTATGCATAATTTACATTTTTTAAACAAAGACGGCCACGAAAAACATTTATTTTCGATTCGATGAACAACTAGATTTTGTTTTTACTAGATAAAAAATACATATTTTATTTTTTTGTGGGAAAACCCTAAAAGATATCAAATATTATTAAGAAATGCAAAAGTTTTTAAATTAAATGGTCTTTCAAGTAGTATTTTTTTAGTTTTTATTAGATCCAAATACCCGCTTTGTTATATTTTCAAAATTTTTAGTAATTTCCTAAACAAATTAATTCCGAAGGCTTTCCGCGACATGCATCATATTCACTTATAAAGATATAAAGTTATAACTTGCCAACGAGGACAGGTATAAATGTTATTCTTGCACGCCATTATAACAGATACAACAGAAAATTAATTAGTGTTAACAGATTTCCTCAAGTTTTTCAAAATTTTCAATAAACGAATGTTGAATTACATACAGTAAAGCGCGCGCCGATTTCTAAGCACAACATGATAATGCGCGCCTGCCCTTGCTTTTTGGACTTGCCGAAGAAAAAAATCATAACTATTGAATGGGGATCGATGAAAAATATTTCTTGCTTGGACATATGTGGGTGACTCTAGGCAATTTATAAAGTTAACGCTATACCACTAGTTTTTGTTAAAATTTATTTCGGCCCATGTAAAGTTGAAATTTAAAAATTGAAATTGCTTATTTTTAATTAATTATAACTACCATTTCAGTTAAGATAGAGAAATGTAAAACATGTCATTGGTTAGGAAAAACTATATTTATTATTTTGTTATAAAATAGTTATGATAGATTGAGTAGGGGCTGACTGAGAAATAATTAACCAAGCTACATATTATAGCGCACTGAACAACTCTCAAAAATGTTTGACTTTGTGGGTTCATTGTACTTATATCGGTACACGTAAAACTCTATAAATTCAGTTTTATAAGCTTTGAAGTATGCCTAATAATATGACGTACTTAGTTTTTAGTTTCCCTATATAGTATATATAGGGGGACTATTGTTTTCGTGATTTTTTTTTCAAAAAATTTTTTTGCGGAAATATCCGTTTTGGGGTCCCCTGAACCCAAAACACTAATTTCTGGAAAAAAAAAATTTGTGTCTGTGTGTGTGTCTGTCGGTGGGCGCTGTATCTCAAAAACGAATAATCCGATTGAGATGAAACTTTAAACTTAAGGTTTTATCGTTAAAAACTGGAACTGAAAAGCTTTTGGTAAACATTCATAAACCGGAAGTGGGTGTTTACTCGAGGCGTTTTTTGGTTTTTTGGTCATATTTTTCTAAATATGACATATTTTTAAAAACGGTTCAAACAAAAGTTAAAGGGAATAATAAACTGAACAAATTTTATTTCAACAGATTTTTCATAAAATTCTTAACTTTCGAGAAAAAAAATAAAAATTGAATATTTTGTCATTTTTTGAAAATTACTAATAAACTATTGGAGTTACGTAAAAGCTACATTAAAAGTAATTGTAGAGAATTTAAAATTGAATAAATTATTAAGAATAACTTTTTTGCGTAAACCTCATAGTTTTCGAGAAAAATATAGGGAAACTACTATGATGGCCACATCACCATTTTCTTCTAGTATCAATTCGATTTTTGCCTTCCACCACCTTTGGACCCTTTTTTTTTTTTTTTTTTTTTTTTTTTTTTTGAGGAAGGGGGAAAATCTGCACGCTTGTCAAAGCTTCAGACATCACGCCGCCAGGTTGACGTGATAGTGTGGGGATGGTCTGATGTTCTGACCGACCCACTAAAAACCCCCTTCTGCCTGTTCATCAGCTACTCCGGGACCGCCTACTGGGCATTACTTCGGAGTAGCACTGCGGCACTTTTGTTGGTGAATGCCGCTGGTGTTGTCCTGGCCTCGTCCTGCGTCGTCGTGTTGTTAGACGTTCAGCTCACGGAGCAGCGTCTCCTTCCTTAGGAGGACCGCTCTCGCGTACGCCGTGACCGCCGTCCAGTGCTCTTCGCGTTGGAGCATACGGTCGACGATGGCTTCGGGCTCGTCCGCCACTCCGATGACCTCCCACATCTGCGTCCTCTCTGCCTGCCACTCAGGACACTCGAGCAAGGTGTGGCGCGCAGTGTCACTCGGGCTAGGGCACCACTTGCAGCCCCCGTCTTCCGCCTTCCCAATCCGGCACAGGTACTCCATGAAGCACCCGTGCCCGGATAGCATCTGTGTCAGATGGTAGTCCAGAGCGCCGTGTTTCCTCGTAGTCCACGATTCGACATTCGGGATGAGGGTCCGCGTCCATAACCCCTTGGCCCCGTCCCGCTCATCCCATCTGGCCATGAGACGATCGCTTGCCTCCCGCTTGACCGTGCTGCGACATCGACCCTCCTTCGTCTCAGCGTGCTGTTCGGCCCTCGATCTAAGTTCCAGATCGGCGGGCGCGACTCCTGCCAGGACCTCGGCCGCGTCTGTGGAGACCGTCCTGTAGGCCCTCGCGACGCGTAGGGCGCCCGATCTTAGCGCGCCCCGTAGTCGATCGCAGTTGCGCTTAGCGCCGACGCACTTGGCCCACGCGGGGGCGGCGTACATGAGTTTGCACTTCGCGGCACACACTAGTAGCCTGCGCTTGGCGTCCGAGGGGCCACCAATGTTCCGCATCAGTCCAGACACGGCTCTGCTGATGCGTGCCGCTCCGCGTGCCGCTTCCTCCACCTGCCTGCTGTGTCGCGGGTTGGTGTCGATGATGACCCCCAGGTAATTCAACCGGGGGACCACGTCAACTTCCTGGCCCAGGAGTGGGATCCTTTGCCCTCTGGTCAAGATGCTCAAGGACCTTGCCCTCGGCGTCCAGCAGGCAGAGCGGCCGGTACCCGCTCGGTGATGAGGGGTCTTTGCCGTCTTTTTGTAGGAGGACCAGCTTCGCGATCTTGTACTGCCGCGGGAATGTCCCCTCCGTGAGGCAGCGATTGTAAAGGACCGTCGCCTGGCCGGGGTCGTGTGTCACCGCCATCCTGTAGGCCTCGTTCGGTATGCCGGCTGGGCCCGCCGCCTTGCGGTTTGGGAGGGCGAGCGTGGCAGCCAGCACCTCGTCCTCAGTGAAGGGCACCAAGTCCTGGCACGGTCCAAGGCGAGCCTCGTGACCAGTGTTGGGGGGGAACAACACCGAGAGGATCGTCGTCATCCCCCCAGGCACAAGTAACGCGGCGTTTGGTCGCATCGTCCCGAACCTGCGCATTACGATTTTATAGGGTCTGCCCCACGGGTCGTCCTCGACTTCAGCGAGGAGGTTGGTCCATGCGAGGGCTTTGGCCTTCCCTATGGTCGCCTTAAGTGCGCTCTTCGCCGCTCTAGCTGCCTCTTCCAGCCTCTCCAGATCGGGAGCCGGAAGTCCGCGGCCCCTGGCCCTGGTTACCTGTCTCCTGGCAGTGTTGGCTCCGTCGCGGGCATGCCGGACTTCCTCACACCACCAGTAGACCCTCTTCCTCGATGGCAGTGTCCAGTGAATGGCGGAAGACGTCCCAGTTAGCGCGCCTGATTTCCCAGCGAGGGCCCCCTTGTCCTGGTGGTGCGGGGGTTCTCTCGCGCCCGAGAACTTCGAATGTAATGTGACGGTGGTCACTGAAGCTCTCGAGCTCGGCGTCCACCTTCCATCGCTGTATCCTGTTCTGGTAGACCTGTGAGACGAGGGTCAGGTCTATTATGGACGAGGCCCCCTGCCTGGCGAATGTTGGCGTGGATCCCACATTGGCGACCTCCAGGTCCAAGCCTGCAATGGCGTCCAGGAGGACAGTACCTCGCCTGTCTAGTCTGTGTTCCCCCCATTGCGGCGCTTTAGCGTTGAAGTCGCCGCCTACGATGACCGGCGTGCCAGCTCCGCGGACGGTGGCGCAGAAGCGGTCAAGCCACTCGCTCCACTGATCATCAGTGACGTTGGGGGAGCAGTAGCAGGCCACGAACGTTAATCCCGTCAGTCTGACCCAGGCTATCCCCTTGCCTCCGCTGCCGATGGCCGTTGCCAGACGTTTGGCCCTGGGGCCCAGGCCGATCGCCGTGTCCCCTCCAGGTTCGTCCTTAGCCCAGAAGCCCCCAGCCCTGGACGCGTTTGGCTCGCTGACGATGGTGATGTCCGGCTGCTGTTCCATGACGCGGACCTCCAAGACGTCATGAGCCACGTGGCACCTGTTTAGGTTGGCCTGGAGGACAGTTAGCGGGGTCCCGTCAACGCCGGGTTCTGCTGCGTCCGTGAGGTCGGCCCTGGGCAAGGGGAAGCCGTCGAGTCAGTCACTCGGGTTTATCTTTTCAGTCCTGCCGGTGGATCCAGGTGCCGTCGCGCGCGTAACCGCCTCAGCAACCCTTAGAGACGAGCAGCCAGAAGAGCCAGTGAAGTGGGACGTAGACACGCCCAATCTCTGGCAGGGCAGGCAGTTGGCGGCGTTCTGGCAGCCGGCTGCGAGGTGTCCTACCTTTGGACCCTAGCGGTGCGAAATAACACACTGTGCGGTGTTTCACACCGACTGTAAGGCGACACTCCCCAGACCGCTAAGCAGCAAATGTGCAGGTTGAAAACACAGATGAAGACTTTTAGCCCACTCGGTGGTCATAAAACTTGTGCTGCTTCCAGAGTCTAGCAGTGCTCGAAGGTAATATGTTTGAGCGGCATGGAACGAACGGGCAATGCGCGGCGGTATTATGATATAGTCTTTGTGACTCAAAGGACTCCGACCGAGAGAGACGCGACCTGGAAGAGGATTACGACGTCTGATGTCGAAAAGTCGGCACAGGATCTTACTCTGGGTTACGTTGGTCATCGAGCGATGGAATCCTGTAACCGTTGAAATTTCTCCTCATACATACGCGTTTGACCATCTATATCCGGTAGCGAAAAGAGATCGGCGATGATAACTGATTGCACCTTGTCGCAAATGTGTGTGATGTTTACTCGTCTAGATATGGCGGTGTAGTTGTTAATTTTGGTCACCATAATTTTCAAAGGCACCCTGTATTTTAATGTAGACACCGTGAATATGTATTACGAATTAACCATGTACGGTAAAATTCCAATCAATTGGTAGTTAGTGTGAGTGTACGAGGAGACATGGGTGGTGGCGAAAGTGGGGGCAGAGGTGTCGGAGTGTGTCAGGACGTGGGAGGGATTGAGGCATTGAGGCGTATGCGGATGATATGGTGTTGGTAGCGAAAGAGTATGAGGGAATGAGAGCGATGTTGAAAAGGGCGGAGAGGTTCATGGATAGGAGAGGAATGAGTGTGAATGTGGAGAAAACGAAATGGGTGAGGTTCAGGAAAAAAGGGAGGGAGGGAAAGGTGAAAGAGTTGGAATGGAAGGGGGGGATTATTGAGAGGGTGAAAAGTTTTAAGTATTTAGGGTTTTGGTTTAAAGGGACGGGAGGATATGAGGAGCATGTGAGATGGGTGCAGAGTAAGGCGAGGAAGGCTTGGGGAATGGCATGGGGGAAGTGGGGGAAGTGGATGAGGAATAATGTGAGGGTGGCGTGTAAGATATGGGATGCGTGTGTGAGATCGATACTGATGTATGGAGTGGAAGTATGGGGGACGAGAGGGTATGAGTGTATAGAGAGGGAGCAGATGTGGTTCCTGAAGCGCATGTTGGGGGTGGAAAGGTCCACGCCCAGTTACATAGTGCTGCAGGAGACGAATAGAGAGAGGTTAGAATGCGAGGCAATGGTGAGGGTGGTGAGGTATGAGAAGAGATTGTGGGAATTGGGGGAAGAGAGATTGGTGAAGGATATATGGTTGTCAAGCGTGGGTGGGGTTGAGGGTAGATGGAGGGGTGAGAGGAGGAAAATGTATGAGAGGGTAGGTTTGTCAGAGGCAAAATTAATGGAAGGGCTAGGGAATGGGATGAAGGTGGACGAGTGGGTGAGGGAAAAAGGGAAGGAGGTGGAAGGACAAGAAAGACAAGGGTGTATAGAGAGAAGCGAGTATAATGATATGTATGGGAGGTGGCAGGTGTATGGAAGGGTACCGAAGTATTTGATAGAGAGGGGTTGGAGTAGGGAAGATAGGGTGATTGTGGCAAGGGCGAGGTGTGGATCGGAAGAGAGAGGAAGGAAGGTATGGATGGGGGAAGAGTATGGAAGGTGTGTATTGTGTGAGCGTGGGAAGGATACGTGGAGGCACTTGGCGGAGGAATGCGAGGGGGTGAAGGAGGAATGGATGGGGGCGAAAGGGAGTAGAAGGGTGATGGAGTGGATAAGAGAGGATGGGGCGGGGGTAAGGACTTTGGAGAAGTTGGGGAGGGAGAGAGAGGAGAAGAGGAGGTAGAAGGGGGGGGGATGGGTAGGGGTAGATAGGTAAATAATATGTAGGAAAGATGATGTTATGTATAATGGATATGCCAATAAAGGTCTTTTTTTTTTTTTTTTTTTTTTTTTTTTGGTAGTTATACTGAATACATGACGATGAGGTAAAGGAATCTACTAAATAAATTGCACACTACCTTTTGTCTGCTGTTTGGGCATTCTTGAATTTGCCTTGAAGGAGAACAAAGGCGGCTGGTGCTTCCCGGGCGGTGGCGGCGTCTTTCACGGGCAGCGGCTTCCGACCTCACGGGAGGGCGATTCACAGTCACGACGCAGACGGGTGAAAACGGCGATGAAATGAAAAATGCACAGTTCACCAGGTAATGTATAAAGGGTGAAAGGGAGGTGAGGATGTAATGGAATAATAACTATAAAAGCAGCGGTGAAAATTAGTACGCGCACGTGGTAAGAGTTCAACTCGACTAATAGCGTTAATAGTGCGTGCACACGATCACGACAAAAAAGTTCACTTTTTTCGCGACATTCGATAATGATCTGAGACGTAAAAAAAATTTGATGAACGAGCTCGCTCGTGCTCGCCGCTCGAAAGTTAAATTTATGCCCGAATGACCAACTTTACATCAATGTTTGTTGTCAAATAATTGTGTTGAATACAGGGTGTCCCACCGAAACCGCATATCAAAAGTTTATAGACTTCTAGTGAATGTATTTTTATGAAATTTTCATGGCCGATGTAATCAAGTGTGCTCTATTTAATTAAATTGCACAGAATATTGACAAATCTTTACAAACATGTTAATATCTTTAAAAGTAAAGAAGATAGGTACAGGGAACGCTAGTATAGATAAAATCACAATTAAATTCTGCGTCCGAATATGTAAAATATATAGGGTGTTCCATTTAAGAAAAACGAGATATATTGGTTTAAATTTGACCAAATGTGGTTTGAAATTTTGAACACCCTGTATATTATTTTTTTCAAAAATAAATCATCATTGGATACCGTCAGACATTGACTATGTGTAGCAAAAATTACAATCCTTCAATTTTATTTTAGTCGGAGATATGTATTTTTAAAGTGATCTCTGAAAAAGCACAACATTTTTAAAAATATCAATTATTTCGAAAACGCTTAAATTTGTACGTTATGTTACTTTATAATTTTTTTCACAGAATTTTATATAGAATCTAAATACGTATTAAAAAACATAGTATTCTATTTGAAATAAGGAAGTTGGTGTTGACTTCCAGTATAACCGAAAGTCGTATAATCTTAAAAATAGTGTAACTAAATAGAGCACACTTGATTACATAGGCCATGAAAATTTCATAAAAATACATTATCTAGAAGTCCATAAACTTTTGATGTGCGGTTTAGGTGGGACACCCTGTATAAGAGTAATTTGGATTCAGGTAATAATATTTTAATTATTATAATGAAAGTTTTGAAATGATTGAAATACTCCTTAAATTATATGTTGTAAAAGAAACAATTTCAAAAATTTCCGATAAAACTAGTGTCATTGAGAAACAATTCAAACGAAGTTGCACTTTTTTGGTTAGGATTTTTCCTGTACCTTATAACATCAGTATACAAAGAAAGATGGCGGCATCCGGACTAGGTCTTACGCCCAGTTTCTTCAACGAATTTTAAAATACGTTTTATATAAGTAAGTCTTACGTATAAGTAGTTCTTAATTTTGTGTTCGGTTGTACCAAAGAAATATATCTTCATCTTAGCTAAAAATTAAATACGTTTCGCAACATTGCTTTCTACGTCATGTGAACCGTCGTTCGAACGAAAAATCACTAGATCACACTAGGTTATTTGTATTCTTAACCTCTTAATAGTGAGCGTTCTTGAGTCTCTTATTTTTGTTGAGAATTCGTTAAAAATGTCGAAACTACTTGTAAAACGAGTGAATTTCACTAAGGTTCACTAAGGAGGAGTGCAATTTTCTCGCAGCATTAGTGTCCACCAACAAAATAGTGGAAAACAAAGAAACAAATGCCGCAACTAATCGGGATGCGTGGGAATGCATCATGATGCAATTCAATGCACAAGGGTTAAATTTAAGAAGGGAAAAAGATTCCCTGAAGAAAATGTGGACCAACATGAAGCATCAAATCAGAAAAAATAATGCCGACAAGCACATCAAAAAGTGAAGATGATTTCATATGTGAGATTATAAATAAAAAAATTGTAGTAAGAGTCAGCAAGTATGATGTGCACGTGTATCCACTATCACCTAAAATAAGAAAATAATTAATTACATCATATACTTATTTCTCATTGATAACTTGGTGAACTCACCCAGTAAAATTGCATTACCAAAATTACTTCTTCGGAAACGATATTTGATTCGGCTACTATTAAAAATACAGTTGAATCGTGAGTTGAATCTGACCAAGAAGCTAGAAGGTCCTGTATCAATAAATCCGCCGAGGCAACAGCTTGTATATTAATAAAGAAATATCCCTTATGGTTTCGAAATATTTCTGCATCATTTCCACCTAAAGTTATACATGGTAATATTTACATTAGAAATTAATTTATGTTATTATTATTTTTACTCGCCTGGAGGCAGTATCGTTATATGAGTGCAATCAATTGCTCCAATAACTTTTGGGAAACCATTAATCTCATAAAATGCATTTTGCCTCTTTGCTATTTCGTTATTATTTACTGGCATCGTTATATAGTCTCTTGCCATATTAGCTATTGCGTCTGTTACCTTTCGAACTACCCTCGATATTGTAGATTTATCGGCACCAAAAACATCACGCACAGCTAAAAGATGTAAACTTGTTGCATATATTCGCAGACATATCAACAGTTGATTTATTGGTGTAATGGAATTATTTCTTGAAAATATTTTGGTAGGTTATGTTACTTTTAATGAGCACAATATATATTTATATGCATACCTATTATGACGATATTCCAAACTTCCTGCGATTTGTTCGAGGATATAAAGAACAATTTCTTTAGTTAATCCAAATCTACTAAAAAACTGTTTGCAGTCATACTTATCGAAAACATTATCGCGCTGAAAAAAATGACAGGGTACGGCTAGCAAATTATCTTTATCCGCAAGATCCACGTCAAATGCGTCTAAAGCCATAACATCTAATAAATCCATTTTTACACGTTATATAAAAAACTTTTTTCACGAACTTTGTAAAATATCTAGCCTTTAAGGTTAGAAAACGAGTCTTTAGACGTTATTTTTGGCGTCTTAGGCCTTTAAGATCTGTTTTATGGTTGGTACAACACTTTAAGAAGGTCGAGCGATAATGACTCTAGCTTGAATGAAATGTGTGCTTATAGTGCGAGTAAATACCCGGTGTTGTTTCATCCATCATGTGCCAAAAAAACATGAGTGTAGTGGCATGCCAAAGTAATATAGTGAAGTAAGTAAACCTGTGGATGTTATGTCGATTTCATACACAGATGTGATTCCAGAATATCTAAATCTTTCTTTATTCAGTATTTAATAAAAAATAATAATTCAGCGGGTTATATCAAAATACCCCTCAAATTAATAAAATATGGAATCAATCACATTGTTAATCTTTTAACATACTTAATAAATTTAGACTTCTGTCCTAAAACAATCTTTGGTTATGCCGATTCTTAAGAGATAATAAGGAGATCTTTCTTTCTTGCTTTTCAAAAATATTTAAAAATGTAATAAATGTTACGTTTTTATTTTTTTAATAAGTTTAATAATACTTTACAATATGGATTCAGGAAATATAAATAGGTAATAACAGCATTGTATCAATATTTACATGTATTTTTTTAACACTCGAAATGAATGAGGTTCCACTTAGTATCCTATTCGATATTTCTAAAACATTAGACACTATACCTCAATATTTTACGTCTTAAATTATATAAATATGAAAATCGTAGAGTGGCGCATATCATAGATAATCGAATAATATGCGTCAAAATAATGTACCTTCTCTCCGAAGTAAAAAGATATTTAAGGTATTCCACAAGAAAACATATTAGGGGATTTACTTTTTATTATATACATCAATGATATCGCTATGCTAAATTTAGGTTTCTGTATTTAATTATACGTAGGCGATACAAACCTATTAATCCTTTTAAACATTTTCCTTTCCGAGTGTTCTCAGTGGTACAAATTGCACCTAAACACTGTCAAAACCGAGGTTACATACCATAAAATGTAACATTGCCAGATATTGAATTTATTATTATACCGTTTTAGGTTCCTTGAAATATCTATTGATGAAAGGTGCGAAGTTCAATATTTTATATGTTAAAATTGTAAAACAGGCAGGGGCCCCTTAGATGTCTTAAAACAAGTCGTCACGTTCAAAAGCTATTTCAGATTCAAAATAGAACAATCAGAAGTCATTTTAAAGCAAAAAACTTGTCAACATTACACAGCTTATATATTTATGATCTAATACAAAAAAGGCACCACTATGAAATATTATAACTAATTACCGAATTACTCAAATCAAATTATTAAAGAATGAGAATATTTGAATATCTTTCTGAAAGGGAATTATATGCACTTATAGAACTTTAACTTTGTGTAATTTTTTGTCAATGTATTATATCATCCAATTATATTTATGTATTTTGTACATTAAACGTGGAAAGTGCTTTTATTAATTTTCAATCGAAAAATAATTTAAAATACATATTGGTTTTTTCAAATTTAAATGTTAGTAATTATTATAGTATTAAAATGTATATTTGAAAGGGTAATTGCTGCAACTATTATAAACAAATAAAGCAAATTAGCATAATGTAATTTGCCCAAATATTTCTAAAATTAACTGTAGAGTATTGAACACCAACATGTTTATCTCACATGGTTTGTGTCCGTATAAACTACAATTGCTTCTTCAGGTAAAGAATTATAATAATATTATTAATAGTATAGTATTATTTATAATTTAGCTCAGCGTGTTGGCTATATTTTCTATACATTATTTTATTATATGCATTGTTGCCTCAGTATAACATAAAACCAGTTTATACACCCTAAAATTTCTAAAACAATACATTATTATTGAAAGGTTCTCTAAATCGGATAGAGTTTAAAAACTGAAAATAATTTTAATGTGGTTTTTTTACGATTATATCGTTCGAGTATACCAGACAAATTTTTCAGGACAGTCCAGCTAATATTGGTTTGACTTCCAGATCTCCATACATGCCCCAACCAATTTATACGGGCTGCCTTAATTATCCTAACTACATCTTTTCTTTCCAGTATTTCTAATATTTATGTGTTATTTTTTCTTTTTCTTTCACTTTCTGTCTTTGTCCTAACATATTTCTGATTATTGATCGTTTTGATACTCTTAATTTGTGTTGTTCTTATAGTGTCATTGTCATAGTTTCCACTGCATATTTGATTATCGGTCTTATTACTGTTTTAAATATTTTTATCTTTGCGTTCTTGCTAATTGTTTTGTTTGTCAGGACTTTTCTGTTGGCATTCAATGCACTATTTGCTTTCTGTAGTAGTAACATATATTTAATAACAAATTTTGTACATATTTACATTGGAATAGTGAATAATGAATGAGGTGTTAATGTATTAATTTGTCAAAAGGCTATCGACCAGAGGTCTTTCTGCCTTGTGCTGTCCAGTCGTATGGCGTCCGTCGTTATTGCGTAAAAGGATGAAATGAAATCAAATATGGTTGAATTGGGATTTTTAAATTTAGGGTTTATACTAGGGTTTCTAGGAAGACAATATTGGGATAATATATGGAAGTTGAAAGGATTTTTGGAGAATTTTTCCGATAGGAATTGAAGGCGTTCTAGGATAGGGATAACTAAAGTGGTATCATAGAGGAGTTAATTAGATGGATTGTGTAGAGGATTAAGAGGACGTCGGAGCTTGGTTAGGGTACGGAGGGATGCTCTCTCGCTAACTTCAATATTACGGGAGGTTGGATTGGTTTGCTTTCTATATTTTCCTTCGATTTCAGTTTTATCTTCGTTCCTGTTGCTTATTGTTATGTCTAAATACTTTATTTTGTTGACTTTCTCAAATTCGTGCAGTCCTATTTTTATTTTTTCTTCTACACCCGTGTTTCCAGTTATCATGTATTTTGTTTTTTGTTCGTTTATTGGCATTCCCATTTTCATGTAAGCAATTATTTCGCTTAATTTCGTTCTGAGAGTTCTATTTGTGTCTATCTTTCTCATTACGTATTCCAATCTGATGTTAATTAAGGTAGCTAAAAGTGCATCGCCCTGCCTTAATCCATTATTTATTATAAACTCATTGGTTTTTCCATTTTTTGTTTGTACTACCGCTTTTGTGTTATTTATTGTCATTTTTATCAAATTTATTACTTTTGTAGGGATTTTAAACTCTTCCAGTACTTTGATTAAGTGTGTTCTATTCATTGCGTCAAAGGCTTGCTTAAAATCTATAAACAGTAATTCTATATCAACTTTCTGTTCTCGCAATTTTTCTTTTATCTGTTTTACTATATGAATTGCGTTCACAGATAATTTGCCTTGTACGAAACCGCATTGATATTCTCCAACAATGTTCTTTGCGTATTCATTCAGCCTTTTTTTAATCATCGTTGTTAATATTTTGAACGCTGAACATAGTAGTGTGATTCCTCTATAATTTTTACATCGGCTTCTGTCGTCAATTATGTATTGGTACTACAGTTCCTTTGTTTCATTCATCCAGCATAGTCTCAGTTTTCCATGTTTCTATAATTAGATTTCATATTTGTTCTTTTACAAATTCACCACCAAACTTTATCATTTCTGCATTAATGTTGTCTCCTCCAGATGCCTTTCCATTTTTATATTTTCTAATTATTTCCTTTATTTCTTCCATTGTCCGTTCTTCTACCTTATTAAAGTATTCGTCAGCTTCCTCAATTTCTTTTATTTCTTCTTTTCTTTAAAGTGTTCTTCCCATATAAGTTTCACTTCTTCGTGTTCAGCAATTTTTCCTTCCTTATTTCTCATTCCCATCGTTTTCATTTTGTTTTGTTTTCGTTCATTATTTATTTGTTTGTAAAACTTTTTGTTACTTTTTTTTTCTCTGCATTCATCTGTGTTTTGTTACATTCTTTTTTATCTTATCGTATTTTATTTTTGCATCTTGGTCGTTTTATTGTAACCATTTTCGTCTGACACTGAATTGAAAAATTCACTATGTTTTAACCACAAATAATTATTGTAAAAATATTATATAACGTGTAGGCACAATTATATAAATATTTTTACAATAATTATTTGTGGTTAAAATATAGTGAATTTTTCAATTCAGTGTAAGTATGGATTACCACCTAGTAACGGTCGCAACCATTCTCTTTATTTTCGTCTGAATTTAGTTTTTTCTTCTATAAGTGCACGACATTCATTGTTGCACCATCCATTTTTGTGTCGTTTTTTTATGGCTTTTATGGTTCCTGTGACTGCAAGGTTGCATAATCTTTGAACATTATCAAAATTACAAAATCTTCCTTTCCTATTCGAGCGTTAAAGTCTCCCATCATTATTAGTGTGTCATGTTTAGGTATGGTTTCGTGAATATTTTCGATTTCTTCGCATAGTTTAATATGGATACATTGAATAGTTAATCTGATGTAAGCTATTCTGCCATTTATTGGTCTAAAGTCTATTACGCTGTTCCTTCATTTTTCAGTGATGGCAAAAACTACTCCATTTCTGCCTTGTTGTTTGTACCCTGCGTAGAATATAGTGTATAGTGTTCCTCTAGTAAATGTAATATTTTATTGGTCTTCGCGAACTATTTTTTGATACCCTTGCACGCTTTCAATATCAAGAAAATAGTGGAACCATCCAATGTGTCTAAGATGTCATAAATTGAAATTTGGCACACATGTGTAACTTGATATTCTCTTTAAGTATAGTGATAAAAAATTAAGGTTGCCATTAAAAAAATAGTCGATGGCGTCATATCTCATATTTGGGATACGTTTTATACATATTTATTACATCAAAAAGTGCGCAATTTAAAATACTAATCGACCTATCCAAGCATATTTCCAAAAAATAAATTTCTATGATTTACTGAATTTATTCCAAGTTAGGGGCTCACCTTGTATACAAGTTTATGTTGTAATTATCAATTAAAGTTTATAGAGTGTCATTCTACTGAAATATCGTTATATGACCATTATTAATTATTTTAATTCTCTGATGAATATTACTTATTCTTAATCATTTATATTGTTTTATTCTCAAAAATACGATTTTCTAATAAATATTTTATTATTCCTACTATTTATTTAAAGCTTTAATGGTACGTAAATTACATACATCTTTTCTAATTGATTTTAGAGCAAAATATGTTTTTAAAGGCTGAAAGACCGCGGGTCGATAGCCGTTTGACAGGAAAAAAAAATTATTGTATCATTGTCATATTGTTAAATACATGTAAATTTATTTTCTTTTTTTTCTGTAAATGAAGATGTTGGTATATATATATGTTTTTAATTAAAATAAATATTAATACCCATCCATCCGATACGAAATGAATCTTCTCTTAAGTTAGTTTTATAAATATAATTCCATTAAGAAAGTTTGAATTATAAAACATCAAAACATAAAAAAAAGTACAATAATATTTAATAAAAAATAATAATTTTATTTCTATTTCACTTTTGTATTGTATATATGATACTATGATAAATGCAAAACAGAAATAATTAATTAATATTCACTTATGATGCTAAATGTTATGGCTATGTTAAGAAAAGTTCTTAAACGTTGTGTAAGCATTTTAGTAGGGGGAACTAGCCGATTCTAGAACCTCCTCTGACCTTGAGGGTCAGAGGAGGTTCTAGAATCGGCTAGTTCAAGGTCAGAGGATGCGCCTGACCTTGAAACCTCCTCTGACCTTGAGGGTCAGAGGAGGTTCTAGAATCGGCTAGTTCAAGGTCAGAGGATGCGCCTGACCTTGAACTTGATTGACCTTCACGTGACCTTGACTTTTAAACCTTGACATTCAAATGACCTTGACATTCAAATGACCTTGACCTTCAAATGACCTTGACATTCAAATGACCTTGACCTTCAAACGACCTTGACATTCAAATGACCTTGACATTCAAATGACCTTGACCTTCAAATGACCTTGACATTCAAATGACCTTGACATTTATATGACCTTCAAGCGACCTTGACCTTTAAGTAACCTCGACCTTTGAAATACGTGTTATCCTTTTAAATTAGGAGAGAGGGGACGCTGGAATTAAATAAATTGAATTGTAATAGATATTCGAAATTAGTCTTGTAAAGTGTGTTATCCTTGTGTTATTTACAATTTGCAAAAAAAAAATGAATCCAGTGATGGTGCGAAGAGTAGGTAGAAGAGAACCTCTCAGCCTGCTGTATATAACTTTAAAAGTTATATGTCTCCAAATCTTGAAAAATAGATTCCAAATTCAGGAATTAGTAGTGAAGGGTCAGATCCCGAAGTCATTGGGATGCATTATGGAATATTGGTGGAAACACGTGAACTGGGTGTATTGTGACGAGAGACCTCAAAAGTTTTATGGAGAAAACCATCATCGGCTACCATTTAGATGTGGTGTTAGATTGAGTCGGTGTGTAGCAGTCGCCCTATTTGCCGAGAGTTTTGCCGCAGTCATGAATATTTGTTTGACTCGGAGATATATTGTAGTGGTGAAGAAAAAATTCTGGGTGGATAAAAATGGGGAGAGGTATTGCGTGCATTGTAGGGGGCTCGGTTACCGTCAGCCAAAACGTATTAAGTTTTTTAGAACTAGGTACTCTAAAACTGTTCTAATGAGTGGTGCTGACGTAGTACAATTCATTAGGCAGGAAAAAAGATACTGTGATTTTTGTTTTGCCATGCCACTGTTTGAGCTTGACGGCCAAGATTTATTTCCGAATATGTCTGACTCGGATTTATCAGACATTGATGATGATTGGCCGGTTTACTATGAGTTGTCAAGTATTTCTGAGTCAGATACAGACATGGAGGATACTGACGAAGATTAAATTGGTTAACCTTGAGTGGAGTGATGTCACTCAAGGTTAACCAGTTAAAATCTGCTAATTTAAAGAGTGGACCCCTTTTCGTCTCTCAGTTCATTGTAAGCACTCAGTTCGACTTCATCGTTCTTCATCATATAGTGTTTAAGTAAAATTTGTTTATTTACTACCCAATAGCACCATGTTTCCCTGCCTAGATTGTGGTAAGACTTTTTCAAGGAAAGACAATGTAAGGCGTCACAAGATAAATTCTTGTGTAGGAAGTGCAAAAGTAGTTCAAGAAAATCCTAGTACCTCAAATGCTAAGAAGCGATCATTGTCCGACGTCGTAACATGTGAAATTTGCAACGTACCAGTGAAGAAGAAATGTATGTCTGGTCACCTAAAAAGTGCTGCTCATAAGAATAATGGATTCATAATAGTTGATGATGGTGTAGAAAAGTTGGCATCTGCATTTGGGCAGAAAAGCGAAACATTTAGAGTGTCTGAACGTGGACATCATGTTGATATGCTCGAGTTTGCACATTTAATAAGAGAAAAAGTTCTTACATTAATAGAAGCTAAACGCGAAATATTTGGTAGTGTTAAAGTAAATTTGGAATGTGGAGGATTGTACTTTTTATCCAATAAGGAAAATGTGGAGATGAAGACATTTAATACCAAAAATAAAGTGTTAACAGTGGGCAGTGATGTTTACGGAAAATATTACGAGTTTATAGATGAAATATTAAATAAAATGTCCGAATTTCAAGAACGTGATTCAGGTATGTATATATAATTTGAATTAATTTTATTTATTTCCTACAAATACGTGTTGAATATAATATGTAAAGATTTTTTATGATTTGATTTAATTTAGAAAGTAATGATGAATTGTTTCTATAGGGTGGACATTATTTGAAATTTTGTATATGGAGGTGACCATAAATAAGTACAATCCATTGAGGGCGTCTACATATATAAACCTTCCGACGTCCATACAATCGAAGAAGGCCGTAATAAATGTGCAAAACAACGATCAGGCATGTTTTGCTTGGGCAATAACTTCTGCTTTACGATCTCCGACTGGATTATCTAACCGGACATCATCATACCCCCACTACTCTACAGTGTGTGACTTTTCGGACTTGGAATTTCCTGTGAAAATAAGAGACATCAACAAGTTTGAAAATAAGAACAATATTTGCGTGAACGTGTACGGTCTCAATAAAGAGATTCGGGATAATAAGGTTAGTTACGAAGTAGTACCATTACAAATTTCAACGGGATTGTGGAACGTTACAGTAAACTTATTGTATATAACGAATGATGATGGTGGTAATAGTCACTACTGTTGGATTCGAAATTTGTCACGTTTAGTAGGAAATCAGTTATCGTTACATGGACACGAAAAATTTATTTGTGACGGATGTTTATTATACTTTAGTTCTATAGAAAAAGTTACTAGGCATAGGGAAGAAGATTGCGGTAAAGTAAAAGCTGTTTTACCTGACACAAATTATCGCATAAATAGTCTGGGTGAAGAAGTACTGTCTAATATTTTACAATTTGAACATTACGAAAGGCAGCTGAAAGTTCCGTTTGTTGTCTATGCTGATTTTGAAGCATTATTATGTCCAGTGGATCAAGTAAAAAATAATATAATGGATAATGAATCATACACTATGAAGTGCTTTCGGCACGAACCATATGCTTTCGCATATTATATAAAATGTAGTTACGATGATTCATTATCCATTTTTAAAAAATATATCGGGAAAGATGCTGCTATTGAGTTTGTAAAGCAATTAGAAGAGGATATAAAGTACATTTATAATAATCACTTAGGAGTAGTGATACAAATGCTTCCCTTGACAAGTGCTGATCAGATAGAGTTTGAAAAAAATATTTGTCATATTTGTAAGAAAATAATTAGTAATGTAAAAGATAAAGTTCATGATCATGACCATTTAACTGGCTTGTTTCGAGGTCCTGCTCACTCGGTATGTAATGTCAACTATAAAATTCCAAAATTTATTCCGGTGTTTTTTCACAATTTATCAAATTATGATTCTCATATGTTTATAAAGAACATTGCGATGAATGGTGAAGATGTTGACGTAATTGCACAAAATAAAGAAAAGTATATTTCCTTTAGTAAAAAAGTTCACGTCGCAGATTCACAAGATATAAAAGGTAGAATGAGGCGAGTATTTATAAACTTAAGGTTTGTAGATTCTTTTCGATTTTTATCTTGCTCCCTTGCAAAACTTGGTAGTTATTTAGATGACAACCAATGTGAACAAGTACGAAAATATTTTCCTGACAACATTAAGTTCAATTTAGTAAGGCAGAAAGGAATATTTCCCTATGATTTTATGGATTCCTTTGATAAAATAAATTATTCGAAGTTACCAGAACGTGAAGCGTTTTATGATTCATTAACAGATTCTGATGTATCACATGATAATTATAACAGGGCACAGACTGTCTGGCAAGTGTTTAATTGTGAAACATTGGGAGATTATTCCTTAGTTTATTTAACTTCAGACGTGTTACTTTTGGCCGACATATTTGAAAATTATCGCAGTGTTTCATTACAATATTATACATTAGATCCGGCACATTACTTTACGGCACCAGGGTTCGGGTGGGACGCTTTATTAAAAATGACTGGGGTTCAACTGGAACTCCTTACAGACGTCGATATGTTTTTCTTTTTTAAAAGGGGGATTCGCGGGGGGCTTAGTATGTGTTCTCATCGTAAATCCGAAGCAAATAATAAATTTTTAAGTGAGTTCAATGATACGCAACCAATATCTTATATTGCATATTTAGATGCTACCAACCTGTACGGTTTTGCAATGCAATCAAAACTGCCTACAGGTAAATTTCGCTGGTTGAATGCTCGGGAATTAGAAAATTTTGATGTTTTACAGATTGATAATAATTCTAGTACCGGTTACGTTTTGGAAGTTGACTTGGATTATCCTCAATGTTTACATGATACACATAACGATTTGCCATTTTGTCCTGAATTGCGTAACCCTGAAAATTCTAAACATAAGAAATTAGTGCCAACATTGTACGATAAGGAGAAGTACATTATACACTACATGAATTTAAAACAATGTTTAAATCATGGATTAATATTGAAACGCACCCATAGAATTCTCGAATTTGAACAGAGCAATTGGATGCAGTCATATATTGATTTTAATACGGAAAAGCGAAGACAGTCAAGTAACGCGTTTGAAAGGAATCATTACAAAGCCATGAATAACATTGTATTTGGAAAAACCATGGAAAATGTAGAAAATAGAGTTGACATTCGTTTATTGAGTCATTGGGAGACGCGTTATAGAAAACCAGGGGCGGAAGTATTTATCGCGAAACCAAATTTTAAATCTACCAAAATATTTTGTGAAAATTTAATAGCTGTGGAAATGTCTATTGTAAAAATACATTACAATAAACCATTGTACGTAGGTTTTAGTATATTAGAGTTAGCTAAAACTGTAGTTTATAAATTCTATTATGATTTTTTAAAACGTGAGTATGGCGATAATGTTCGTTTGCTGTACACAGACACGGATTCATTAATAATTGAAGTATTTACTGAAAATATTTACGATGATATCAAAAATAATATTGAGCACTTTGATACTTCCAATTATCCTGAAAATAATGTTCATAACATACCTCGAAACAAGTCAGTTATAGGTAAAATGAAGGATGAATTTGCCGGTAATATTATTACATCGTTTTTTGGTACAGGAGCTAAAGCATACTGCATCAATACACTTTCAGATTGCGTTAAGAAAGCAAAAGGTGTAAAAAAATATGTTATTAAAAAAGAATTGACTCTGTGTGATTATAAACGTATAGTGGAAGAGGGGGGAGAAATTTTCAAGAAAATGTATACATTCCGTTCTGATTACCATGTAGTTTTTACAGAACTAAAAAATAAAATTGCTTTGTCTGCTACTGACGATAAACGTTACATTTTACCAGATAAAATTGGCACATTGGCTTGGGGTCATAAACAAATTAAACAAATTCAAGAAGATGAATGTATAAATCAAATATTAAATGAAGAATACGATAGGTTATATAATTAATTTCATGTTTTTTAAGTTTTGTATAAATTGTTACCTTATACTTGTTTTCTATGTATTACGTTTGATTTATGTATTGTATATGTAGTAAATAAGATTGTATAAATTGTTCATTACGTATTTATATTAAAGTACATATTTTTGTATATATAATTTGTTAATGTATTGTATAGGTTGTAAATAAATTGTATATATTTTAAAAAAAAGTTGTTTTATTTACTTAAAACGAATACACAGGCAATAAAGTTATATAACATAATTACAACACATTTTTCTTCGATATCCAGGAATTGTGTGAGCTATCCAATCCTAACCACTTGACGAGAACTTTATTTCCCTTACGTCTTATTACTTTCTCTACCAAATAAACATCAGGGTGTGCGACTTTCTTCAGTTCCACTTCATAGAATCCTCCAATAATATTTTCACCTTGTGCATCCTGCAGTAGATAGGTTCGCGGTATTGTATTTTGCACTTTAGAGATTTTAAATATTTCGTTTGACCAATTAGGTGTATAGTTTTTGGAGAAAGCTTGGCGGTGTTTACTTATTCTTACATGATCACCTACATTGAATTTCCGAGGTAGTGTATCAATCACTTTTAATGAACTATACACTGTATTCAAAAGATGCTTTGCATTGCGATTATTAACATCTTTCGGCTTCATTCCAATTGTTCTATGTACGCTATTATTGTAGTTGTTTATAATAATTGGTAGTAAGTCCAACCATTTATATGTACCTTGCAATGAAAACGCTTTCCACATCCTTTCCTTGATGGTTCTATTAAATCTTTCCACAATGGAACTCTTTAATGTTGAATAAGTACTGTAATGATTGATATTGTACTGTTTAAGAAATGTTTTGAAGTCTGCGTTGTAAAATTCTTTGCCATGATCTGTTTGAATGTTTTTCGGTATGAGTTTCTTTTTGTCCAGTATTGTTTGCATTGCTCGCGTCACTTCCTTCCCAGTCTTAGTCTTTAAAGGTACTGCCCATCCAAATTTAGAGAAAGCATTTATAACCATTAATATATACTTAAATCCCTTGTTCTCCTTTGAATACGGAATCATTTCAACTAAATCTGCTTGATATAAATCTTTTAGTCCCTTCAGAATAACACGACGCCTTTTAAAGTTTCTTCTAGCCGGTGCATGCAGTTCCTTCACTACGTCTTGCTTAATTTTAGACATTATCAGATTCAATTACTATATCAACGGCCGATGCTGATGCTGGTCTGTCTACAAATCGTCTAGTTATTTGAATTTTATCATTGAGTTTCAATGTTACAAGATTTTTTTTTAGTTCGGTCCTGTAGGGTTGACCATTAATTCTGACCCAAACGTTGTCTCCATACATAACTACCTTCACTACTTTACCACTGTACACCTCATTAACAAACGTTGAGGTTGCTGCTTTATTTGTAATTTGATAAATCCCAGGTTCTGCTTCGTGGCCAGTAGTCCACAATCCGATGACTTGTATTGATTTTCGCGTTGACTGCTGCTTTACATCATCTTTCAACTTTTGAAAATGTCTATGTTTTGAAATGCTGTGTCCGTAAAGATGTTTACCAAATTTGTCTACAGACATGGTAGCACCGGTAAGATGTTCACCAAACTTATTAAGAGTCATATAAGTAAACTAACTGTATCCTGGCTGCACACTGAATGACGAGTATATTCAAAGAATATGTTTTTATACAATAATTTTTGCCTCTTTTAATTCTTCGATTATTGAAACAATTTCATTGTTGTGTGATGAATTTCCTGCATGCTGTGAAGCTATTAATAAACGTAACCTATCTACAAGTTCATTGGGGTCATCCCAATGTTTGTACTCGATAGTGGATCCTGGAATTAATTGCCTTTTCATTGTGTTTTTCTCCAGAGATCCTCCACTCTTCCATAATTTTGCCCACCAAACCTGGGGTCTTTCACCCATTAAAATTGGTTTTACTATTGACACATACTTGTACCCTCTGTTGGCTGCAATCGCTTTATTTGGATTATATTGTACACGCGCGGCATTAGTTCGTTGCAATATATCTCTGTAGTTTCGGCTATCCATTAAAGTAAATTTTGAAGGTTTTTTCTTAAATAAGAGTTCATACAGTCCTTTTGTTCCCGTATATATCTGATTATTTATCTTTATGTCTCGTCCTTCGAATTGTATTTCAGAATTTCCAACATATAAATTTCCGTCAACTTCATGTACGCCATATTTTTCGTCGCGGTCAGCTTTTGTATGTGTTTTGAAATATATGAGAAATTGTCTGGGTAATTCATCAAATTGTTGTAATATATTTTGCACTTCTGGGCTATTCAATTGTTCTCTAAAACTTTGCTGGGCATGATACATAGGAAGTGTTACTTCTCCTTCATCATCGTCATCACTATACGCATGTTCTTCTTCTTGTTGTTCAAAATCCGTCTTTGAATCATCATGCTTTTCTACAATTTGAGTTGAATTAAATGGGGCACTTTGTATCACTTCCTCATCATCTAAAAAACTAACATCTCCTTTCCGTTGAAGGTTTTCTGCAGTAGGTGTCATTAAGGTATCGTCGAGTAATTCTTTTTTCGGTTCGTGGTATATTTTCGAAAGTTTTCTTCTCCTTTTAATGTTAAAAGACTGTTTTGGAGATGGTGCGTAGGCTGGTTTAATTTGTGATACATCGAAGTCATTATCATCATCTTCTAGAAATTCACTGGGTTCTAGTCGATTAGCCTCAAGTTTACTTGCTATTTCTTTGAGTGGCTCACTGAGGGGTGAGAACGTAGCTTCAAGATGTTGTTTAGACTCAGCTATGTTTGATTTCAAGGTTCTAATTTTATCACGTAGAGAAGTGCGAGCTTCTGCAAGTTGTCTAGCGACATTTTTGTCCATTGTGTTATCGAAGTACACACTTATACTGAAAGGGTAAAGGAAGTTGTACCCAAATTTATACAATTATAAATTTGTCAAAACCCTTGCGGTATCTCCCTTCCTCTTTACCACAGTCTAAATCAATTACCAATACATCATGAGGATTGACCCAACACGTTTGACAAATGTCCTTAAATTCTTCAAAAGTCATGTCCCCCGTAAGGTGATCATCATATATATGTTTCAAATGCATTGCATCTTGTCGAAAAAGTATTAACAAATTGCTATTATCTCTAATCAGCTGCTTTGGAATTGCACTGTAACTCTGGCATAAGTAAAAACAGTCAATATTTTTATGTCGACCGTATGAAAAATAGTCTTTTATTGTATTGTGACCTGTGGGTGGCACATCATCAAATATTACAATGGAATATTCATTTATGCATGTCGGAACTTCTAGGCTTGCGATATCCGAATATTCATAATAACCACATTCTGGAATCGTTTTCATTAATTCACGTAGAAATGTATATTTCTCTTGGTACAATGAATTTGAACATAAATAAATATTTAAATATCTTAACCCATGCCTTGCAATAAGTAGTGTAAGAAGTATGTTGGTTTTTCCGCATGCACTCGGTCCTATAATTAAGCCTCTCTTACATTCACCTCCGAAAAGGTCACTGTGTTTTTTAAATCTCGGATGTTGTAATAATGCATTATCAAAATTTTGTATCGGTAATGATAATTCATGTGAAGTTACACTTACGGGATGCATGTCATCTCACCAAGAAGGTTTTTACTGAACTAAATATGGAATACAATAAACTGGACAATTTATGACCTCACCTAGATATTTTGATTGTGGAATGTAGCTGCTCATTATTAAGAAAGAAAAAAAACACTTTCAATTTCTTATTGTATATTTTAGCATACATATTAATGAACATGTTTGAATATATAAATACATTATTAAGTTGTTCGCCCGAAGTAGCGGTAAAAATTAATTCTGCGTTTTATAAATTATAGACTTCACCTACATATTATGATAATAAGGTTTTATTTTAGGATGAAGGAAAATATTCACACGTTTATTCTTAAACATTTATTTATTACTTGATGTACATATATTTGGTTATCCTAGCTGTTTTTTTATAACTTTGGTTTTTTTTTTTCTAGGCGTATTATATTGTAATAGCTTTGATTTTTCTTTTTTCTAGCCGAGTGAAAATTATTTAAGGTTCAAATCAGCAGCGAATATCCGTGGTAACAGGGAACGAAACGTTGACAGAAGTCATCAATGATTATATTCCCTTACATAATATCTTATTGTTGCTATGATCCTTTGCACGGTTTCCTTTTCGCCTCTAATTTGTCTTAATTGCTCTTTTAGGTCGGGCAACAAACCAGGATTACAATTAGACATATTAGCGGCAACGAAATTTAACGATTCAATCATGTTATTTACACGTGTTTCGCTTTCACACAAAGTATCATACAACTTTTGATAAAATGTAAGAGAATTTCTTACTTGGCGACTCCTATTACCGACTTGTCGAGCAATCGATTGACTGTAAGAATTGATGACAGGAGACACGGGCCGGGACGAGGAATTGATGACAGGAGACACGGGCCGGGACGAGCTTGGAACAATTACATTTGAAGGGATTTCGTTGGAAGGGAGTGAGTTACAAGGGATTTCGTTAGTTACGTTAGTGGGTGGTTTAACTGTTATATTTTCCAGAACGGTAACTTTTTGCACATTCACAGAAGTTACCGATGTCTGGGAGAGGATTGTAATTATTTCGGGTTCGATTTCGGGTTCGATTTCAGGTTCGATTTCGGGTTCTGGAATGGATGATACATTCATTAATGATATTTTGGGATGGGAGCGAGTACTGGTTGACGGTGCAGTTTGTTGGGGGTGGGTAATCGATATACTCGACATCGATTCAGGAACCGCCAACAGTCTTCGAAGTACAGATCCTTGCTGTACGTCACTTCTGTCAACGTTTACTGTTCTCCTCCTGTTTCTCATCATGTCCCTCTCGGCACGACGTCGCTGCCTGTACTCTTGTTTTGGCAAGTAATTTCCATATCGCCATCTGTTGCGATTAGAATTAGACGACGACATGTAAAATTGCTGCCCGCTTGCCAAGGAACTTACATTTCCCCGCATTGATGTACTCGCAACATTCTCAGTATCACTTGTATCTTTACTAATACTGAGAATGTCAGCGTCAACCATGGCTTGATTCAGTACATCATTACGGGGTGATGTGCATTCTCGTCTATGAGTTGCAGTCAGCCACCTAGCGCCAGGAGTAACAAGATTCAAAAAATCTGTCATTCCGGAATCTGTAAAAAAAAGAAAGAAAAATACATAATTATACTTTTTCATTTATTTCAGTTTCAATGTATGAAAAATTAAATATTATATAAAAAAATACTCACTCGCTGCTGTTTCACCTTCAGCGGCAGAAATGGTTGCGGTCGGTCTGCACGCTCCGTCTGGTACCAGATTTTCGCCGGCCGGGCTTGTAACGGCAACGGTCCGTCTACGCGTTCCGTCCAAGGTAGGATTTACGGCGGCTGGAATTTCTGCTGGCGGCGGCGTGCGGAAAGAACCCAAATACCATTTCTCCATGCTATCGTCTAGCATATCGTATTTCTTGTCTGCTTAGTAATTAACATGAAATTTACATTTGTCTAAATCACGTAGTGAATATATTAAAGACATTTTAAATAAAAAATACAATTCAAACGATTTAGAATGGAATATATGAATATGTTAGAATATTTTAACGGCATAAAATAGTAGTTATGTAAAGTAGGTTCAACGTTTGTAACACTTACCCATTTTTCGGTTTGTTGTTGTTGTTGCTGCTGCGTGCTGCACTGTGGCTTTTCTATGCGGTTTTCCTCATTTATATAGCAAAAAGGGGCGTGGAAATGGGCGTAGGGGGCGTGTCTTGGTGGGGGAAATTATTTTTGAGGTCAAAAAGTCGCAACCCTGGGGGGGGGGGGGGAATTTTGTATCCCCACTCCTTTTTTCCCACTCCCATCCCCTCTGCATTGAAGGCGTGTTAAAAGGAGGAGACGTTGGTAAGGAGGAGTGGTCTGTAAAAAGAAATATTCTTCTCCTCTCCTTTTTTCCTCCTTTCTTTTTTCTTTCTTTTTTCCCTTCCTTTCCTTCCTTTCCTCCTTTTTCCTTTTTTCCTCCTTTTTTCCTTTTTTTCTTTTGCTCCAATTGGAAAAAAGACCTCATTGGTCATTTAATTAACTTAATTAATAAATAAATTGTTTGAAAGAAATTTTAACAATAAAAATTAACACTTCCTTAAAATTGGGTTACAGGAATACAAATAAAACATTATTAATATACTACAATATCTTTATTAAAAAACGTTAGTTAATTTACACTTTTTGATTAATTTCTAAATGTTTAAAAATACATCCATGACAATCTTTTCTTGAAGGGGCAGGGCCATCGATATGAGTGCGAATGTTGTCTTGGTTATAATGCTGCAAACAAGGGAGCTTCTCCCTTAAATCTTGATTTGTTCGATAATGTGATGGCAATTGATGCCACAACATGGCGACGTTTTGAGCGGTCATCCTTTTCAGTATGTAGTTCAGGGGCAGAAACTCAAGATCTTCATCAGTAAGACTTGCAGTACCGAAATCCTTTTCGTACTTTTCTATAACTTCCCAAACTTTGTTTATAATCCATTGTCCATATGTTGAACGAATTATCCAATAACCCAGACTTGTCATCATGAACAACACAAATGCACTAGCAAAATTGTACAAGTTCACGGTTTATATATCTACACCTTTACATGATGACTCCTCCTCCTCCATATCATTTGATTTCAATAATTACGTATAAATGGAGTTAATTTGTATACATTGGTAAGTGCACACACACAATCACTTGATGTATGAAATGTACAATACGGTAGAGTTTTTTGTATGTTTGATATGTTATCACTCACTTCAATTACTGGTTTATCAATTACTTTGCTGATATGCATTGCTTTTTCGTGACCCTTTACATATATAGTACCTATATTACGAGTCAAACTTTGCAAAATTTCTTCAAAATTTTCCAATGGTACAAATCCGTCACTCCATTTTAAACAGTGATGATTTCTTGTCAACCAATCGACAGTCCTTTTATCTCTTCTACTTAAAAACGTATATTCATAGGGAGGTTTGAATATGAAGTGGCTTATGCATCCTTTACTATCACAACTTGCTACTTCTTTAGGTATAAAATGATTTTTTCTTACTTGAAATCCTTGTATATCAATAATAATATATTTTTTTACTTCCATTGCAAGCCACTTGCACTTCACTTACTAGACACTCTGCCTTCGATGATGATCTGCACTAAACTGATTATTACGTAAATATAATTGCAGTAGTATTCTTACAATAACTCCTTAACAACTTTCGTAAGAGGAGTGTAGTAATACGCTTTATCGTGTAAAATTAGGCAATAAGCTGATGTACCCGCTGGTACAGCCTCTTTCGTATTAAATTCCACTTTGATTTCTACGGCACTTTTATGAATAGTGTCCGCTTGATACATGCAGTCAATTCCTACTAGCGGTGCAACTGCTAAATATTCCTTAGGAGAAAACATTGGTTCACTTTCCTGTACATAGTAAGATTGTTGAAACCTTGCATACATGTCGTATAATATGGCATACTGATTTTTTGTATAATCAACATTAAGATTATCATAAGGGTAACGAATTCCGTTTAAGTATACATTCAAATTATTTAATTTTATATTATCAAACTTTGACATACTCTTTGATACGTTTCCCTTGCGCGCCTTTTGAAATCCAATTATTATAAATCTTGGTGTTTCCAGTTGTGATGAAGTTTTTACTGCCCAGGTGTGTTTCGTTGTTTCCGGTAGTGAAGGATACTCATGAATTTCCCAACTTCTGAATGGTATGTGGATGTCGACATTCTTCTCTGTTAGCTTTGTTAATGATAATTGCTCACGAAGGCCCACGGTAACATGAGGAACCCTCCATATCACTTTATCTATAATAAGTTTCACTTTCTCACCTTTAGATGCCTCAGGTTGAAGAATTACATCATTATCGTCGTTATTCCTTATTAATATTAGCTCTTGCCTCACATTCAAAACAACTTTTTTATAATCTTCTGCAAATCCTAATAGTGTTCGTAACGGTACACTAA
Source organism: Ontholestes murinus (assembly GCA_963969525.1). Lineage (NCBI taxonomy): Eukaryota > Metazoa > Arthropoda > Insecta > Coleoptera > Staphylinidae > Ontholestes > Ontholestes murinus. The sequence continues at coordinate 60,857,200 of OZ018387.1, forward strand.
GACTAAAGTGGCCGTTTTCATCTAATGCATCGCATGTCTCTGCATTTTCTGCCCAACCAGCATTTTCCAATTTTGTTATTTCATTTTTTGTAAACGAAAAGTATCCCTTCATAGTCGATGTGACGCCAAGATTCCTCACAGAGTCAATCTGAACTCCGTTCATTAAATATCGAATATCACTAAACATGAACGCTACTGGATTATTTACTAACTTTGCAGTCTTACTAGCTTCATTTTTATCCACTTCTCGAACACTCCCTTCTACATATAAATAGCTTTCACCAGGTATAGTATAATTGTCTATTTCCGGAACATTAATTCGTATTTCGTCATTATGATCAAAACTTGACGATCCAAAAGGTTGATGTGTATGATATTCGTAACTTACTATAGAGTTATTTGTTTTTATCTTCTCGGTCACATTTAATATATCCATTATATTTATTATTGCTTCAATAAAGTAAATCCCAAACTGCTAAGATATTTTCTATTTCGTTGTGTTAACGGTTTCACTTCTCTTCTTACACTGGAGGATACCTTACGACTGTCCTTCCATTTATACTTTCCTAATCTATCCATCGTTAATACAGAAGACTCTTTTTTTCTTTTCAATTTTCCGTATATTTTCATAGTGAAAAACGAATCCAACTATTCCACTCGCCTTAGATGTACGCTTACCGTTATTTCCTCACTTCTAAAATTTACTAAATTGTTCGACTGATCCAGTACTCGCACTTTCAATGAACTGATAATTTTTCCCGATACCGGTAAATATATACGTTCCTGTGGAGATTCAATTATTTTGAAGCCTGCCGGTACTTTTGGGAAAAAATGGTACAACACGTGAACAGGTTCTCCGTTATTATAAGATCCACTTACCACATTGCAATATATTTGAATTGCGTTTACTTTATTAATATCAACAATATTATCAGATTCACGATGTTCCCCTTGCATAACAATATCTCTTTTAAATCCGAGTAAAGATCCAATAGTATTCTTTTTTGAGAAATCAATCAGCACCGAAGTCTTTATACTCACTTTTTGCGTATTACTATTTCCTCGAATACTTACGAGTGCATTATATTTTTTATACTTATCTAACAGTTCTTTCTCTATGTACTCATTAATGTCCTCTATATCGTAAATTCCCATAGGTAATGTAATTACGTGCGATTTATTATCACTCGTCTTGAAATGAAATAAATTGTTTGTCTCGTCCACATTTGGTATTGAATTAAATGATTCAAAATTCATTAAAGCCATCTCATATTCTTCATCTTCATTTAAATATATTGCCGGATTGAAATCACAACTCAATTCCGAACTTTTACCACTTAACGTGAACGTATAAGCGTGCGATGTCTTCTCCATGGCTTTCGTTCTATAAGTAAATATAATAACTTGTTACACTTCCTTATTAATGGTTCAACAAGAATTTCAGACTAAGCTGTCCACAATTTGTGTCAGTATTTTTCTGATACTTTCTGTAATTGTAAGATATTTCATTGTTACCATTATTTGATAAGAAATATTTTTCTACCTCCTTAGGCGGTCGAAGATCTCCATAACTATCAAAATATTCGACAGATTTTCCACGTTTTTTATAAGCTACCCAATGAGTTCCTTGACCTTCCTCATTATCTAAATTGATGATGCCGCTTTCAAGCTTTCGAATTCTTTTCGGTAATGCATTCCTCATAAACACACCTCTGAAATAAGGTATGTGATGTTTCTTTGCATACTTAATAATATCAATATTAGTTAATGGTCTACGAAGGAACTCAGATCTTAGTTTTTTGAATTCAAACCCAAGTACAATCCACAACCCTTCTTATACGGTTTTATGTAAAATCCTGAACCAATTGCTTTAGCTTCCATTACCCTGTTATGTCTTGCCTCTTCCTTTTGTTGCTCATTAGCAGCCTTAGCATCATTTACTGCCTTCGCAATAGCTGCAGCACCGCCACCCAAGGATCCCAAAGCGCCCAATGCCGCAAATAATGGTATTAACGGTAGAAATCCTCCTTGTTTAGGAATAGGTATCACCCTACGTCTAGGTCTACCAATACCTCTTCTATTTCGTTTTAAAACATTATACGCAATTTTTACAGATCCCTGAAGACTTTTGTCGGGACTACGTTTAATCGCTCTCTTTGCAAGCTTCATTGCTTTGGCAAATGATAACGCACCACCTCTACTGATTCTTCTCCTTCTTTTTATCTTTTTAGTTTTTAGTTTTCTCCGTCCATGTCCCATACCCATAGCAGTTTTTGCCTTCATTACTCCAGCAACTGTTAGTGAAGCTGCTTTCTCACCTAAACTTGCACCACTACTTGTTATTCTACTCTTTGCAACTTTGTATAATTTTTTATCTGCCTCGTGTCGTTCTTTTAAGTTGTCAGATTTACTATAAGCAATATCGTGCACTTTACAGGCTTCGTCCAATACGTTTATACCACTGTCGCCCTTTGCCAACCTCTTTTGCAATTTAGTTCCCGGACCGCAAAAATTATATCCAGGTAAATGTACTTCGAAGGGAAGTTTATTTATTAATTTGTTTAACAAACCACTACCTTTCCGCTTTGGTTCACGATTGTAACTAACCACGTTTTGACCAAGCATCACTTTTTATACGGGTTCAAACACACAATAAACAAAACGCAATTAAAATTTGACACAGTTTATTTTCTTAATTAATGCAGTACAAACATGTCTACTTCATCGTAATCCTTTCTATACTAAATAAAATACAACTCGCATTATCCTAATATACCTACTAACTATTCATAAATCTATTACAATATATTTTATTTCTATGGTTTTCACTCAAAACATTTTTTGATTCAATTTCAAATCTTTTAATACGTCTATTAAATCTACATCTATCCAACGCACAATTTATCCAATCACTTTTCCTTGCCTCTCTATAAGCGTACAACCAGACATAAAGGGCGTGAGTTTTGTTCTTACTTTCACAAAATGTTACGGTTTTTGTTTTCTCCATTATACGATGCATTTATGGCTTGATGTAAATCTAAATCGTACATTATTTTATCAATTCCAGAAGTCATCATTTCCTTAAAAATCGCCACTTGCTCAGAACAGCTCCCATTAAATACAGTTTCTAAGCGTTTTCTCAAATCACCTTCAAAATTTGGTAATAAATCCAAGCAACGGTAATAAAAGTCACCGAAATCTAAATTTTTTAATAACTCCAATCGGAATGTTACAACATCACTTAATTTCCAAACTTCACGAAGACTTTCATACGATAAATACACAGAGTCAGTTCCAACTGTTGCTTTCAAGACTTTGCGATAATTATCAACATAAATAAAAGACACACTTAATTTGTTTATATTTATATAATTATCTAGATTTTTTGTATTAATTGTTCTGTTAAGACAATCTTTAGCTTTATTAAAATCACTCCATGTTTCTGAATCTAGTGTTATGCCTTGACCTCGATTTCCCATTAATCGGATAACAGGTTCAAAATTTAAATCACTGTCCAAACCAACACATATCCACTTTGTTTTACTTTTATTCAAAAAATATGTTACTGGAGCTAGGAGAGGTTTCAAAACATTTTCTTTTTTTCTTTCTGGTGTATTATTAGTACACTGATCTCCATTTGCACATTCTTGATTATTACTTGCAATTAGTGGTTCGCGTTCTTCTTCGCCAAAATCATGAAACGAACAGATATTCAAATTTGGTAACTCCAATTCTGGTTCTTGTAAAAATTGTTCAAAAAACCCTTCCTCTTCTCCACCTTCTAGTCCATGAAGACTGCCCAACGGTTGTTGACTCGGCAATTTATTTTCATTACTCCGATTACGATTTGCATCTTTATTAGTCCAAGTTCTCATCGAATACGGCTGGTAGCGTTGCACTAGATGTAAATTACATAATTATATATTAGTGCTATTTACTTTTTAATATTAAGTCATGTACTACTTACTTGCTTTTTTGATATTGACGATGGAAACTTAAATGATGCACTGCGAAATATTTTCAAAATATCCTTACTTTTATACCTAAAATCCGACTCGGAAAATAAAAAACAATAATACACCATGACCTTCACCGACCGCGTGTTAATGTCAAGATACAAATAATCTAATACATATTCAAATCACTCCTCACCGGTCTTAAATATCACTCCGCACCGGTGTTCAATGACCCAACTCGTTTTCTCGCATCAGAAAAAAAAACACGGCAAACATAATGCGGAGGCAAGTTTGCCCGTCTCTAAAACTTTGTGTGACCGTATGTTATCCCATTCGCGAAATACATTTTGTTTATAAAAAATATTTGTTATTAATAAATAATTGTTATTAATTAATACATTATTATTAATAATTAATTGTTATTAATAAATTGTTATTAATAAATTATTACTAATAATTAATTGTTATTAATAAATTATTATTAATAATAAATTATTATTAATAAATAATTATTAATATAAAATTATTAACAATTAATATTAATATAAATGAGTTATATTTTATAAATTACCCAAATAAGATTATGCCGTCCATATGTATGCTCCCCTATCAAGTTTATTGTCTATATTAGAAGCTATTTACTCATTTAAGGTCATTCACCATTGGACCGTCGTAGGGGTAACATCACGCATCGCTCCTAGCTGATCTTCTAACATAACCTTAAATTATGGAACCGTACTATGAATGTCTAATAAGGTAGCCCTTTATTGGGATCAAGGTCGCAGTTCCAGGCCTCCGACACCAATAAAGGGCCCCCTTACTGAGGCCAAGGTCAAGGGAGGTATACTCAATTCTGGAACCTCCTCTGACCTTGACTCCGACCTTCACCTCCAGTCGATTCTGGGACCTCCTCTGACCTTCACTCTGACCTTGACCTCGACAGGGGTCAAGGTTGGGGTCAAGGTCAGAGGAGGTTCTAGAATCGGCTATCTCCCTCTACTACTTCCATGAATGTTTAAAAATCCTCAAAAATATTCTAAAAATTTTGGAGAGAAATTCTAGAAAGAAAACTAGTAAAATATATGGAAATCTTGCATTTTAGAGAAGGCATCATTAGATAAAATTGTGGTAAAAATGGCACACCGAAATAATTTTTTTATACATTCTAAAATCCTCGAAAATAATTTTTGAAAATTATAAAATTAATTTTTTAAAAATTTCACAACCCTCGAAAATTTTCTAGGAATTTGATAGTGAAATCATTAGAAAATAAAGAAGAGCTATTGAGATTCTAAAAATTTGAACTATTGTTAATTATTGATGACAACGTTTGCAATTTAAAAGAGAAATTTCTAAAAACACTGATTGTAAAGAAGGACAAAGTTAGTACATCTGTAGAATAAATTGCATAAATATTTAAGAATCCTGAAAAATATTCTAGGAATTTAGGGAATAAATTCTATAAAGACATGAAAATTATGATCACCAAAACAATCTCTATTAAAAAAGGTGAATAATTTGGAGAAGAAATTCCTGGAAAATTTAAGAATGGCACACTTGTAGCGTAAATTCTTTATACATTCTGAAAAGCTTTGGAGTTTAGAAAATTAGTTCCTTAAAAATTCTGGAATCCACGAAATTTGTTTAGGAATTTCGGGAGCAACTTCTGGAAATTTAGAAAATAATAATACTGTAAAATTTCAACCATAAATGTTCTAGAATGTTATAATAATACGATAATAATAATAATAACTTTATTAACGCGATTCCAGAAATTTAGGAGAGAATTTCTAGGGAGGCTTGGAAATTCTAGTCTTCAAAAAATAAAATCCTTCCTGAAAACTTCTACCAAAATAAATCAATAAATCTTACAATTTGGGGAAGAAAATCCTACAAAACGAAAATTGGAAAAACCATCGTACTAAACCAGTGAGAAATGTGAAGAATTCGTTGGATATCTTGCAAAGCGTGGTTGAAAATTACTCCTACAATTTCAGATTGTTTAGAATTTGATACTTTCTCGTGTTTTAATTTTTCGTTATAATTAAAAATGTTCAAAAAATTTTCTATAATTCTTAACAATACCAGATGATTCTAGATTTCCTGCAATTCTAAAATCTTTAACAGCTTTAAAATTTTCTGAAAATTTGAAATTCCAAGACATTCTAAAGTTTTAGAATTCATAAACTACAGTTTTCTACCATTTCAGATTTTGTAAGATTTCCGAAAGTTTTTTTTAGATTTTTTAGTGATTTTAGATTTTAAAACTTTTTTTTAGAGTATTACTAAATACTAAAACTTTCTAGATATTTTTAAACATCTAGAGTTTTGAAATACTTAATATCTATAATTTCTAAAACTATTTAATCTTAAATTTTACATACAAATTTCCAATTTTTTCTGATTACTTGGCTTCTATAATTCCTAATAATTTCAAATTTAATTTAATTTTTGTTACATTTTTTTGCAACTGAAGTCTTTTTAGAATTATTCAAAAATTTCAATCTAAATTTTAGAATTGTAACTTCTACACGTCCAAGACTTTCTGGGGTTTAAATTTGAATCTTATTTTTTTCCTACAATTTTAGATTTCTTGGAATTTTCTATAAAAAAAATTTGTTTTAATATTTCGTTATAATTTCAAATTTTCTAAAACTCTCGGGAAAACCTTGACGTCTGTAATTTTTAATATTTTAAGACTTCCTGCAATTCTAAAATTTTCTGAAACTTCTAAGACTTTCAAGATTTTAAAAATTCATAATCTAAAGTTTTTCTACAATTTCAGATTCAGTAATAATTCTGAAAGTTTTATTTTTACAATTTATAATGATTTTGGATTTTATGTCTTTCTAGAGTATGAAAATTTCTTGAATTTTTTATTTTATTTTTTGAGTTCTGAAATTCTTAATTTCGGGTTTTCGTTTCCTAAAAAAAATCTTTAAAAGAGTAAAATTATTATTAAATCCAGTTTGCTGAAAATCTTCTAGAGTTCTAAGACGTTATAAATTCCCTAATAATTCTAAAGTTTTCACTAATTTCCTAAAAATTCCTTAACTTGGCAATATTTTTTATTTTCTGTAATTATTAATATTTTCAAATTTTATTTTAATGTATATAACTCTTATTAATTAAAGTTTTTTTATAATTAAAATTAATAATAAAATTTTGCATTTTATTTAAATTCCTAATTTTAAGTTTTAGAATTTTGTAAATATCCAGAAATTCAACTCTTATAGAAGTTATAAAATTCTTACTAGTTTTAAAGTTCTCTGAACTTCTTAAACTTTCTGGAATATTAATTTGCACAATTAATTTTCCTACTGTTTTAAATTTCTAAAGAATTTTGTTAAAATTGTGTTTTTTTTAGTTCTAAAAGTCTATAATTCTCAACAAAATTAAATTTCTATCGATTTCTAAAATCAATTACAACTCTTAATTTTTTTCTAAAGTTTGAAAACTTTAAAAAAAATTAACAATTTTGTATTTTTAAAATTCTAATCATTCTAAATTTTTCTCAGTGTTTCTACAATTCTTAATTTCCATAATTCAATTGTAAAGAAATCCAATATTCTTACTTTTCTCAAGTATTTAGAATTTTCTGGTACTTTTGACTTGGATAATTCTTAATAATACCAAATTTCTTTGAAGCTATAAAATTACTATTATTAAATTTTGACGTCTATAGTTCTTAACAATAGTAAATTGCTTAGACTTTGAAATTTTTAACTTCTAAGACAATCTGACGTTTAGAATTCATAATTTTTTAATTTTTAACTTCTAGAGTTTTAGAATCCATAATCAAAATTATTTTTAGAATTTCGGATTTTGCAATAATTCCGAAAGTTTTTATTTACTTGAACATTTTAAAGACTTCTCTAGATATTTTTAAAATTTCTAGAGTTTTGAAATTGTCAACTTCAGTAATTTCTAAGAACAGTATTCTTTTTATTAAATCCTCAAAGTTATAACATCCTTAATAATTATAGTTTGCTAAAATTCTGGTCTTTCTAAGACGTTTGAAATTCCCTAATAATTCGAAATGTTTCTCATATTTTACATTTATTTAAAATTTCTAATATTTCTGATCTTTTTAGCTTCTGTAACTCTTAATAATTTCAAATTTCTTTGACGGTTCATAATTTTTATTAATTTTAGTTATTTTTTTAATTATAGACTTTCAAGACTTTCTAGGTTTTTTAAATTCCCGCTAAAGTTCAAGTTATTTTTACACGTCTAAGACTCTCAGGTATTTTAATTTTGAATCTACAATTTCTAAAATCTTTAATAACTCTAGAGCTTCCTGAAATTATTAACTTCTAAGGTTTTATAGAGCTTTGGAATTCAAAATTCAAAGTTATTTCACAATTTTATTGTTAATCATTTCAAGACTTCCTAGAGTTTTAAAGTATTTAAACATAAATCTTTTTTTTTTAATTTGTAGAATTTTGAAATTTTTTATTTCCCCAATTTTCTAAAAACTGCAGTTTTCCTTTTCCAAAAAAAAATCTCTTAAATTGTAAAATCTTTATTAATTCCATATTACTGACATTCTGAACTACTAGAATTTTTATGTGGTTTTTAAATTCTCTAGTTTTAAAGTTTTTCTGTATTTTCCTAAAAATTTCTTAAATTTCTAATATTGTCTAAGACTTTTGGCTTCTATGTTTCTTAATAATTCCAATATCTGTTAGAAAATGCGCAAGATGTTTAGGATTGGGAAAGTCAACAGTACATAAGGTACTAGCAGCAACAAATTTAAAGATGTATTCAAACTTTGCAAGAACATGATTACGAAAATCGTTCTGAATTTTGTTTCATGGTACAAGATGAAGTAGAAATTGATAAAACATTTCCTAAAAAGATCCTGTTTACGGATGAAGCTACATTTACTACAAATGGTGTAGTTTTATCACAAAACTGTCTTTGGTAGTCAATAGAAAATTCAGCATTCCGAATTATCTACAAAAATCAATCAAGCTAAAAGCTTTGATTAGTTTTATTTTTTACAATTGTTAAAATCAACGAACGCAATTTTTCTTCAGAAATATTAAATTCGCAGTGACGCCATTTTGTTTCTACAAACATTATGGCGATTATTTCAATAGAAAATCATTAATGCAGTATTATAATCAAGTTCCTGAACTTTAAAAGCTTTTCACTTGATTAGTTTTGGTTTTTACAATTGTTAAAATCAACGAACGCAACTTTCCTTCGGAAATATTGAATTCGCAGTGACGCCATTTTGTTTCTACAAATATTTTGACGATTATTTTGATAGAAAACCATTAATGTAGTATTATAATCACGATCCTGAGCTTTAAAAGCTTTTCACTTGATTAGTTTTGTCTTTTTACAATTGTTAAAATCAACTAACGCAATTTTTATTCAGAAATATTAAATTCGCAGTGTCGCCATTTTGTTTCCACAAACATTATGGCGGTTATTTTGATAGATAACCATTTATGCAGTATTATAATCATGATCCTGAGCTTTAAAAGCTTTTCGCTTGATTAGTTTTTTTTTTACAATTGTTAAAATCAACCAACGCAATTTTTATTCAGAAATATTAAATTCGCAGTGTCGCCATTTTGTTTCTTCAAACATTATGGCGATTATTTTAATAGAAAACCATTAATGCAGTATTATAATCAAGATCTTGAGCTTTAAAAGCTTTTCACTTGATTAGTTTTATTTTTTACAATTGTTAAAATCAACGAACGCAATTTTTCTTCGGAAATATTAAATTCGCAGTGACGCCATTTTGTTTCTACAAATATTTTGACGATTATTTTGATAGAAAACCATTAATGCAGTATTATAATTATGATCCTGAGCTTTAAAAGCTTTTTGCTTGATTAGTTTTATTTTTTACAATTGTTAAAATCAACGAACGCAAATTTTCTTCAGAAAAATTAAATTCGCAGTGTCGCCATTTTGTTTCCACAAACATTATGGCTATTATTTTGATAGAAAATCATTAATGCAGTATTATAATCATGATCCTGAGCTTTAAAAATGTTTCGCTTGATTAGTTTTATTTTTTACAATTGTTAAAATCAACGGACGCAATTTTTCTTCAGAAATATTAAATTCGCAGTGTCGCCATTTTATTTCTACTAACATTATGGCGATTATTTTGATAGAAAATTATTAATGCGGTATTATAATCAAGATCCTGAGCTTTAAACGCTTTTCACTTGATTAGTTTTGTTTTTTACAATTGTTAAAATCAACGAACGCAATTTTTCTTCAGAAATATTAAATTCGCAATGCCGCCATTTTGTTTCCACAAACATTATGGCGATTATTTCAATAGAAAATTATTAATGCAGTATTATAATCATGATCCTGAGCTTTAAAACCTTTTCGCTTGATTAGTTTTATTTTTTACAATTGTTAAAATCAACGAACGCAATTTTTCTTCAGAAATATTAAATTCGCAGTGTCGCCATTTTGTTTCCACAAATATTATGGCGATTATTTCAATAGAAAATTATAAATGCAGTATTATAATCATGATCCTGAGCTTTAAAAGCTTTTCGCTTGATTAGTTTTGTTTTTTACAATTGTTAAAATCAACGAACGCAATTTTTCTTCAGAAATATTGAATTCGCAGTGTTGCCATTTTGTTTCCACAAACATTATGGCGATTATTTCAATAGAAAATGATTAATGCAGTATTGTAATCATGATCCTGAGCTATAAAAGCTTTTCGCTTGATTAGTTTTGTTTTTTACAATTGTTAAAATCAACGAACGCAATTTTTCTTCAGAAATATTGAATTCGCAGTGTCGCCATTTTGTTTCCACAAACATTATGGCGGTTATTTTGATAGAAAACCATTAATGCAGTATTATAATCAAGATCCTGAGCTTTAAAAGCTTTTCGCTTGATTAGTTTTGTTTTTTACAATTGTTAAAATCAACGAACGCAATTTTTATTCAGAAATATTAAATTCGCAGTGTCGCCATTTTGTTTCCACAAACATTATGGCGATTATTTTGATAGAAAATCATTAATGCAGTATTATAATTATGATCCTGAGCTTTAAAAGCTTTTCGCTTGATTAGTTTTATTTTTTACAATTGTTAAAATCAACGAACACAATTTTTCTTCAGAAATATTAAATTCGCAGTGTCGCCATTTTGTTTCTACAAACATTATGACGATTATTTTGATAGAAAACCATTAATGCAGTATTATAATCAAGATACTGAGCTTTAAAAGCTTTACACTTGATTAGTTTTGTTTTTTACAATTGTTAAAATCAACGAACGCAATTTTTCTTCGGAAATATTAAATTCGCAGTGACGCCATTTTGTTTCTACAAATATTTTGACGATTATTTTGATAGAAAACCATTAATGCAGTATTATAATTATGATCCTGAGCTTTAAAAGCTTTTTGCTTGATTAGTTTTATTTTTTACAATTGTTAAAATCAACGAACGCAAATTTTCTTCAGAAAAATTAAATTCGCAGTGTCGCCATTTTGTTTCCACAAACATTATGGCGGTTATTTTGATAGAAAACCATTTATGCAGTATTATAATCATGATCCTGAGCTTTAAAAGCTTTTCACTTGATTAGTTTTGTTTTTTTACAATTGTTAAAATCAACGAACGCAATTTTTCTTCAGAAATATTAAATTCGCAGTGTCGCCATTTTGTTTCCACAAACATTATGGTGGTTATTTTGATAGAAAACCATTTATGCAGTATTATAATCATGATCCTGAGCTTTAAAAGCTTTTCACTTGATTAGTTTTGTTTTTTTACAATTGTTAAAATCAACGAACGCAATTTTTCTTCAGAAATATTAAATTCGCAGTGTCGCCATTTTGTTTCCACAAACATTATGGCGGTTATTTTGATAGAAAACCATTTATGCAGTATTATAATCATGATCCTGAGCTTTAAAAGCTTTTCACTTGATTAGTTTTGTTTTTTTACAATTGTTAAAATCAACGAACGCAATTTTTCTTCAGAAATATTAATTTCGCAGTGACGCCATTTTGTTTCTACAAACATTATGGCGATTATTTTGAGAGAAAATCATTAATGCAGTATTATAATCATGATCCTGAGCTTTAAAAGCTTTTCGCTTGATTAGTTTTATTTTTTACAATTGTTAAAATCAACGAAAGCAATTTTTCTTCAGAAATTTTGAATTCGCAGTGTCGCCATTTTGTTTCCACAAACATTATGGCGATTATTTTGATAGAAAAACATTAATACAGTATTATAATCATGATCCTGAGCTTTAAAAGCTTTTCGCTTGATTAGTTTTATTCTTAACAATTGTTAAAATCAACGAACGCAATTTTTCTTCAGAAATATTGAATTCGCAGTGTCGCCATTTTGTTTCTATTTTAGAAATTTAGAAGAGGAGTTCTAGAAAGACTTACAAATTCTAGTCATCAAAAAACTTTCTAAAAGCTTCTAGTAAAATAGATGGGAAAATCTTGCAAATCTTAAAACTCTTGAAGATAATTTTAAAAAATAAGAAAATTAATTCTTAAAAAATTCTACACCGCTAGAAAATTTTCCAGAAATGTAAAGGAGCAATTTTTGGAATTATAGATAATAATAATGCTGGAAAATTCCACAAACCAGGGAAAAGTTTCCAAAATTTAAAAGAATAATATCCAAAACTTTAAGAAGAGCCATTGAGATTCTAAAAATTTAGATAAAACTATAGTTTATTTTTCATTCTCATGATAATAAGAAATTAATGACAATGTTTGCAATTTAAAAGAGAAAATTCCTAGAAAATTTTGATTGTAACGAAGGGTAAAGTTAGTATCTGTAGAACAAATTCTATTAATGTTTAAAAATCCTCAAAAATATTCTAAAAATTTTGGAGAGAAATTCTAGAAAGAAAACTAGTAAAATATATGGAAATCTTGCAATTTAGAGAAGGCATCCTTAGATAAAATTGTGGTCAAAATGGCACACCGACATAATTTTTTTATACATTCTAAAATCCTCGAAAATAATTTTTGAAAATTATAAAATTAATTCTTTAAAAATTTCACATCCCTCGAAAATTTTCTAGGAATTTGATAGTGAAATCATTAGAAAATAAAGAAGAGCTATTGAGATTCTAAAAATTTGAACTATTGTTAATTATTGATGACAAAGTTTGCTGTTTAAAAGAGAAATGTCTAAAAACACTGATTGTAAAGAAGGACAAAGTTAGTACATCTGTAGAATAAATTGCATAAATGTTTAAGAATCCTGAAAATATTCTAGGAATTTAGGGAATAAATTCTTTAAAGGCATGAAAATTATGATCACCAAGAAAATCTCTAGTAAAATAGGTGAAAAATTTGGAGAAGAAATTCCTAGAAAATTAAAAATGGCGCACTTGTAGCGTAAATTCTTTATACATTCTAAAAAACTTTGGAGTTTAGAAAATTAGTTCCTTAAAAATTCTACAATCCTCGAAATTTGTTTAGGAATTTCGGGAACAATTTCTGGAAGTTTAGAAAATAATAATACTGGAAAATTTCAACCATAAATGTTCTAGAATGTTATAATAATACGATAATAATAATAATAATAACTTTATTAACGCGATTCCAGAAATTTAGGAGAGAATTTCTAGGAAGGCTTGGAAATTCTAGTCTTCAAAAAATAAAAATCTTCCTGTAAACTTCTACGAAAATAAATCAAAAAATCTTACAATTTGGAGAAGAAAATCCTACAAAACGAAAATTGGGAAAACCATCGTACTAAACCAGTGAGAAATGTGAAGAATTCGTTGGATACCTTGCAAAGCGTGGTTGAAAATTACTCCTACAATTTCAGATTGTTTAGAATTTGATACTTTCTCGTGTTTTAATTTTTCGTTATAATTAAAAATGTTCAAAAAATTTTCTATAATTCTTAACAATACCAGATGATTCTAGATTTACTGCAATTCTAAAATCTTTAACAGCTTTAAAATTTTCTGAAAATTTTAAATTCCAAGACATTCTAAAGTTTTAGAATTCATAAACTACAGTTTTATACCATTTCAGATTTTGTAAGATTTCCGAAAGTTTTTTTTAGATTTTTTAGTGATTTTAGATTTTAAAACCTTTTTTTAGAGTATTACTAAATACTAAAACTTTCTAGATTTTTTTAAACATCTAGAATTTTGAAATACTTAATATCTATAATTTCTAAAACTATTTAATCTTAAATTTTACATACAAATTTCCAATTTTTTCTGTTTACTTTGCTTCTATAATTCCTAATAATTTCAAATTTAATTTAATTTTTGTTACATTTTTTTTGCAATTGAAGTCTTTTTAGAATTATTCAAAAATTTCAGTCTAAATTTTAGAATTGTAACTTCTACACGTCCAAAACTTTCTGGGGTTTAAATTTGAATCTTATTTTTTTTCTACAATTTTATATTTCTTGGAATTTTCTAAAAAAAAAAATAGTTTTAATATTTCGTTATAATTTCAAATTTTCTAAAACTCTCGGGAAAACCTTGACGTCTGTAATTTTTAATATTTTAAGACTTCCTGCAATACTAAAATTTTCTGAAACTTCTAAGACTTTCTAGATTTAAAAAATTCATAATCTAAAGTTTTTCTACAATTTCAGATTCTGTAATAATTCTGAAAGTTTTATTTTTACAATTTATAATGATTTTGGATTTTATGTCTTTCTAGAGTATGAAAATTTTCTGATTTTTTTATTTTATCTTTTGAGTTCTGAAATTCTTAATTTCGAGTTTTCGTTTCCTAAAAAAATCTTTAAAAGTGTAAAATTATTATTAAATCCAGTTTGCTGAAAAACTTCTAAAGTTCTAAGACGTTATGAATTTCCTAATAATTCTTTTCACAAATTTCCTAAAAATTCCTTAACTTGGCAATATTTTTTATACTTATTGCTTCTGTAATTATTCATATTTTCAAATTTTATTTTAATGTATATAACTCTTATTAATTAAAGTTATTTATAATTAAAATTGATAATAAAATTTTGCTTTTTATTTAAATTCCTAATCTTAAGTTTTAGAATTTTGTAAATATCCAGAAATTCAACTCTTACAGAAGTTATAAAATTCTTACTAGTTTTAAAGTTCGCTGCACTTCTTAAACTTTCTGGAATATTAATTTGCACAATTAATTTTCCTACTGTTTTAAATTTCTAAAGAATTTTGTTAAAATTGTGTTCTTTTTTTTAGTTCTAAAAATGTTGACGTCTATCTATAATTCTCAACAAAATTAAATTTCTATGGATTTCTAAAATCAATTACAACTCTTAATTTTTTTCTAAAGTCTGAAGACTTTAAAAAAATTAACAATTTTGTATTTTTAAAATTTTAATCATTCTAAATTTTTCTCAAAGTTTCTACAATTCTTAATTTCCATAATTCAATTGTAAAGAAATCCAAAATTCTTACTTTTCTCAAGTATTTAGAATTTTCTGGTACTTTTGACTTGGACAATTCTTAATAATATCAAATTTCTTTGAAGGTATAAAATTACTATTATTAAATGTATAATTATTAACAATAATAAATTGCTTAGACTTTGAAATTTTAAACTTCGAAGACAATCTGACGTTTAGAATTCATAATTTTTTAATTTTTAACTTCTAAGATATTCTAGAGTTTTAGAATTCATAATCAAAATTATTTTTAGAATTTCGGATTTTGCAATAATTCCGAAAGTTTTAATTTACTTGAAGATTTTAAAGACTTCTCTAGATATTTTTAAAATTTCTAGATTTTTGAAATTCTGAACTTCAGTAATTTCTAAAAACAGTTTTTTTTTTATTAAATCCTCAAAGTTATAACATCCTTATTAATTACAGTTTGCTAAAATTTTGGTTTTTCTAAGACGTTTGAAATTCCCTAATAATTCTAAAATTTTCTCATATTTTACATTTACTTAAAATTTCTAATATTTCTGATCTTTTTGGCTTGTGTAACTCTTAATAATTTCAAATTTCTTTGACGGTTCATAATTTTTATTAATTTTAGTTATTTTTTTAATTATAGACTTTCAAGACTTTCTAGGTTTTTTAAATTCCCAATAAAGATCAAGTTATTTTTACACGTATAAGACTCTCAGGAATTTTAATTCTGAATTTACAATTTCTAAAACCTTTAATAACTTTAGAGCTTCCTGAAATTATTAACTTCTAAGGTTTTCTAGAGCTTTGGAATTCAAAATCCAAAGTTATTTCACAATTTTATTGTGACTTCCTAGTGTTTTAAAGTATTGAAACATTCTAAAGTTTTCTGTAAATCTTTTTTTTTTAATTTGTAGAATTTTGAAATTTTTTATTTCCCCAATTTTCTAAAAACTGCAGTTTTCCTTTTCCAAAAAAATCCCTTAAATTGTAAAATCTTTATTAATTCCATATTACTGACATTCTGGACTACTAGAATTTTTATGTGGTTTTAAATTCTCTAGTAATTGTAAAGTTTTTCTGTATTTTCCTAAAAATTTCTTAAATTTCTAATATTGTCTAAGACTTTTGGCTTCTATGTTTCTTAATAATTCCAATATCTGTTAGAAAATGCGCAAGATGTTTAGAATTGGGAAAGTCAACAGTACATAAGGTACTAGCAGCAACAAATTTAAAGATGTGTTCAAACTTTGCAAGAACATGATTACGAAAATCGTTCTGAATTTTGTTTCATGGTACGAGATGAAGTAGAAATTGATAAAACATTTCCTAAAAAGATCCTGTTTACGGATGAAGCTACATTTACTACAAATGGTGTAGTTTTATTACAAAACTGTCGTTGGTAGTCAATAGAAAATTCAGCATTCCGAATTATCTACAAAAATCAATTAGCTTTTAGCTTGATTAGTTTTATTTTTTACAATTGTTAAAATCAACGAACGCAATTTCTCTTCAGAAATATTAAATTCGCAGTGTTGCCATTTTGATTCTACAAACATTATGGTGATTATTTTGATAGAAAACCATTAAAGCAGTATTATAATCATGATTCTGAGCTTTCAAAGCTTTTCGCTTGATTAGTTTTATTTTTAACAATTGTTAAAATCAACGAACGCAATTTTTCTTCAGAAATATTAAATTCGCAGTGTCGCCATTTTGTTTCCACAAACATTATGGCGGTTATTTTGATAGAAAACCATTTATGCAGTATTATAATCATGATCCTGAGCTTTAAAAGCTTTTCACTTGATTAGTTTTGTTTTTTACAATTGTTAAAATCAACGAACGCAATTTTTCTTCAGAAATATTAAATTCGCAGTGTCGCCATTTTGTTTCCATAAACATTATGGCGATTATTTTGATAGAAAACCATTAATGCAGTATTATAATCATGATCCTGAGCTTTAAAAGCTCTTCGCTTGATTAGTTTTATTTTTTACAATTGTTAAAATCAACGAACGCAATTTTTCTTCAGAAATATTAAATTCGCTGTGTCGCCATTTTGTTTCTACAAATATTTTGACGATTATTTTGATAGAAAACCATTAATGTAGTATTATAATCATGATTCTGAGCTTTAAAAGCGTTTCGCTTGATTAGTTTTATTTTTTACAGTTGTTAAAATCAACGAACGCAATTTTTCTTCGGAAATATTAAATTCGCAGTGTCGCCATTTTGTTTCCACAAACATTATGGCGACTATTTCAATAGAAAATTATTAATGCAGTATTATAATCATGATCCTGAGCTTTAAAAGCTTTTCACTTGATTAGTTTTTTTTTTTACAATTGTTAAAATCAACGAACGCAATATTTCTTCAGAAATATTAAATTCGCAGTGTCGCCATTTTGTTTCCACAAACATTATGGCGACTATTTCAATAGAAAATTATTAATGCAGTATTATAATCATGATCCTGAGCTTTAAAAGCTTTTCACTTGATTAGTTTTGTTTTTTACAATTGTTAAAATCAACGAACGCAATTTTTCTTCGGAAATATTGAATTCGCAGTGTCGCCATTTTGTTTCTACAAACATTATGGCGATTATTTTAATAGAAAACCATTAATGCAGTATTATAATGATGATCCTGAGCTTTAAAAGCTTTTCGCTTGATTAGTTTTGTTTTTTACAATTGTTAAAATCAACGAACGCAATTTTTCTTCGGAAATATTGAATTCGCAGTGTCGCCATTTTGTTTCTACAAACATAATGGCGATTATTTTAATAGAAAACCATTAGTACAGTATTATAATCAAGATCCTGAGCTTTGAAAGCGTTTCGCTTGATTAGTTTTATTTTTTACAATTGTTAAAATCAACGAACGCAATTTTTCTTCAGAAATATTAAATTCGCAGTGTCGCCATTTTGTTTCCACAAACATTATGGCAATTATTTTGATAGAAAACCATTAATGCAGTATTATAATCATGATCCTGAGCTTTAAAAGCTTTTCACTTGATTAGTTTTGTTTTTTAGAATTGTTAAAATCAACGAACGTAAATTTTCTTCAGAAATATAAAATTCGCAGTGTCGCCATTTTGATTCTACAAACATTATGGCGATTATTTTGATAGAAAATCATTAAAGCAGTATTATAATCATGATCCTGAGCTTTAAAAGCTCTTCGCTTGATTAGTTTTGTTCTTTACAATTGTTAAAATCAACGAACGCAATTTTTCTTCAGAAATATTGAATTCGCAGTGTCGCCATTTTGTTTCTACAAAGATTATGGCGATTATTTCAATATAAAACTATTAATGCAGTATTATAATCATGATCCTGAGCTTTAAAAGCTTTTTACTTGATTAGTTTTTTTTTTTACAATTGTTAAAATCAACGAACGCAAATTTTCTTCAGAAATATTAAATTCGCAGTGTCGCCATTTTCTTTCTACAAATATTTTGACGATTATTTTTATAGAAAACCATTAATGCAGTATTATAATCATGATCCTGAGCTTTAAAAGCTTTACGCTTGATTAGCTTTATTTTTAACAATAGTTAAAATCAACGAAAGTAATTTTTCTTCGGAAATATTAAATTCGCAGTGTCGCCATTTTGTTTCTACAAACATTATGGCGATTACTTTAATAGAAAACCATTAATGGAGTATTATAATCAAGGTCCTGAGCTTTAAAAGCGTTTCGCTTGATTAGTTTATTTTTTAAACTTCCTAAAAGCTTCTAGTAAAAGAGATGTAAAAATCTTGCAATTTAGAAAAGAAATTCCAAGAAAACTTTGATTGTAATACTCCTGAAAAATATTTTAGAAATTTAGAAAAAGAGTTCTAGAAAGGCTTACATATTCTAGTTATCAAAGAATTTCCTAAGAGCTTCTAGTAAAATAGATGGGAAAATCTTGCAATTTGGAGAAAAAATTTCTAGAAAACTTTGGTTGTAAGAGTCCTGAAAAATAATTTAGAAATTTGGAAGAGGAATTCTAGAATGTCTTACAAATTCTAGTCATCAAAAAAAAAAATCTTAAAAGCTTCCAGAAAAATAGATGTAAAAATCCTGCAATTTGGAAATGAAATTTCAAGAAAACTTTGATTGTAAGACTCCTGAAAAATATTAATTAATATTATTAATTATTTTTGGAAACGTCAAAAATACATCAATTTAGAGTTGATCTGGTGATTTTGAAACTAATTCCTTAGTTTCGAAATCATCAGATCAATACTGATGTATTTTTTAGAAACTTTTAAATTAAGCCTTGCAAATTTCAATTTCTTTAACTCGAGTTTGCAGTGTTGCTATTTTATCTACAGGCACTTTACATCAATTATTTTTGGAAATGTATAAAATACATCAATTTTGAGTTGATCTGGTGATTTTGAAGCTATATCTTTTACTGATGTATTCTTTAGAAACTTTCAAATTTAGCCTTGAAAATTTCAATTCCCTTAATTCGTGTTTGCAGTGTTGCCATTTTATCTGCAAGCACTTTACATCAATTATTTTTGGAAATGTCAAAAATACATCAATTTTGAGTTGATTTGGTGATTTTGAAACTAATTCCTTTACTGATGTATTTTTTAGAAACCTTCAAATTAAGCCTTGCAAATTTCAATTCCTTTAATTCGAGTTTGCAGTGTTGACAATTTATCTACAATCACTTTATAGCAATTATTTTGGGAAATGTCAAAAAATACATGAATTTTGAGTTTTTTTACAAACATAATGGCGATTATTTCAATAGGAAACCATTGATGCAGTATTATAATCAAGATCCTAAACTTTAAAAGCTTTTCGCTTGATTAGTTTATGTTTTACAATTGTTAAAATCAACGAACGCAATTTGGCTTAAGGACAAATCTATAAAGAATTAACTGAAAGAACCTTCTCGGACCTTGAACTTGCCGAATCTAGCACCTCCTCATGACCCTCAAGGTCAGAGGAGGTTCTAGAATCAGCAAATCGTATTCCTTCAGCATCAACCAATTATATCACATTTTTTTCCTGTTAAAAATGCCGAACATCTAAAAACTAAAGATACATTTTCAACTATAGCTGATGATAATTGAACAGATAAAATCACTAATGATGAAGCGTTTTTTTTTTTTAAAAGGCGAAATTCTTCATTTGATGATAATCAAACAGAAAATACTATGGATTTCACTGTAGAAAAATGATATTAAATAATAATAGTCTTTATTTCTCTCTTAAATTACAATAAAGTACAATAAGAAAGAAAGTGCGTCACAAATACAGAAAAGATACTACTGTAGAAGAAATGAACCTCCAAAATGATTCTAAAGATGCCACAGTTGAAGAAATCAATGTCCAAAATAAGATGGTGGTGTTAATGAAGGAAACATCTCGAAATCAATCAAAAGAATTGGTATTCAGAAAGAGCAAACTACAGGCGATAATATTAAAACTTTCAAATATCCCTTTCTTTAACTGTTTACTGACGATAACGTGAATGTACAAGAGGAGATTGATAATACTGAAGAAGAAATTATTCAAACAGTAGAGATTCCGACAATTTTTGCTCATCATCAAGTTTACTCAGTATTGATTCTAAAATATGCTTCAAAAAGAAAATTTATACATTATTAAGCTATATTTTCTAATATTCACCTAAAAACACAGCTTAGAATAATTATGAATTTCTAATGTCCTGCAAGCGTAAAATATAAATCGAACTGCGAGCTGATTAAAATTTTTCTGTTGATGGTGATGACGAAGATTATTCTGTACACACACTGGAAAGATTATTCAATCATCAGAAATTCGAACAATTTCTAACGAGGAAATCATAACACAAAAAAACGTAAATTCTTCTCAGACGAAGATTATTCTGTGCGCCCACTTGAATATATCAAATGAAGGAAATAACATTAAAAAGAAATTATATAAACAATGGAAATTATTAAAAGTTTTGGAGAAGCAGAAGTAAGCGAAGTTTTTTCAAATTCAGCACAGAACGAAATCAGATTGCAGGATTTGAAGATGTACAAACAACCAAAATTTCTAAAAGCATAAAAAAACGGAGATGAAATTACTACAGAAATAAATTGTAATTGTCTGATTCAGTAGAAAATACCGAAATCCGAGCAGTGTTTGATTTTTAAAGAGTTCAGAAAGATAAAAACTCTTCGGGTGATGATAATAAGGTTAATTATAACGTTAAAACAACAGATTGGAGATGTACAAACAAACTGAAATTGCCTAACAGCTCTGAAAACGCAGATAAAAAATTACTACAAAAGTAAACCTAATTCAGTAGAAGAAAAAAAAAACGAAATCCCTGTAGTTGATTTTTAAACTTACTTTCCAAACAGATATAGATAAAAATTCTGCAACTGATGATAATGCAGTGTCGCCATTTTGTTTCGCCATTATGTTGGTAGAAAACTATTAATGCAGTATTGTAATTATGATCCTGAGCTTTAAAAAATTTATTTTCGCTTGATTAGTAATTGTTAAAATTGAATTCAATGGGGTAATAGTGGCAGTGCATTGTGTGTTAATGTGTGACCTGAAGGGAAACGCGTGGAAAGCGATGGCAGAGCGAGGAAATCCCGGATCACGTCTAGTAATTTATTAGATAGGTTGAATATTAATGCTCCAGGAAGTAGGATGTGAGTGCATTGAACCGATTGAACCATCGGGAAAGGAAGAAATGCACCGCCGTTTACGGCTATGCACTTCGTTTACGCATCGTTTCGTCCGTAAACGCAAAGTCATTCTTAGCTTATTCAGTTAATGGCCGATTAATGCACACAACTGGACCTATAACATTTTGAAGATAATTGAGTAAAATCTAAGACATTTTTTGAGTAATTACTAACAAATCAATTCTCATTACTGTTAAACATTGATATTTAGATTTGCTAAAGACACGTTATAGTTAACGTTCATGCTCAAGAAAATAAAAACTTTATGTATTAACAATTTTATAGTTTATATAGGTTTTATGATTATAGATTACGCCAGTAGTGCTTAAGCTAATAAAAGTCATTTTTGAATTGGTCGTCTTAATGTTTGTAACACAATAAAGAATCACCCATTTTGATGTAAAAGGTAATAACTCCAACCACGACTCATTTGGAAAGAAGCACGTAAACCCATTACACCACCAGGATACATTCGAGTAAATTTATTCCGAGACATTGTAACCATTATCATCTGAGCAGAAGAAAAAAAAAAGGAGAAGGTTAATAAAAACCTTTCCTTTTCAGAACTTAATGTATTCAATGGATTTTGTCCAGCACACGTGTGTGCCTGTGTAGTGGTCCTGATTAAATTTCATCTGAACATTCATCTAAATTTATGTATTTTAGTGTCTCGGGCGAGATTAAAAAAGGAGCGAAACAAATTATACAGGTGTGTAAGACAGGTAGCTCGAGGTAGGATCATCCCTCTTCCTCCCAGCACACCCGTGCTCACCTACCAGAAGACGTTGTTGCTTCTTTTTCCTCTTCTTCTTCTTCTTTTTTCTTCACTTCGGAGGCGCATTCCAGTTTCAAAATTATAATGGCCCGATCGAATCGGATGGCCCATATTTTAATTGGGGCTTTATTTATAACTTAACTACCGTATATTTCAACTCTCCCGTTGTGTGCCTGTACTAAAAATACTTATTCTTCATCTGAATATTAATTAGTAAATTTTTGAATAATTGCTCGAAGATACTAAAATAATAGATCATTCTAAAAGCCTAAAATACTGAAGATTTTTTGATAAATTTGGATGAATGAAAAAGTAGAAGAATACAATATCTGAAAAAGGTAATTTATAACACTTACGCGTTGAAGTATCAAAAACTGTATTATAAAATCCCCTCGTGCGTACAAATTCTGTAAAGAAATCTGTTCGTTTGAATCGAATCGCCCAACAAAAAAACGAAAAAGAAAGGAACTCCTTGGGAGCTTTTCATGCCTCCCCGGTTCAATGAACCTCGTGACCAGGGGTGAATGATGTGGATACGAATGGATTAATCTTCCTTTTCCGCGGGCCACAATGTCACAAAAGGATTAGGCGCTATTATCATTTTTCTCTGTTGATGTACTCGGCTTATATATTTCTTTTTTTAATGTTATGTAATGATATTACTTATAAAGTCAAGTCCGTACTATGAGGCCGAGAATAAATCATCTAACATTAATCAAGGTTTTTTCTTTAGTGGTTTAAATTAATCATTTTCATGGACACTATTAGAAAGGTGGATGAATTATAAAAATACAAAAACTGGAGCATAATTAAAAGCATAATTTTTGAAATTATATTATATAAGGTTAAGAAAGATGTTTTTACATCCAAGTCTTAATCAAATCGTAAATACCTTTAATTTTAATATTAAGTTGAGAAAATTGGTTTATATTTGAAACACTTCTTCAGGTTACCATACGTAACTAATTTTAAAAATCTAATAATCCACTTACCTATATTCACCACTTGAGTTTGTAATTAATCAACCTTTTAATTGCCACCATAGTATACTGTATCAGTATTTCTTTAAGTGTTATTATCCGCATCAATTTAAATTACAGAAACCCAAGAGAATTTATTTAAAACACCAAAAACAAAAAACTACGTTTAATTTAACACACACAAACAGTGCCATTAAGTCGTATAATATCAGCAACTCGTGTTAACAACAGTGCTCCACCATAATACCATATACTTAAGAGAATTCAACATTTCGCAGATGTATCAAGTAAATTATTGTGGACGTACGACCATTAAACTCACAACAAATTAACTCCCGTGTACGGCCTCTACAGAGAGCGAAAAAAAAAAAGAAATAAACGAACGGGCTATAATTTACAGATTTGGCTACCTGTTGTTATGGTTGGCGTTATGGTAGTTTATAGTACCTGTCTGGCTACCGAGATACCCAGGGGTATATCTAGATGGGTATCACAATAGCCCCACCCGACGTCGCCCTTGAATATTTAAATGAAATGAATTCGAATATCTACGCGGAGTGGCTCTACAACGGTCGGCACCCAATAAATAATCAGATAATGTTTTAAACGCATGATCGATTGTGATTACAATAGGTTTTTTCAATTCGAAACGCAGGTTGTAAATAATTTTAACGATAAAAATCGAAGTTACAGCCTAATAGTAATAAAACAATACACTTCCGATAAGGGAGAAGCTTTAAAAGCTCAAAATCTACACGAGAAGCTTTTAAAGCTCAGGATACAGATTATAATATCGCATTATTGTTTGTAGAAACAAAATGGCGACACTGCGAATTTCATATTTCTGAAGAAAAAATGCGTTCCTTGATTTTAACAATTGTTAAAAATAAAACTAATCAAGCGTAAAGCTTTTAAAGCTCAGGATCATCATTATAGTACTGCATTTATAATTTTCTATCAAAATAATCGCCATAATGTTTGTGGAAACAAAATGGCGACACTGCGAATTTAATATTACCGAAGAAAAATTGCGTTCGTTGATTTTAACAATTGTAAAAAATAAAATTAATCAAGCGAAAAGCTTTTAAAGCTCAGGGTCATGATTATAATACTGCATTAATGATTTTCTATTAAAATAATCACCACAATGTTTGTAGAAACAAAATGGCGACACTGCGAATTTAATATTTCTGAAGAAAAATTGCTTTCGTTGATTTTAACAATTGTTAAAAATAAAACTAATCAAGCGTAAAGCTTTTAAAGCTCAGGATCATGATTATAATACTGCATTAATAATTTTCTATTGAAATAGTCGCCATAATGTTTGTGGAAACAAAATGGCATCAGTGCGAATTTAATATTTCTGAAGAAAAATTGCGTTCGTTGATTTTAAGAAATGTTAAAAATAAAACTAATCAAGCGTAAAGCTTTTAAATCTTGATTATAATACTGTAGTAATGGTTTTCTATTAAAATAATCGCCATACTGTTAGAAAAAACAAAATGCGACACTGCGAATTTATTATTTCCGAAGAAAAATTCCGTTCGTTGATTTTAACAATTGTAAAAAATAAAACTAATCTTCGAACTTCTCCCCTTTCACTTTTTGTAGCGTCCCACAATGATCTGCACTATCAGCTACCCTCTACTCCCTCTTCACGTACGATATTACTTCCCCAAAATTTTCCAATATTCAAATGTGCGCGAATTACACTGTTACACACTGGGAATACCATGAAACAAAATTTCAAAACTACAAAAAGATGTCAAGTCCTTTATTGGAGTTTAAAGCGTTGCAATATAGCAATTGTTTTAGAGAAATTTTATGGTTGCATTAATTTTAAACGGATTTAAAAAAAATTAAAACTAATTTCATCGTTGGTAATTGGTTTACAATTTTTTAAATCACGAAATGCATTTTTATTCTTTTTCATTCGAGTTAAGCGCGTTGCGGTTTGTTTCTCGCTACGATATGGCAATTGTTTTAATGAAATTTTATAAATTACTTAATTTTAAACGGATTTTATAAATTTTAAGCTAATTTGAGTGGTGATTATTTTTTAACATTGTTTTTAAACACCGAATTCACTTTTATTTTTCTTTATTCGAGTTTAGAGCGTTGCCGTTTTGTTTCTTGTTGCGATATAGCAATTGTTATGAGGAAATATTATTAATTAGTTAATTATGAAAGTAATTTGAAAATGTTAAACTAATTTCATCGGTGGTTTTTGCTTTACAATTTTTTTAAATCCCTGAATACACTTTTATTTTCCTTCATTCGAATTTAGCGTCCTACCATTTTGTTTCTCGCTGCGATATAGCTATTGTTTTAGAGATATTTTATAAATTAGTTAATTTTGAACTGATTTTGTAAATTTTAAGTCAATTCCTTTAGTGGCTAATTTTTTAAATTGTTTTTAAACACCGAATGCACTTTTAATTTCATTCATTCGTGTTTAGCGCGTTGCCGTTTTGTTTCTCGCTGCGATATGGCAATTGTTTTAAAGGAATTTTATAAACTACTTAATTTTAAACGGATTTTGTGAATTTTAAGATAATTTCATTGGTGGTTATTTTTTTACATTGTTTTTAAACACCGAGTGCACTTTTATCTTCTATCATTCGAATTTAGCGCGCTGTCATTTTATTTCTCTCTGCGATATAGCAATTTTTTTGAAGAAATGTTGTATATTCGTTAATTTTGAACTGGTTTTGTAAATTTAAAGCGAATTCCATTGATGATTTTTATTTTAAATTGTTTTTAAACACCGAATTAATTTTTATTTTCCTTCATTTGAGTTTAACGCGCTGCCGTTTTGTTTCTCGTTGCGGTATAGCAATTGTTTTAGAGAAATTTTATAAATTAGTTAATTCTAAACGGATTTTATAAATTTTAAGCTAATTTGAGTGGTGATTATTTTTTAACATTGTTTTTAAACAGCGAATGCACTTTTATTTTTCTTTATTCGAGTTTAGAGCGTTGCTGTTTTGTTTCTTGTTGCGATATGGCAATTGTTATAAAGAAATATTATAAATTAGTTAATTGTGAAAGTATTTTGCAAATTTAAAACTAATTTCTTCGGTGATTTTTGCTTTACAATTTTTTTAAATCCCTGAATACACTTTTATTTTCCTTCATTCCAATTTAGCGTGCTACTATTTTGTTTCTCGCTGCGATATATCAATTGTTTTAGAGAAATTTTATAAATTCGTTAATTTTGGACTGATTTT
The DNA here is from genome assembly GCA_963969525.1 of Ontholestes murinus. NCBI lineage: Eukaryota > Metazoa > Arthropoda > Insecta > Coleoptera > Staphylinidae > Ontholestes > Ontholestes murinus. The sequence goes on from OZ018387.1 coordinate 60,884,183, forward strand.
GTAAATTTAAAGTCAATTCCTTAGGTGGTTAATTTTTTAAATTGTTTTTAAACAGCGAATGCACTTTTATTTTCATTCATTCGTGTTTATCGCGTTGCCGTTTTGTTTCTCGCTGCGATATAGCAATTGTTTTAAAGAAATTTTATAAATTACTTAATTTTAAACGGATTTTGTAAATTTTAAGATAATTCCTTCGGTGATTATTTTTTTACATTGTCTTAAACACCGAGTGCACTTTTATCTTCTATCATTCGAATTTAGCGCGCTGTCATTTTGTTTCTCGCTGCGGTATAGCAATTGTTTTGGAGAAATGTTGTATATTCGTTAATTTTAAACTGTTTTTGTAAATTTAAGGCTAATTCCATTGGTTATTTTTGTTTTAAATTGTTATTAAACACCGAATTGGTTTTTATTTTCCTTCATTTGAGTTTAGCGCGTCGCCGTTTTGTTTCTCGTTGCGGTATAGCAATTGTTTTAGAGATATTTTATAAATTAGTTAATTCTAAACGGATTTTGTAAATTTTAAGTTAATTTGCATTGTGATTATTTTTTACATTGTTTTTAAACACCGAATGCACTTTTATTTTCCTTTATTCGAGTTTAGAGCGTTGCCGTTTTGTTTCTTGTTGCTATAGCAATTGTTATGAGGAAATATTATAAATTAGTTAATTATGAAAGTATTTTGCAAATTTAAAACTAATTTCATCGTTAGTTATTACTTTTCAATTTTTTTTAAATCCCTGAATGCACTTTTATTTTCCTTCATTCGAATTTAACGTGCTACCATTTTGTTTCTCGCTGCGATATAGCAATTGTTTTAGAATTTTTTTATAAATTAGTGAATTTTTAACTGATTTTGTCAATTTAACGTCAGTTCTTCTGGTGGTTAATTTTTTAAATTGTTTTTAAACACCGAATGCACTTTTATTTTCCTTTATTCGAGTTTAGCGCGTTGCCGTTTTGTTTTTTGCTGCGATATGGCAATTGTTTTAGAGAAATGTTGTTTATTCGTTAATTTTGAACTCATATTGTAAGTTTAAAGCCAATTCAATTGAACATTTTTGTTTTAAGTCGTTTTTAAACACCGAATTAATTTTTATTTTCTTTCATTCGTGTTTAGCGCGTTGGCGTTTTGCTTCTCGCTACTATATAGCAATTGTTTTAGAGACACTTTATAAATTAGTTAATTTTGAACTGATTTTGTAAATTTAAAGTCAATTCCTTCGGTGGTTAATTTATTAAATTGTTTTTAAACACCGAATGCAATTTTATTTGACTTTAGCGCGTTGCCGAATTGTTTTTCGCTGCAATGTAGCAATTGTTTTTGAGAAATTTTATATTTAAATGTAACTTAGCAATTGTTTTGATGGTTAACCCAAGCGAGTAATTTTTTACAATTTTTTGAATCCCTCGAAATCAATTTTATTTCCTTCAATTTAATTTTGGAGCTCCGCCATTTTGTTTCTCATCATAATTTATGAATTGTTTTGAATGTTTATTAAAGAGTTGTTAATTAGGGATGAATTTTGAAATTTTCAGCCTTATTAATCGAGTGAGTAATTTTCTATAATTTTTTAATTCCTCGAAATCAATTTTATTTCCTTCAATTTAAGTTTAGAGCTCCGCCATTTTGTTTCTCGCCATAATTTATCAATAGTTTCAATTGTTTATTAAAAAGTAGTTAATTAAGGATAATTTTGAAAGTTTCAGCCTTATTACTCGACTGAGTAATTTTCTAAAAATTTTTTAATTTCTCGAAAACAATTTTATTTCCTTCAATTTAAGTTTGGAGCTCCGCCATTTTGTTTCTCGTCATAATTTATCAATAGTTTCAATTGTTTATTAAAGAGTAGTTAATTAGGGTTGAATTTTGAAATTTTTGGCTTTATTACTGAAGTGAGTATTTTTTTACAATTTTTTGAATTCCTTGAAATCAAATTTATTTTCTTCCATTTAAGTTTGGAGCTCCACTACTTTGTTGCTCGTTATAATTTATCAATTGTTTCGATTATTTATTAAAAAGTAGTTAATTAGGGATGTATTTTGAAAATTTCAGCCTTATTACTCAAGCGAGTATTTTTTTACAATTTTTTTAATTCCTCGAAATCAATTTAATTTCCTTCAATTTAAGTTTGGAGCTCCGCCATTTTCTTTCTCGTCATAATTTATTAATAGTTTCGATTGTTTATTAAAAAGTAGTTAATTAGGGATGAATTTTGAAATTTTCAGCCTTATTACTTGAGTGAGGAATTTTCTACAATTTTTTGAATTCCTCGAAATTAATTTTATTTTCTTCAATTTAAGTTTGGAGCTCCGCCATTTTGTTTCACGCCATAATGTATCAATTGTTTTGATTGTTTATTAAAGAGTAGTTAATTAGGGATGAATTTTTAAATTTTCAGCCTTATTACTCGAGTGAGTAATTTTCTACAATTTTTTGAATTCCTCGAAATCAATTTTTTTTCCTTTAATTTAAGTTTGGAGCTCCGCCATTTTGTTTCTCGTTATAGTTTATCAATAGTTTTGATTGTTTATTAAAAAGTAGTTAATTAGGGATGAATTTTTAAATTTTCAGCCTTATTACTCGAGTGAGTAATTTTTTACAATGTTTTGAATTTCTCTTGATAAATATTTTAAAATCTTTTTTGTTAATTTTAAAGAAACTAGATTTATTGGTTGATATGAATTTACAGGCGAATTGACCTAAAATTTACGATAAGAAATAATAACATTTCCACGAAAGTTTACTCCTAATCGTTCTTATTGTATTACACGGTAATCAATGCAGTCGAACGTGTTTAATCCATGAAATTGGCAATATTATAAATTATACGATCATAAACCGAGCCGTAAAGTCAGCGATTAAATGCACAATTAACTCGGAATCGGGCTGGATGTATTGAATGACATGTAGATTAAGCACGGAATACTGCAAAGCGCACATAAAATCGATAGGATTTCCGTTATATTTACATAATTACCGCACGTAAGAAATAAACAATATAATAAAATTTAATGAGTTTACATTGATTTATTTATACACAAAATTAATTTTTTTATTTGAAGCTTCATTTAAACTAGACACTGGTGGATACTTCGTTCAATGCACTCTTGATGAAACGAAATTGTCATTGGACGTAATAACTAACCAACATTACCAACTTCACCACCACTAAGTTTAATTTCGTTCTTCCAGCTATTGCTATCTGTGCATCTATTGGAATAGATACACATTACCATGACACTGAAATTTACATACAATACGAATGCACGATAATACATCAGACGGACGCTGTGTATCATTTACGATCGCTGATGCACAATGCGGACCCGTCCATCAAAAACTCTGGACGACATAAATTTTCACAATGCACGCTCGCGTTTACAATAAATCTCCTACGCATATGAAAAGAGGGTGGTCGTAAAAATTCTAAATAGGTCGCGTCACTGGTTTCCAGGAAGCATTCAAGTGTCAGGAAGGGAGCTGGTGAGAATCGGTTGTAATTGCTTCAAGGGATTATGAGAGAATTGTGATGGAAATGTTATTCAAATTAATAATAGTATACAAAATTATGTGATATACAATATAAGTATGTTCGTTAAAATTGGTAATTTCATCTCTAAAGAAATTTCAGTTATCTCAGGGGTTACCCCAAGGCTCTCATTTTGGCCCAATATTAGTCAACATCTTTATTATTTTATATTATATTATTATATGCTGATGACTTAAAGATATTTAATGAAGATATTAAACAATAACAGTATATCAAAACTGATTTGCATCTGAACATCAAGAAATGTAATGTTTTCTAATAGAACTCTTATTTATTAAATTACAGATTTGCTTTTTCAATTTTTATAAGCAGCATGATAAAACACGAATCATTAAAATTCAGTCACGTCCCTTGGCGCCTTCTAGATTTATTTACGACCCAACAACCTCAACAAACAAAAAATACGATGGCTCGTGCTGCAATTAGCATTCCCTCTAATTACTACAGTAAATTTAATTACGTTTGCAATTCCATTTAAAATTCCTCTACACTGCACGGTCCCATGGAATTATAATCAATTTTTGTTTACAATTTTACGGACGTAAACGTCCACTTTTTTCCCCGTAATTAATTAGCATCGCCGGTAAATAATTTTATATAAAAGAAATTACCTCTCGAGTTTTACAGCCGTTAAAATTATCCACGCCGCATAACTTTAATGCAAAACAAAAGCAAAACGTTTGATATAAATGGAGACGTTAAGGTACTAATTACAATTTTTTTCCTGCATGTTTGCTTATTACACTTCTTTTTATTGGCGAATTAGCTTTATAATTGTGGACGCCTTAATTGAAAAATCCGCCGTTCATCAAATTCGAATTGCCCAATCACCGTCACTTAAATTGCTACCAGTAGATTCCTAAATTGATTGCGGGCATAAATCAAGTGGCTACACGTTGCACCCGAATGTCCTAGTAGGAAAAAACCAGACCGGCGAGATGTTGACGGATTCGTAATTAACATACGAAACCGTTAATCAAAATATCAATGTCAAAAATGATGATTTTGAAACTAATTCCTTTGCTGATGTATTTTTTAGAAACCTTCAAATTAAATCTTGCAAATTTCAATAATTTTAATTCGAGTTTCCAGTGTTGCCATTTTATCTACAAGCACTTTACATCAATCATTTTTGGATATGTCAAAAACACATCAATTCTGAGTTGATCTGGTGATTTTGAAACTAATTCCTTCACTGATGTATTTTTTAGAAACCTTCAAATTGAGCCTTGCAAATTTCAATTCCTTTAATTCGAGTTTGCAGTGTTGCCATTTTATCTACAAACACTTTACAAAAATTATTTTTGGAAATGACAAAGATACATCAATTTTGAGTTTATCTGGTAATTTTAAAACTAATTCCTTTACTGATGTATTTTTTAGAAACCTTAAAATTAAGCCTTGCAAATTTCAATTCCTTTATTTCGAGTTTGCAGTGTTGCCATTTTATCTACAAGCACTTTACATCAATTATTTTTGGAAATGTTAAAAATACATCAATTTTAAGTTGATCTAGTAATTTTGAAACTAATTCCTTCACTGATGTATTTTTTAGAAACCTTCAAATTAAGCCTTGCAAATTTCAATTCCTTTAATTCGAGTTTGCAGTGTTGCCATTTTATCTACAACCACTTTACATCAATTATTTTTGGAAATGTTAAAAATACATCAATTTTGAGTTGATGTGGTGATTTTGAAACTAATTCCTTTACTGATGTATTTTTTAGAAACCTTAAAATTAAACCTTGCAAATTTCAATTCCTTTAATTCGAGTTTGCAGTGTTGTCATTTTTTCTACAAGCACTCAACATTAATTATTTTTGGAAATGTTAAAAATACATCAATTTTGAATTGGTCTGGTGATTTTCAAACTAATTCCTTCACTGATGTATTTTTTAGAAACCTTCAAATTGAGCATTGCAAATTTCAATTCCTTTAATACGAGTTTGCAATGTTGCCATTTTATCTACAAGCACGTTACATTAATTATTTTTGGAAATGTCAAAAATACATCAATTTTCAGTTGGTCTCGTGATTTTAAAAATAATTTCTTTACTGATGTATTTTTTAGAAACCTTCAAATTAAATCTTGCAAATTTCAATTCCTTTAATTCGAGTTTGCAGTGTTGCGATTTTATCTACAAGCACGTTACATCAAATATTTTTGGAAATGTCACAAATACATAAATTTCGAGTTTATCTAGTGATTTTTAAACCAATTCCTTTACTGATGTTTTTTTAGAAACCTTCAAATTAAGCCTTGCAAATTTCAATTCCTTTAATTCGAGTTTGCAGTGTTGCCATTTTATCTACAAGCACTTTACAACAATAATTTTTGAAAATGTAAAAAATACATCAATTTTGAGTTGATCTTATGATTTTGAAACTAATTCCTTTACTGATGTATTTTTTAGAAAGCCTCAAATTAAGCCTTGCAAATTTCAATTCCTTTAATTCGAGTTTGCAGTGTTGCCAATTTATCTACAAGCACTTTACATCAATTATTTTTGGTAATGTCAAAAATACATCAATTTTAAGTTGATCTGGTGATTTTGAAACTAATTCCTTTACTGATGTATTTTTTAGAAACTTTCAAATTAACCCTTGCAAATTTTAATTCCTTTAATTCGAGTTTGCAGTGTTGCCATTTTACCCACAAGCACTTTACATTAATTATTTTTGGAAACGTCAAAAATACATCAATTTTGAGTTGATCTGGTTATTTTGAAACTAATTCCTTCACTGATGTATTTTTTAGAAACTTTCAAATTAAACCTTGCAAATTTCAATTCCTTTAATTCGAGTTTGCAGTGTTGCCATTTTATCTACAAGCACTTTAGATCAATTATTTTTGGAAATGACAAAAATACATCAATTTTGAGTTGATCTGATGATTTTGAAACGAATTCCTTTACTGATGTATTTTTTAGAAATCTTCAAATTAAGCCTTGCAAATTTCAATTACTTTAATTCGAGTTTGCAGTGTTGCCATTTTATCTACAAACACTATACATTAATTATTTTTGGAATTGTCAAAAACACATCAATTTTGAGTTGATCTGGTGATTTTGAAACTAATTCCTTTACTGATGTATTTTTTAGAAACCTTCAAATCAAGCCTTGCAAATTGCAATTCCTTTAATTCGAGCTTGCAGTGTTGCCATTTTGTCTACAAGCACTTTACATTAATTATTTTTGGAAATGTCAAAAATACATCAATTTTGAGTTGATCTGGTTATTTTGAAACTAATTCCTTCACTGATGTATTTTTTAGAAACCTTCAAATTAAACCTTGCAAATTTCAATTCCGTTAATTCGAGTTTGCTGTATTGCCATTTTATCTACAAGCACTTTACATCAATTATTTTTGGAAATGTCAAAAATACATCAATTTTGAGTTGATCTGGTGATTTTAAAACTAATTCCTTTACTGATGTATTTTTTAGAAACCTTCAAATTAAGCCTTGAAAATTTCAATTCCTTCAATTTAAGTTTGCAGTGTTGCCATTTTATCTACAAGCATTTTACATCAATTATTTTTAAAAATATCAAAAACACATCAATTTTGAGTTGATCTGGTGATTTTGAAACTAATTCCTTTACTGATGTATTTTTAGAAACCTTCAAATTAAACCTTGCAAATTTCAATTCCTTCAATTCAAGTTTGCAGTGTTGCCATTTTATCTACAAGCACGTTACATTAATTATTTTTGGAAATGTCAAAAATACATCAATTTTCAGTTGATCTCGTGATTTTAAAACTAATTCCTTCACTGATGTATTTTTTAGAAACCTTCAAATTAAATCTTGCAAATTTCAATTCCTTCAATTCGAGTTTGCAGTGTTGCCATTTTATCTACAAGCACTTTACATCGAATATTTTTCGAAATGTCAAAACTACATTAATTTTGAGTTGATCTGGTGATATTGAAACTAATTTCTTTACTGATGTATTTTTTACAAACCTTCAAATTAAATCTTGCAAATTTCAATTGCTTTAATTCGAGTTTGCAGTGTTGCCATTTTATCCACAAGCACGTTACATCAATTATTTTTGGAAAATTGAAAAATACATCAATTTTGAGTTGATCTAGTGATTTTGAAACTAATTCCTTTACCGATGTATTTTTCAGGAACTTTCAAATTTCTTCAAAATCTTCAGATTTGTTATGCAATTTTAAAAATATTGAAATATTTAGGAAAATGGAATTAAACATTAATTTAAGAAAAACTATAAACGTTTAGAAAGAATTTTAAAATGTTTGGATTGTTTTCAATCTTTAATGACCCTGAAATATTTTTGGAATTTATAAAAGAAATAGACAAACATGTTTAGAAAACATAGAATTTTAGAATTGTATACATTTTTGGAATTTTTGTAAATCCTAAATGACCCTGGAATGTTATGCGAGTTCTAGAATTCAGCAACTCTAGAAATTTAGAATTCTAAAAACCTTACAATGTTTGATTGTTTTTAAAATCGTAAGCAGCTCTAAAACATTAAATCTAATATACAAGGAAAGATAAAAATGTTTAAGAAGTTTGGTATTTTAAAGAACTCTATAACTTTAGAATAGTGAAGACTTCATAATATCTTCTTTATGATAATTTAAAATTGTAAAGACTTTAGAAGTTTTTGGATTTTGAAATTTTTTGGAAACTCTAATCTAAAAACATTACAGAAAAAACGCTTAGGAGTTCTGGAATTTTAAAGAACTCTAAATACTTCATAATATTTTTGTTTTATTTATGCAAACGACTTTAGAATATTTCGAAATTAGGAAAAGGTAAAAATGTTTAAGAACTTTAGAGAGCAATAGAATGAAGTCTTAAGCAACTTTAGAATATTTTAGGAAATATAAAATTCAAGAAAACCTTAACAACAGAAATATTTTGCGATCTCTTAAATTTTAAAGTCTTAAAAATCTGGAATATTTAGAAAAATTAAAATCTTGATTAAATTCAACTAAAAATTCAAAGCGTTTTGAAGTTGTTACAATAAGATAAGATTATTCTTTTAAATGCTTAATATTTTTTGAATACTTAACACTAGAGAATTTTAAACAGTTCTAAAGAATAAAAATTATAGATTTTGGTAATTCTGCAATAAAAAACAAAGATTTTGAATGTTAAAGATTTAAGATATTTCAAAATAAATTGTAAATTTTTGGAAACTTCAAAAGGATATAATCTTAAAGTTTAGTAATTCTATTAAAAAAAACAGGTACAACATTGGAGAAACAAAAAAAAGTCGACCAAAATCTTTAAGAATGGCAGAAATTTTAAAATAAATTGTAAATTTTTTGAAACTTCAAAAGGATATAATCTTAAAGTTTAAGTAATAAAAAAGGTCGACCAAAATCTTGAGAACGTGAATAGTTTGAACCACTTATCAATTCGAAAGCGCGCAAGCGCTAAATGTATCTTTTTAACTGGTCCACCAAATATAAACTTTCTTTTGGGACACCCTGTATTACCTAAATACTTCGCAGATTCGCAATTGTTTTCCCGTAGGTAAACCGATTATGTGAAATGATCGGCCGGGCCAGAATTTTATAAACGCGGAATTATCCATCACTCGTTTAATTATGGCGAACGTACGGAGTCACTGTTATAATTAAATTGCCACTATCAATCTTACCCTCCGGATTGTAAATTATGAAGAGTTATGCGCGGCGGCGGCGGTGAAACGCCACTTCAAGGCACGGCCCGTCGAAAATAAACGGGGAAGAAAAAAACACTAAAAATTTTAATGGTCGTTTTCTTTATTTAGAGAGAATACCAATTGTATTAACATTGCGGCGCAATTGAATAATTAATCTTCATTTAACGACACGTAAATTAACGAGTGACACGCGAAAGAAGAGCGACGGTAATCTTAATGATATTGGCGTTGGCGTGTGTATTTAATTAACGGCTGTCGTTAATTAAGATTCGAGTACATCGAAAGAAAAAAAATAAGAGTAGTAGGAGGATATTTATGTGTTTTATTTAAAAAAATGTTTCTATGTAGAAATTATTATTACTACACAATTATAAAAACAGCAATTTGATAAAAATTTTAGAACTATATATTCAAACTACAATGATATAAACAGGGGGATCCCCATCACGTTTTTTTAATGTGGGATAGTGGACACCCACCCACCCTACATATACATTTTAACATAAATTGAAAGTGACGGTGATTTTTAACAATTTCATCAATATTTTAATGTTTCGTTTTGTTGGAAACTTAACAGCGATCAGCAAATGAAATTACTATGTATATGTAGGGTGGGGAGGGGGTGGCCTCTATTCCACCTTTCAATTTTTAAGATATTCTCGAAGGTTCTTTCAAACATTCTTGCACTTAACAAGTAATTAATTGATTGTATTTTACATTAATATTTAATGAGTAAAATTAAAGCGTATGTTTGGATATGAATGAAATTTTAATCAATTACTATATTTTATTATTTAAACGTTTGCGACACGTTTGGTAAAAGAAATTCCTACCCCTTCTTGGTGATGTAATTTCCATGTCAGATTAAATAATTATCAGTTGTACCCTGTAAAATTTATATGAGAACTTATTTCGATAATGTCTCTTCACACTAGCTGTTTGTTTCTCGTCTGGTCGTATATCTTCTGTTAGATATTAATTATGAAATTACTGGACGTGGTAGTACCGAGGTACCACCGGGGAGAGAGCTAACCGCACGGCCGTATATGCCCACAATTAATTAAACGCTATCACGAGGAATCTTTTAATGAAATAATTTCTAGTTGACTTAATTACGGTGCTTTATAGGGTAATTCGAGTACAAGTAGCACGACGACCGTTTTATCGCCCGACGTTTTAATGTAAATTTAGTGACATTTTATGAAATTAAATCTGTCTTTTATGGGAAACGTATTGAATAGATATGTCAATTTACGTGACGGCTGAAAAAAGAATGGTGTACCGGTTAGCTTTAAATTGATTCGATTAGCAATTTTGATTATTCCGTCGCTCGGAGATTTTATCGGAACCGGCGTACACATTTTTTTTTCTTCAACTTTTAGATCGGGCGTATCGTTATATTAGTGCTGCAATTATAAAGAATCCGAGATCAGATTAATTGTACGAAGCAGTAGTTTCGTATGGTGGTGCCCCCGGCGGTCCTCCTCGAATGGTGTACCTGGTAATCTGCCATGTTGCGCTCCAGTATTTCTTTGTTCTCGCCGGAGGGTGTCCGCTATCTATACTTCTATTCCATAACTCATACCGTTCATTAAACTAATGTCCATTGATTTATGCCGTTTTAAATAATTGCCCATGCCAGTCGCGTATATCTCAACTTCAATTACCATTGTTCGCCATTCATCGTATGGTAATAACGAATGCCGTATAGATCGATATATTGTTTAGATTGGATTATCAGCTATTCGGAATCAAGGTATTATGCACGACCGAATCATGGTTCGAACCATTCAATATATTCAACAGTAAGCAAAATGTTTTATCTTCTATTAAATGCTTTACCAAAACCAGTGACAATGTAAAGTTCTAGTGTGTGTGTGTGAGAGCTTTACTTATACAATGTAGGTTCTTTTCTGGGTGAGGTTCTTTCGTGATAAAGAAGATTCCGTTTTTTCTTGTTTATTATTTCACTTATATTACAACAGTGTTATAAACGACCGACGTTATATGTGTGTGTGTGTGTGTGTGTGTGTACCAATTGAGAGCCGATGTAAGAGAGTTCAAGTTGACAGACGAAGCAAGAGTGACGTTCCCGCAAGACCAAAATGTAAAGTTAATTAAAATACAATTAGTGCTTTTAGCAATAGGAGGGAGAATGGGATAAGCCGGGGTGAACTGTGTACAATTGATAACTTAATAGTTTCCACTAATTCCAAAATCGAATTAGCTATTTGTTCTTCCTAGACTTATCTGCATGCGCGCGGCACCGAAAAGCACACAATAACATAACTTAAAATAAATACACACAAATACAAATATACAAATCAATAAAGTAAATAATTTAAATAATACAAATATATAAATAATAATAGAATTTCCCATAACATATAAATATTATAAATATATACATACACATATACATTACACTTCCCCCCTTAATATGAAAAAAATAGACCATTTCTATGATATATTTTTTTTTGAAAAACAATAAAATAAAATAAAAGACATACAAATAATATAAATAAAATATTCATAAATCCTGTGGAAAAATCTTACAAACTAGGAACCAAACCATGTTATGATAATAAAATATTAGTTATATTTGAGAATAGTTAAACTATTCTTACTCTATGAGCGGCAAGTCTTGCACTTCTCCTCAATTGAGCTTGTGGCACTAAATTATAGGCAGCTATTTCTGCGGCTGATCTTACAATATTTAATTCAACATTTTCTAGTTGTATTTGAGCAGCGGGTCTTACAAAATTTAATTCGACATTCTCCGGTTCCATGCGAGTGGCAGGTCTAATTAGATTTCTAATTACATGACAGCACTTGAACAATTTTAGTTTAAAGAAAATGAAAGCAACTATAAGAATTGACGATATTTGATAAAAATGATGCAGTTGTATGAAAATCCAAATTCATGTTTTCCATAAAATTAGCTTTTTCTTGTAGTGACTTTAATTTGTGGCTAGCAATATTTATATCGTGTAAATCTAGTCTATTCATATGAACCTTTTCTATATGTATAGTCTGTATTTTATTTAAAGATTAATTATTGAAGTCATTGAAAATATTATATCTGGGTAAACTAAACTTCAGCTTACTTTTATAGGATCTGTCAGAGTAAAATGTAATCTCCTTCGTACATATTTTACAATTTGGAATGACATTTAAAATTCCTGTACCGTTTATTAATAGGTCAACAACATTAAAATTTTTGCAAGAGATAGATATTTCTTGAGGTTTAGGTGCAACATATAACCACGAGTTTGTTTCCTCTAGTTTAGTCCACCTAGGTTTCTCTAGTAGAGTTATGCGAGTGTTACAATTATCATTTAACTTGAAATTTAACAAAATATCAATCTCACAAAGAAAAAATTAAAAGTTTGCATAGTTACTAAAGGAATATCGATAATGAATATAAGCAGACTATTTTTTTGCTGATAATTTAATTAATTTAAATAAATCACAAATATTTTCTAAATTCAAAGCAACCGGGTAAGTCAAAAAAGTTGTAAGCAAAAACTGGACTGACGATTTCAATTCATTGATTAGTTGTGCAGGCGGTAAAACATCAGGATGTAATCTATTTGTTTTAGAAAACAGAATTGAATTAATTAAAGTAGTATATTGTCTTTCAGCATCATGTATCATTATTATTAATAAATCAATGTGTTCATCAAGATTTTGTCTAATTTCTAAATTCCATATTGTTTCATTAGGCTTAACTGTGTAATTTTTAAATTTTTCAAAATTCTTATTAATAATATTAGTGTTGAGATTGACATTAGCAATAGTTTCATTAAAAATTTTAATAGTTGATTGAACAATTTGGGTTGCTCATTTAATAATTGAACAGAGTTTTTACTATTATCAGTTACTCTTTTAATTGCTTGTGAATAGTATTCGGCGTCATTTTCGTCTAAAGTTCCAATTATTGTTTTAAAAGCCGATCCAATGATGTTAAACCATGCTCTTTTAGATCTGTGACTGACAAGTTGATGAAGTTCGTCGTGAAGTTTGGTGAGTTTTGTAAATCTTTGACCTAGAGTTGGTAATGTTTTATTACATGAAGAATATTTTCCATAAATTGTTGTTTAGCAAATTTTAACAGTATCTGAAATATAGCGACCTAAATCTAATTTGAATAATCGAAGTATGTGACTATTTTCCAGTTAGTTTCGAAATAATGTAAATCTCCAAGTTGTTCATAATGGATCCCTGGTGATGAATCTATTACGGTGGAATAAAAGACTTTTTCTGTTTGTACAGAGATGATTCTGTAACAAAAGATAATTTTAATTTATCGATTTTTCCCTTTATTTTTCTCTTTATTTTTAATTTTAACAACTGCATTTACGTTTGAACTAATTTTTACAACTTCATAAGGTCCCGTATAATTAGGAGTTAATTTCTTACTGTCACCTACTTTTGTATGTTCGTTTAAAACGTACACAAAATCTCCTGGTTTTAAATTTAATGGACGAGCTTTTTTGTCATAGTAATTCTTATTAACTTCTTTTGATTTAAGCAGATGTTCACGAGTTGATGAGTTTTTTGGAATTTTAGTTTTAGTTCATCTACATAATTATCATCACCGTATTTGAATTCGGGCGATTTTGTAATGCTAGATGGAAGTTCTGGCTTATAACCAAACATTAATTCGTAAGGAATGAATAACGTAGACGAATGAAGAGAAGTATTATAAGAAAACATAGGAAAGTCTAAATATTCTTCCCATTCCAATTGATTACATAAATAATGTTTTAAATAGTCTGCTAAAGTTATTGCTCCTTTCAAGGCTTCTATTAGATTGGGGTCTATATGCTGAAGTAAAAACTTCTTTAACCCCTAAAAGTTTTGACATTCTTTTAATTAAATTAGACCAAAAATCTCTACCTTGATCCGTTAAAATCAACTCAGGTATCCCAAATTTACAAATAAAATGTTTGACAAAAATATCATTAATAGTGATGGCTTCGTGGTTTGGGATTGCATACGCTTGAGAAACCTTTGTTAAATTATCCTGCAGCGTTAAAATAAATTTATTACCATTAGTAGAAACTGGCAACGGACCTACTATATCTAAAAATACTTTTTCTAGAGGTTTTCTAGATGTTGTGGTGATTTCCATTGGCATTCGATTTTTCTTTCTTTTTTTTTGCCATGACTTACAGGATTTGATATAATTAAATATATCCTTCCCCATCCCCTTCCATTTATAATTTTCTGCTATTCTATGGAAAGTTTTATGAATACCTGTATGACCTGATATTAATGAATCGTGATTTTCTTTTAAAATTTGCTGGATTTGCACATTGTTTGGTTTGATTACTTTATTATCGTGTATAATATTGATTCCAGTTCCTCTAAAAACAAATCTGATGATAGAACGTACTTTATCCCATTTTGATATAAAAATATAACTAATTATAGTGTTTTCCAAAGTTTAAAAAAAGTCTTGGTATGGCGGATTACTTGAATTACTTCGTGGCCTAGGTATTTCGATGGGTTCAAAATATTTATTTGAGTGATTTATGCGAAAAACTGAAATTTTAGTGTTACCAAAAATGAAAAATTCATTGTTTGATTTGTGAATATATAGACAAATATCAAAATGCAAAGCTGTTATTTTAATTACATCGTCATTAGCCCATTCATTTTCTTTGGAAAGAATATGTTAGCATTCATCAGGTGAGAGACAATTATTAAAATGTGGTGATGACAGTAAAATAAGTTCTGTTCAGAATTTAAATCTGGAAAAAAATGTAATATGCTATGAAAAAAACAATTTCCGTCAGAAGGGACTGATATAAGAGATGTTAATAAATTCGGCTGAAGACAAAAATGAGAAACCTTATAATTAGCCATATTAGATAAACTAGAAGAACTATTTGATTTTTCAAGAATGTGCCCTTGAGTATTGTTACAGTTTCTTAAGTTATTTTCAATTGGAATCAATTCTTTATGAGGTACAAATATCTTAATAATGAATTGACCTTGAAATATGTACTTAATCATGTCTAAAACAATGCCGTAATTTAATGTATCTAAACCACATCCAAACTTATACATGGCTAACTTGAATATATGATTTTTTTTCGCAAAATGTTTTTAGTTTAATAAGGTTTTAAAAAGATCTCCATGTGAAGGTTTGTCAAAATATTTTGGTTTAGTTATCAAATAAAATATAAATTGATTATTATGCTTTAAAAATCGAAATGAGTACAATGGTTGATTTTGTGCCTTTAGAGCATTTATCTCGCCATATTTATTTTTAAATTCTAAAGCTATTCGTTTACCTAACTTAAAATCTTTGCTGATACATTGACATAAAGAAAAATTTGTTTCAACGTTAAATAAATTTCCAATTTCTTCATTTACATTAGAATTTTCGATTTTTGTGATCAAGTGTTCCAAATAAACAACTTCATTTCGTAGAAAGTTACATTTTGTAGGTTCTATGCGTAAATTAAATTGATCAAGCCTGTTGAATACTTTCCTCAGGTGTTTAATATGGTTAGGTAAACTGTCGGAAAAAGTGACGATGTCGTCCAAATACACGAAACAACGATAACTATTCTGTAAACCAGATAAGGCGATATTCATTAGTTTTTGGAACGTAGCAGGCGAATTTTTCGATCCAAATGGCATCCTATTAAATTAAAAATGACCTCGTGGTACGCTAAATGCGGTCTTAGGTGAATCTCTGGGGTGCATTTCTATTTGGTGAAAACTTGATGTTAGATCCAAGGTGCTGAAATATTTCGCAGTTCCTAATTGGTCCAAAATTTCCTCGATGTTTGGTAAAGGATAGGCATCTCTTATTGTTACGTCATTCAGTTTTCGATAATCGACTACTAGTCTCCATCTCTTATTTCCATCTGAGTCTGGCTTCTTTGGAACTATCCATAGGGGTGAATTCCATGGACTCTTTGAGGGTTTAATTATGTCTTGTTTGAGCATTTCATTTACTCGTCAACGACCTTTTTTTAAAGTTTCAGGATATCTATATGTTTTTGATTTAATTGGAATTTCATTTTTCGTATGAATTTCGTGATAACCTAAGTCAGTTGAAGTTAAAATGTCACCAACGAGGTAGAACAAGTGATTGTAATCAAAACATAATTCTTTTAAACAACTTGTCTCTTCAGAATTTGAATGATCAAGTCTAAGAGTATTCTTTAAGTTCGCTAATCTATCTTTCCTATAATTTACTTTTATGTCATCTGTAGTTAATTTAAAATTTTAAATAGTATTTTGTGAAGTAATTAACGGATCTAGATCAACTGAAATATTTTGCAAAGTTACATCATCATAGGTTGTATTTTAAAACGGTGATGATTGCTTTACCATTTACAACTTTGACAGCACTACTGCTTAAATAAACATTTTTATAAATTTCTTTTTTATTTATTATACCTTCTTTGAGTTCTGAGTTTGAAATATTTACTGAAATGATAGTTTCGTTGCGAGCTTTCGCAATTATTGGGTTATCTATCTTGACAAGCGGTTTAAAGTTATCAAAATTTGAATTATCAGGGTTTGTGAAGTCGCTGTCGTTAATTATATCTTTATCTTTAGTATGTTTATCTCTCAATTGATTTTGTTTTACATTTAATAATCTGTTATTTATGTACAATGGCAAAAACTTATTTCCTATTATTAGTTTTTCCTTTTTATAACTTAATGTACTCTTAACTGAAAATAAAAAATCATTTCCTAAAATACCATCTTGTTTTATAGGAAAAGAATCTTGAATTACATGAAAAACATGAGAAAACATTTGATTATTTACGATTATATTAAGTGTGCGATAACAAACTTATTTAAACGGATTGTCCGAATGATTAATGCCCTTTAAAGTAATAATATTATTGTCAAAGCAAGACACGTTAGGTTTTTATTTAGACAATTTAATTATTTGTTTGAGAATTATTAATTCGTCGATCTTTTTCAAAATAATTGTGATTCTGATTTTTTGGTCGGCTATTATATTGCTCATTTACATTTTGATCCCTACTTCTATTATATCTATTAATGACTGATTTTGATGATTGGGCCTAACATTTCTATTACGTCCATCGTTGTTTCTAAAATCTAATGAATTTTGTCTTTTATAGCAATCGCGAATAATATGTCCAAACTGTTTACAATAATTACATTGAATAGTAGATTGAGAAAATCGCACGGTTTTTTTATTTAAGTTATTATGAGGACAGTTATTTGTAGAATGAGAAGTTAAATTACAAATATAACAAAATTTTGTGGAATTAAATGTATCTAACTGTAGCATAGATGAATTTAATGACTCTTTATTGCAATTTGAATTGCTTCTTCTAATTATTCTGTTCTCATAAGTTTTACTAACGTTTTCAGCTCATGGTTTAACCCATCAATGAATGCATTTAATACTTGTCCATTTGTTAAATTTTATTGAGCTTCACGAGCTTCCGGAGTTAAATTGGTATCTAATGTTTGAATTACATTTCTCAATACGTTTTGAAAAATCTTAGATACTTTCATTAGATTTTTGAAAACATGAATTTAGTTCTACCAAAATGCTAAAATAACAAGTTTTACTTGAAAAATGACCTCTTAAAAATTGTTTAAGTTCGTCCCATGTATTTGTCACTCTATTTCTAGTAAATGTCCCTGCTTCTCCCAAAATTATATCGGGTATATATTGCAAAACATCACTACAATTAATAATAAAATCTTCTAAATTGTTACTATCCGTATCAAAAGTGACATTAACTGAGAACTATAGTATGATAAATTAGCAATATTATTTTGTTCCGCCATATTATATAATTAACAAAAATTTTTAAAAAAATGTGAGAAACAATTATAAAATATTAAAAATTGGTTCCTAGTATAGAAAAATTTGTCCACTTACATTAGAAAAACCAACAACATCATGAATCTCCAATCGATGGTGTCCAAAGAAAAATTGACAGGAACTCTTCACGGGTAGACTTTTCTCGTAGATCTTCTCGAGTTGTTAAGCAACTCCTTCTTGTAGATATTCCGGACAGGAATATTATTCATAATTTTTCATGTTATAGTTACATTTAAACAATCTAAAGTACATTTTATCATTTATTAGTTTATTCAACAGAAATAATTTCATTCAAATTAGTGTTGCTGTAATAGTTGTACTATTTGTAACACGCAAATTAATTTGTATTATTCAATGTCTGTCGAAGTATTAGCTAGAGAAGTAGTTGTTTCAAATTAATTTGTTTTGTAGTCTTAGTAAGACTCATTGTTGTAGATTCACGAAATGTTTTCGTATTTTTAAATTTACACATATACATTACAACGTTTTCTTCAAATCAAATATAATAGCAAAAAATGTGCTTCCAGAGAATGGCAAAATTTTATGTGTACCACAAAAATACAGTATACATATCTGTTTCTAATAGCTTTTAAAATTATTCATAACAAAAATGTAGGTTGTAAACAGTAGGTAGAGCAATAAAATACTGTGCGTTGTTTATTTAACTACTAGTATTAATAATTTATTGGTATTGTAGAGAAACGTAAAGAATTGTATTGCGGTGCATCGATAAGTGCGATAAAGGCGAACGTAATTGCCTCGGCCCCCCTGAGGGGTGGAACTAAATTAAATTCTCGGTTAGTGGGCCCTAGTACTGGCAGCCAGGAGTCAGAAGTCACGGTTGTGTAGAGAGCGAGATTGGAGATAGAAACAACGCATTGTCCGTTTCCCACACAAAGTGCTCACGCTCTGTAACCAACAGAAGCCATTTACAATTCAATCGGGACGATTGGACGAAGGAAAATCGAGAGGAAACAGGAAAACGGTCGCACCTGTTCTGTCCGTTCCCATCATCAAACGAATGATTTAGTTATTTTTGATTGCAAACATGTTAATCATAATAATTAAAATGTTACTTATAGGATTAAGTCATCTTTGTATTTTTTGTACTGGGTCGACTATTCAAAGAATACTTTGCCACTTGATGTTTTTTGAAAATCCTCTTTGTTTGGAAGACACAGGGCGAACAAATGTGGCTTATGTAAGATGGTGTACTTGCTGTTTGGACAAACGTAAAAGAATTTAAAGTTGAAAAAAAAAATAATATAGATTAGTAGTAGTAATGTTTGGCTATCGACCACGTGGTCCTTCCGCCGTGTTATTTGTGTGTATGTGTGTGTAAATAGGCTTGTTACTTTAATAATATAGATTTTCTTTATAGAAGCAAAATATTTGTATAATAATTAATTCAATCAAAATATAATATACAGTACAACTAACGTTTTGTTGTCGATCTTTTTAATTATTCGCGGTGATGAGATTACTTGAGTGCAAACTGAGGCCACCGCGATGCAAATCGCTCGCGCCTAATTGAAATTAAACACTGTTCGATTGTTTCATTTTCTGCGTCTAGTAACGAGTCGTGACGCGGCGCGAGTAATGGTCGTTCCAAAGTACTACATCGGATTATTATTGCGATCTGTGCCGTAAATAATCGCTGCCATACATCACATTAATGGCCGGCCGTTTGTGTGCGATACAGTTTTATTTCTTCGGCTCGTAGTAATATATACTCGATGACATGAAAATCGCAACACCAAGAAGGGGTAGAAATTTTTGGTTTGGTTATTTGCTGTTTTCGCTTTTTATCGTTTTTTTGTGAATGTGTTATAACAATGAGTTGCTCATTTAAAATATAAAAGCACTGGTTACAGATCCCATTACGAGTTGTAATGGACGAATGTAATGTACTGAATGATTTATTGTATAGCAATTATATCGATAATTATGAAAATGAAATTACCAATAATTCTAAATTGGGAACATGTAAATATTTGCTGCAAGACAGTTATCCCCAAGAAATGTATTTAAATGAAGAGATAAGTCACACAATAACTCCTAGTGTGGATTTATTTGTATCACATTTCTCAAGAGCATATAATCAGCAATGTAATTCATTACCTTACTTTGAGTGCAGTGCTTCAATACTTCAATAGATCTTTGCAAACTCAATGTTATTCTTGAAGGCGTATTTAACACTTTATCATCGTCTTGCAATGCCGACCTTGATGGTATTCCTGCACACTTCTTATAAAGAAATTGAGTGATATTTAAGAATGATTGTAGGGCAAATATTGAAAACCCACGATAGTATCAATTTAATCTGGTATTCCCAAACTATTAGATTTGTTTGCATTTCATACATTATTATCAATGAGCAGCATGGATTTCTAAGAGGGAAATAGTAACTAATTTATTTCTCTCCCATAAATTTTTATCAGATGCTTTGGAGAAGGGGTCGCAGGTGGATCGTAAAATATTCTGAATGCCTTTGAAGAAAAGAAAATATCGACTGCATCTTTATCGATATGAGTAAGGCATTTGACTGTATTAAACATAACATAATATTAGCTAAGTTATAAACATACGGCATCTCTAGTAAGAGCACTAACTTAATCAGCAGTTATCTTTCAGAAAACAACTGGTATTCTTTAATGGAAAATTTCTGATATCTCTTCACTGCACATAGGGATGCCGCAAGGATCTGTTCTAGGCCCGACACTGTTCCTAATTTACATAAATGACATGCACAAAGAACTAAGTATGGCCAATGTAATATTATTCGCCGATGACAGTACAATGGTTGTTAATGGGAAAAGCATTGAAGAAGTATCAGAAAAAAGTCAAATAGCAACCAACAAAACTATAGACTGGTGTGTTGAAAGTGGCCTTGTTTTAAACAAAGTGAAAATTAAAACAATAATGTTCACACTTAGTGGAGATGTCCAATTAAACGGTAATCAAACTACAAATTTTCTGGGAGTTTATATTGATGCAGCCATGAGATGGGACTGCAATGGTTCAGAACTAGCTAAAAGGCTAACAAAAATTTAATTTGCTCTACGTAAACTCGCCGGTACAGTATCGTATAGTATACTTAAGATGGCTTACTATGGATATTTCCAATCAGCCATGACCTATGGTATTTTGATATGGGGGCATTCATCCTGCCGCCATCGCATATTCAAAATACAAAGAAGAGCAATCCGTATCTTTCCCGGATTAGATTATCGCGGCAACTACAAAAATACATTAAGAGAACTAGGGATATTAACTCTTCCATCAATTTATATATATAAATGCCTCAAATATATTAGGAAGTACCCTGAGAGATACACAATTCTGGATCATAATCAAGAAACACGACATAAAGGAAATTTGTTACCGGACTATCATAGACTTTCGAGATCGCGTTCAGGTGTTAATTATTTTGCTGTCAAATGCTATAATAAGTTGCCAAAACAGCTTAGAACACTACCAAATGCCAATTTTAAAAATAAAGTTAAGGAGTTCTTAATTAACACTAGAAGTACCGACCGGTCAAAATGACTGGTTGCATAAATTGTTCACGAGACTTTCTTTTTAAATACATACATGTATATATGACGTACTTGCAATATTAGAATACAATATATTTTCTTTTCTTTGAATTTATATATTTTTCCAACTAAATATCACACCGGGTAAAAAGACCAGTTTGGAGAAATAGGTATGTAATAACTTTTGGTAGTTCTAGTGTTAAAGGGGCCTTCTATTCACTAGATAAATTTTTGTAATTAGACATTTTAGCAGCTTAAATTAAATTAAAGTATTGTAATATGTTTGTGTCTAATAATTGTATATTTTCAATTTATCATTTTATTATATGTCTATTAGTTTTTTATAAATTTTATTTATTATTTTAACTCTTGATTTTTTAATATTTCATTATTTAACACATATTTATTTTATAATTGTTTAACTTTACAAATGTGTAAATGTTTTCATATACATATATCTGTTGAAGAAACAGGATGGTGGTGACCGTTACTATGTGGTATTTCATTTTCAAATGTAGGATGAAATAAAACACAATTTTCTATGTTTTATTTCATCCTATATATCTGTTGTTTTGTATTTTCTTGTATATTTTCTAAGCTCTGTGTATTATTTTTTGTATTTACATTTTTAGTTAGATTTAGTCTTATATTATATACTCTATACTTTTTATATCCACTATCTATATTCGAATGTATATATGACATGTGTAAAACTTAATTGTTAATAAATACGAATAAATACTTACTTAGTTAAAGAGTAACATTGAAGTGTATTGTTGGATTTCCCATTTTAAACCATTTGGGCTTTTAATTGTAAGTGTTGTATGTAAACGTTTTTATATTTTCCTATTTTGTTGTATTTGTAAATTTGTAATATGTAAATGAATTCTGAATTTATTGGTGTAAAGCAGATTTCCGTAAATAAATTGAAATTGAATTGAAAATTATCGCCAATTAAGCGAATTTGATAAAGGACGTATCGCTAGTTTTTCATGAAGCTGCTATCAGGCGTGGACTAGAAAGGGTCTGGAACGTTGCAGAAGAGGAACCTAGGGACAAAGAGAACAAATGAGATTCAAGAAAGCAGTCTTCATCTTACATATACTTGATAATTTCAGTTACTGATCGCTTATAAGTTTCTAATAAAATAAAACTTAAAAATCCCACCCTCTAATCAGTACAACAAACACGTCAATTTTATTGATTAAATGTTTATTAATTGAATAAAATTAATGTAAAATTCAATCAATGAATTACGTGCTATACGCAAGAATTTTTGAAGGAACCCTCGAGAATATTTTAAATGTTGAAAGGTGCGACAGGGGAAGCACCCACCCACCCTACAATAACATAGTAATTTCATTTACTGATCGCCGTTAAGTCCCCAATGAAAGAAAACCTAAAAATATTGATGAAATTATAAGAAACCATCGCCACTGTTTTAATTTATGTTAAAATGTATATGTAAGGTAGGTGGGTGGCCACTATCCTTCCCTCTAATCACTAAAACCTACTCTTCAATTTTACTGACTAAAAGTTTATTAATTGGATAAAGTCAATATTAAATTCAATAAATGAATTATTTGTTATGTGCAGATATTTTTAGATGAATCGTAGAGAATGTTTTAAAAATTGAAATGTGGAATAGAGGCCACCCACCCACCCTACATATACATGGTAATTTCAATTACTGATCGCCGTTAGGTTTGCAATAAAACAAAACCTAAAACATTGATGAATTTATAAGATATCATCGTCACTGTTTTAATTTGTGTTAAAATATATATGTAGGGTGGGCGGGTGGCCACTATCCCATTCTAAAATCAGTAAAACATACGTTTCAATTTTACTGATGTAATGTATATAAACTGAATAAAATTAATCTCAAAAACAATCAATGAACTACTTGTTATGTACAAGAATTTTTAAAGGAACCCACGAGAATATTTTAAAAGGTGAAAAGTGGAATCAATGGCACCCACCCACCCTACATATACATGGTAATTACAATTACTGATCGCCGTTAGATTTGCAATAAAACAACACCTAAAAAATTAATGTAAAATTCAATCAATGAATTAAATGTTATGTGCAAAAATTTTTGTAGGATCCCTTGAGAATATTTTAAAAATTAGAAGTTAAAATAGAGGCCACCCACGCACCTTACATATTCTTGCTAATTTCAATCAGTGATCGCCGTTAAGTTTTCAATCAAACAAAACCTAAAAATATTGATGAAATAGGAAGAAATTATCGCCACTGTTTCAGTTTATGTCAAACTGTATATGTAGGGTGGGTGGGTGGCCACTATCCCAACCTCCATCAGTAAATCTCAAAATCAATCAATGAATTACTACTTATGTACAAGAATTTTTAAAGGAACCCTCGAAAATATTTTAAAAGTTGAAAGGTAAAATAGATGGCGAATTTCTTGCTCTTTTAGGTACTTCCGACAAAATTTTCATTCTGCATTTTTACCAAGCCTATATAAATTAAGTATATAATAATCTCCATCTATTTGACGTGTATGTGCTTTGCCAAATTGTCTAACATTAAGTGAACTTTTAAGTGACTTTACTGAGGCGTTAAAACCTTCATTAATGTGCTAATAAAGTGATGGTGTTATAAACATTGTGCTAGTTTTAAAGGTTAAGCAACAAAAACAAAATTTTGTTTACAAATGGTGTACATAACCTACAAACTATATTTAATGACAAACTCAACAAAGTAAATAAATAATATTCAAATTAACAAACCATTTCGTCAATCTATAATAATGAGCCTTACTAAGAATACAAAACAAATTACTTGTTGAAACAACTATTTCTCTGGCTAATACCTCGACAGACATTGAATGATACAAAAGTAATTTGCGCGTTACAAATAGTACAACTATTAAGGCAACACTAATTTAAATGAAATTATTTCTGTTGAATAAACTAATAAATGAAAAAATGTACTTTAGACTGCTTGAAAGTGGGATGAATAACTGAAACTGTAAAATAAACAAAATGTGTATTGGTTTAGTAAAGAACTGCGAAGTTATAGACGAATGGTATAAAAAATATTCAACACCTGACGCAAAGGCCATAAGGAATGATTATCGTCATCAATATAAAATGTCAATATTATAAAATGTCATTACTGCAAATAATAGTTACATATCGTCCTCTAAAAATAAGCAACGTACAGCTTGTTAGAAACTACCACAGGCCAGGAAAAAATCCATTGTACGATATTAACATAAACTGATGAACTAAACGAGTTCTTTACCCGTTTGCCAATTATATACCAATAAAATAATACATTAAAAAACACGTTTAAATTTGTAGAAACAACGTATACTAAGGTTTTGGATGCAATTACAAATCTAAAAAATACGCGTAGTAGCGATATATATGGAATTACCACAGATATAATAAAAAGCAAAAAACATATAATTGTATATCCATTAACACAATTAATAAATATTGTCATAAAATCTGTTATATTTCCATAAGCATTGGTATCAATTACAAACAAAATCACAGACAGTTATGAAATAAACAATATTGTGTCGGTTCATTTATTGATTTATAAAAGCCTTTGACAGTAGATCTCGTAATATGCTAGTATCAAAACTCAAAGCGTATGGCTTTGATGGGCAAAGTTTTAAATTAATAAGATCATATTTAAATGACAGAGAACAAGTTGTTTCATTAAATATAAACATATTATATAATAATAATAATAATAATATTTATTAACGTAATCAACTTTTTACATAATGCACAACATAATAACTAGTACTATAATCAAAAATGCTAAATTATAACTAGATTCATAAACATGATAAATACATATATATATACATATATATATATATATATATATATATATATATATATATATGTGTACATTGTCAATGTTCGGCTTTAATCTTCGAATTTGCAAGTTTTGATGGTTCTAAAAAGAACCGATTTGCAACGTTTCGACCAAGTCGCATTGGTCTTCTTCAGGCGGTGTTCGATGGGGAACTGCGATCGTGCTAAGTGGAACTGCGCTATTTATACCTGCGGTGTTGGCGGTTGAC
>OZ018387.1:60910057-61085400 GCA_963969525.1 Ontholestes murinus
TTTTAAAAAATAAGAAAATTAATTCTTAAAAAATTCTACACCGCTAGAAAATTTTCCAGAAATGTAAAGGAGCAATTTTTGGAATTATAGATAATAATAATGCTGGAAAATTCCACAAACCTGGGAAAAGTTTCCAAAATTTAAAAGAATAATCTCCAAAACTTTAAGAAGAGCCATTGAGATTCTAAAAATTTAGAAAAAAACTATAGTTTATTATTCATTCTCATATTAGTATAATAAATTGATGACAATGTTTGCAATTTTAAAGAGAAAAAAAGATTTTGATTGTAACGAAGGGTAAAGTTAGTATTTACAGAACAAATTCCATGAGTAGGGGGAACTAGCCGATTCTAGAACCTCCTCTGACCTTGAGGGTCAGAGGAGGTTCTAGAATCGGCTAGTTCAAGGTCAGAGGATGCGCCTGACCTTGAAACCTCCTCTGACCTTGAGGGTCAGAGGAGGTTCTAGAATCGGCTAGTTCAAGGTCAGAGGATGCGCCTGACCTTGAACTTGATTGACCTTCACGTGACCTTGACTTTTAAACCTTGACATTCAAATGACCTTGACATTCAAATGACCTTGACCTTCAAATGACCTTGACATTCAAATGACCTTGACCTTCAAACGACCTTGACATTCAAATGACCTTGACATTCAAATGACCTTGACCTTCAAATGACCTTGACATTCAAATGACCTTGACATTTATATGACCTTCAAGCGACCTTGACCTTTAAGTAACCTCGACCTTTGAAATACGTGTTATCCTTTTAAATTAGGAGAGAGGGGACGCTGGAATTAAATAAATTGAATTGTAATAGATATTCGAAATTAGTCTTGTAAAGTGTGTTATCCTTGTGTTATTTACAATTTGCAAAAAAAATGAATCCAGTGATGGTGCGAAGAGTAGGTAGAAGAGAACCTCTCAGCCTGCTGTATATAACTTTAAAAGTTATATGTCTCCAAATCTTGAAAAATAGATTCCAAATTCAGGAATTAGTAGTGAAGGGTCAGATCCCGAAGTCATTGGGATGCATTATGGAATATTGGTGGAAACACGTGAACTGGGTGTATTGTGACGAGAGACCTCAAAAGTTTTATGGAGAAAACCATCATCGGCTACCATTTAGATGTGGTGTTAGATTGAGTCGGTGTGTAGCAGTCGCCCTATTTGCCGAGAGTTTTGCCGCAGTCATGAATATTTGTTTGACTCGGAGATATATTGTAGTGGTGAAGAAAAAATTCTGGGTGGATAAAAATGGGGAGAGGTATTGCGTGCATTGTAGGGGGCTCGGTTACCGTCAGCCAAAACGTATTAAGTTTTTTAGAACTAGGTACTCTAAAACTGTTCTAATGAGTGGTGCTGACGTAGTACAATTCATTAGGCAGGAAAAAAGATACTGTGATTTTTGTTTTGCCATGCCACTGTTTGAGCTTGACGGCCAAGATTTATTTCCGAATATGTCTGACTCGGATTTATCAGACATTGATGATGATTGGCCGGTTTACTATGAGTTGTCAAGTATTTCTGAGTCAGATACAGACATGGAGGATACTGACGAAGATTAAATTGGTTAACCTTGAGTGGAGTGATGTCACTCAAGGTTAAC
This sequence comes from Ontholestes murinus, assembly GCA_963969525.1. Classification (NCBI taxonomy): domain Eukaryota; kingdom Metazoa; phylum Arthropoda; class Insecta; order Coleoptera; family Staphylinidae; genus Ontholestes; species Ontholestes murinus. The sequence goes on from OZ018387.1 coordinate 60,911,668, forward strand.
CAGTTAAAATCTGCTAATTTAAAGAGTGGACCCCTTTTCGTCTCTCAGTTCATTGTAAGCACTCAGTTCGACTTCATCGTTCTTCATCATATAGTGTTTAAGTAAAATTTGTTTATTTACTACCCAATAGCACCATGTTTCCCTGCCTAGATTGTGGTAAGACTTTTTCAAGGAAAGACAATGTAAGGCGTCACAAGATAAATTCTTGTGTAGGAAGTGCAAAAGTAGTTCAAGAAAATCCTAGTACCTCAAATGCTAAGAAGCGATCATTGTCCGACGTCGTAACATGTGAAATTTGCAACGTACCAGTGAAGAAGAAATGTATGTCTGGTCACCTAAAAAGTGCTGCTCATAAGAATAATGGATTCATAATAGTTGATGATGGTGTAGAAAAGTTGGCATCTGCATTTGGGCAGAAAAGCGAAACATTTAGAGTGTCTGAACGTGGACATCATGTTGATATGCTCGAGTTTGCACATTTAATAAGAGAAAAAGTTCTTACATTAATAGAAGCTAAACGCGAAATATTTGGTAGTGTTAAAGTAAATTTGGAATGTGGAGGATTGTACTTTTTATCCAATAAGGAAAATGTGGAGATGAAGACATTTAATACCAAAAATAAAGTGTTAACAGTGGGCAGTGATGTTTACGGAAAATATTACGAGTTTATAGATGAAATATTAAATAAAATGTCCGAATTTCAAGAACGTGATTCAGGTATGTATATATAATTTGAATTAATTTTATTTATTTCCTACAAATACGTGTTGAATATAATATGTAAAGATTTTTTATGATTTGATTTAATTTAGAAAGTAATGATGAATTGTTTCTATAGGGTGGACATTATTTGAAATTTTGTATATGGAGGTGACCATAAATAAGTACAATCCATTGAGGGCGTCTACATATATAAACCTTCCGACGTCCATACAATCGAAGAAGGCCGTAATAAATGTGCAAAACAACGATCAGGCATGTTTTGCTTGGGCAATAACTTCTGCTTTACGATCTCCGACTGGATTATCTAACCGGACATCATCATACCCCCACTACTCTACAGTGTGTGACTTTTCGGACTTGGAATTTCCTGTGAAAATAAGAGACATCAACAAGTTTGAAAATAAGAACAATATTTGCGTGAACGTGTACGGTCTCAATAAAGAGATTCGGGATAATAAGGTTAGTTACGAAGTAGTACCATTACAAATTTCAACGGGATTGTGGAACGTTACAGTAAACTTATTGTATATAACGAATGATGATGGTGGTAATAGTCACTACTGTTGGATTCGAAATTTGTCACGTTTAGTAGGAAATCAGTTATCGTTACATGGACACGAAAAATTTATTTGTGACGGATGTTTATTATACTTTAGTTCTATAGAAAAAGTTACTAGGCATAGGGAAGAAGATTGCGGTAAAGTAAAAGCTGTTTTACCTGACACAAATTATCGCATAAATAGTCTGGGTGAAGAAGTACTGTCTAATATTTTACAATTTGAACATTACGAAAGGCAGCTGAAAGTTCCGTTTGTTGTCTATGCTGATTTTGAAGCATTATTATGTCCAGTGGATCAAGTAAAAAATAATATAATGGATAATGAATCATACACTATGAAGTGCTTTCGGCACGAACCATATGCTTTCGCATATTATATAAAATGTAGTTACGATGATTCATTATCCATTTTTAAAAAATATATCGGGAAAGATGCTGCTATTGAGTTTGTAAAGCAATTAGAAGAGGATATAAAGTACATTTATAATAATCACTTAGGAGTAGTGATACAAATGCTTCCCTTGACAAGTGCTGATCAGATAGAGTTTGAAAAAAATATTTGTCATATTTGTAAGAAAATAATTAGTAATGTAAAAGATAAAGTTCATGATCATGACCATTTAACTGGCTTGTTTCGAGGTCCTGCTCACTCGGTATGTAATGTCAACTATAAAATTCCAAAATTTATTCCGGTGTTTTTTCACAATTTATCAAATTATGATTCTCATATGTTTATAAAGAACATTGCGATGAATGGTGAAGATGTTGACGTAATTGCACAAAATAAAGAAAAGTATATTTCCTTTAGTAAAAAAGTTCACGTCGCAGATTCACAAGATATAAAAGGTAGAATGAGGCGAGTATTTATAAACTTAAGGTTTGTAGATTCTTTTCGATTTTTATCTTGCTCCCTTGCAAAACTTGGTAGTTATTTAGATGACAACCAATGTGAACAAGTACGAAAATATTTTCCTGACAACATTAAGTTCAATTTAGTAAGGCAGAAAGGAATATTTCCCTATGATTTTATGGATTCCTTTGATAAAATAAATTATTCGAAGTTACCAGAACGTGAAGCGTTTTATGATTCATTAACAGATTCTGATGTATCACATGATAATTATAACAGGGCACAGACTGTCTGGCAAGTGTTTAATTGTGAAACATTGGGAGATTATTCCTTAGTTTATTTAACTTCAGACGTGTTACTTTTGGCCGACATATTTGAAAATTATCGCAGTGTTTCATTACAATATTATACATTAGATCCGGCACATTACTTTACGGCACCAGGGTTCGGGTGGGACGCTTTATTAAAAATGACTGGGGTTCAACTGGAACTCCTTACAGACGTCGATATGTTTTTCTTTTTTAAAAGGGGGATTCGCGGGGGGCTTAGTATGTGTTCTCATCGTAAATCCGAAGCAAATAATAAATTTTTAAGTGAGTTCAATGATACGCAACCAATATCTTATATTGCATATTTAGATGCTACCAACCTGTACGGTTTTGCAATGCAATCAAAACTGCCTACAGGTAAATTTCGCTGGTTGAATGCTCGGGAATTAGAAAATTTTGATGTTTTACAGATTGATAATAATTCTAGTACCGGTTACGTTTTGGAAGTTGACTTGGATTATCCTCAATGTTTACATGATACACATAACGATTTGCCATTTTGTCCTGAATTGCGTAACCCTGAAAATTCTAAACATAAGAAATTAGTGCCAACATTGTACGATAAGGAGAAGTACATTATACACTACATGAATTTAAAACAATGTTTAAATCATGGATTAATATTGAAACGCACCCATAGAATTCTCGAATTTGAACAGAGCAATTGGATGCAGTCATATATTGATTTTAATACGGAAAAGCGAAGACAGTCAAGTAACGCGTTTGAAAGGAATCATTACAAAGCCATGAATAACATTGTATTTGGAAAAACCATGGAAAATGTAGAAAATAGAGTTGACATTCGTTTATTGAGTCATTGGGAGACGCGTTATAGAAAACCAGGGGCGGAAGTATTTATCGCGAAACCAAATTTTAAATCTACCAAAATATTTTGTGAAAATTTAATAGCTGTGGAAATGTCTATTGTAAAAATACATTACAATAAACCATTGTACGTAGGTTTTAGTATATTAGAGTTAGCTAAAACTGTAGTTTATAAATTCTATTATGATTTTTTAAAACGTGAGTATGGCGATAATGTTCGTTTGCTGTACACAGACACGGATTCATTAATAATTGAAGTATTTACTGAAAATATTTACGATGATATCAAAAATAATATTGAGCACTTTGATACTTCCAATTATCCTGAAAATAATGTTCATAACATACCTCGAAACAAGTCAGTTATAGGTAAAATGAAGGATGAATTTGCCGGTAATATTATTACATCGTTTTTTGGTACAGGAGCTAAAGCATACTGCATCAATACACTTTCAGATTGCGTTAAGAAAGCAAAAGGTGTAAAAAAATATGTTATTAAAAAAGAATTGACTCTGTGTGATTATAAACGTATAGTGGAAGAGGGGGGAGAAATTTTCAAGAAAATGTATACATTCCGTTCTGATTACCATGTAGTTTTTACAGAACTAAAAAATAAAATTGCTTTGTCTGCTACTGACGATAAACGTTACATTTTACCAGATAAAATTGGCACATTGGCTTGGGGTCATAAACAAATTAAACAAATTCAAGAAGATGAATGTATAAATCAAATATTAAATGAAGAATACGATAGGTTATATAATTAATTTCATGTTTTTTAAGTTTTGTATAAATTGTTACCTTATACTTGTTTTCTATGTATTACGTTTGATTTATGTATTGTATATGTAGTAAATAAGATTGTATAAATTGTTCATTACGTATTTATATTAAAGTACATATTTTTGTATATATAATTTGTTAATGTATTGTATAGGTTGTAAATAAATTGTATATATTTTAAAAAAAAGTTGTTTTATTTACTTAAAACGAATACACAGGCAATAAAGTTATATAACATAATTACAACACATTTTTCTTCGATATCCAGGAATTGTGTGAGCTATCCAATCCTAACCACTTGACGAGAACTTTATTTCCCTTACGTCTTATTACTTTCTCTACCAAATAAACATCAGGGTGTGCGACTTTCTTCAGTTCCACTTCATAGAATCCTCCAATAATATTTTCACCTTGTGCATCCTGCAGTAGATAGGTTCGCGGTATTGTATTTTGCACTTTAGAGATTTTAAATATTTCGTTTGACCAATTAGGTGTATAGTTTTTGGAGAAAGCTTGGCGGTGTTTACTTATTCTTACATGATCACCTACATTGAATTTCCGAGGTAGTGTATCAATCACTTTTAATGAACTATACACTGTATTCAAAAGATGCTTTGCATTGCGATTATTAACATCTTTCGGCTTCATTCCAATTGTTCTATGTACGCTATTATTGTAGTTGTTTATAATAATTGGTAGTAAGTCCAACCATTTATATGTACCTTGCAATGAAAACGCTTTCCACATCCTTTCCTTGATGGTTCTATTAAATCTTTCCACAATGGAACTCTTTAATGTTGAATAAGTACTGTAATGATTGATATTGTACTGTTTAAGAAATGTTTTGAAGTCTGCGTTGTAAAATTCTTTGCCATGATCTGTTTGAATGTTTTTCGGTATGAGTTTCTTTTTGTCCAGTATTGTTTGCATTGCTCGCGTCACTTCCTTCCCAGTCTTAGTCTTTAAAGGTACTGCCCATCCAAATTTAGAGAAAGCATTTATAACCATTAATATATACTTAAATCCCTTGTTCTCCTTTGAATACGGAATCATTTCAACTAAATCTGCTTGATATAAATCTTTTAGTCCCTTCAGAATAACACGACGCCTTTTAAAGTTTCTTCTAGCCGGTGCATGCAGTTCCTTCACTACGTCTTGCTTAATTTTAGACATTATCAGATTCAATTACTATATCAACGGCCGATGCTGATGCTGGTCTGTCTACAAATCGTCTAGTTATTTGAATTTTATCATTGAGTTTCAATGTTACAAGATTTTTTTTTAGTTCGGTCCTGTAGGGTTGACCATTAATTCTGACCCAAACGTTGTCTCCATACATAACTACCTTCACTACTTTACCACTGTACACCTCATTAACAAACGTTGAGGTTGCTGCTTTATTTGTAATTTGATAAATCCCAGGTTCTGCTTCGTGGCCAGTAGTCCACAATCCGATGACTTGTATTGATTTTCGCGTTGACTGCTGCTTTACATCATCTTTCAACTTTTGAAAATGTCTATGTTTTGAAATGCTGTGTCCGTAAAGATGTTTACCAAATTTGTCTACAGACATGGTAGCACCGGTAAGATGTTCACCAAACTTATTAAGAGTCATATAAGTAAACTAACTGTATCCTGGCTGCACACTGAATGACGAGTATATTCAAAGAATATGTTTTTATACAATAATTTTTGCCTCTTTTAATTCTTCGATTATTGAAACAATTTCATTGTTGTGTGATGAATTTCCTGCATGCTGTGAAGCTATTAATAAACGTAACCTATCTACAAGTTCATTGGGGTCATCCCAATGTTTGTACTCGATAGTGGATCCTGGAATTAATTGCCTTTTCATTGTGTTTTTCTCCAGAGATCCTCCACTCTTCCATAATTTTGCCCACCAAACCTGGGGTCTTTCACCCATTAAAATTGGTTTTACTATTGACACATACTTGTACCCTCTGTTGGCTGCAATCGCTTTATTTGGATTATATTGTACACGCGCGGCATTAGTTCGTTGCAATATATCTCTGTAGTTTCGGCTATCCATTAAAGTAAATTTTGAAGGTTTTTTCTTAAATAAGAGTTCATACAGTCCTTTTGTTCCCGTATATATCTGATTATTTATCTTTATGTCTCGTCCTTCGAATTGTATTTCAGAATTTCCAACATATAAATTTCCGTCAACTTCATGTACGCCATATTTTTCGTCGCGGTCAGCTTTTGTATGTGTTTTGAAATATATGAGAAATTGTCTGGGTAATTCATCAAATTGTTGTAATATATTTTGCACTTCTGGGCTATTCAATTGTTCTCTAAAACTTTGCTGGGCATGATACATAGGAAGTGTTACTTCTCCTTCATCATCGTCATCACTATACGCATGTTCTTCTTCTTGTTGTTCAAAATCCGTCTTTGAATCATCATGCTTTTCTACAATTTGAGTTGAATTAAATGGGGCACTTTGTATCACTTCCTCATCATCTAAAAAACTAACATCTCCTTTCCGTTGAAGGTTTTCTGCAGTAGGTGTCATTAAGGTATCGTCGAGTAATTCTTTTTTCGGTTCGTGGTATATTTTCGAAAGTTTTCTTCTCCTTTTAATGTTAAAAGACTGTTTTGGAGATGGTGCGTAGGCTGGTTTAATTTGTGATACATCGAAGTCATTATCATCATCTTCTAGAAATTCACTGGGTTCTAGTCGATTAGCCTCAAGTTTACTTGCTATTTCTTTGAGTGGCTCACTGAGGGGTGAGAACGTAGCTTCAAGATGTTGTTTAGACTCAGCTATGTTTGATTTCAAGGTTCTAATTTTATCACGTAGAGAAGTGCGAGCTTCTGCAAGTTGTCTAGCGACATTTTTGTCCATTGTGTTATCGAAGTACACACTTATACTGAAAGGGTAAAGGAAGTTGTACCCAAATTTATACAATTATAAATTTGTCAAAACCCTTGCGGTATCTCCCTTCCTCTTTACCACAGTCTAAATCAATTACCAATACATCATGAGGATTGACCCAACACGTTTGACAAATGTCCTTAAATTCTTCAAAAGTCATGTCCCCCGTAAGGTGATCATCATATATATGTTTCAAATGCATTGCATCTTGTCGAAAAAGTATTAACAAATTGCTATTATCTCTAATCAGCTGCTTTGGAATTGCACTGTAACTCTGGCATAAGTAAAAACAGTCAATATTTTTATGTCGACCGTATGAAAAATAGTCTTTTATTGTATTGTGACCTGTGGGTGGCACATCATCAAATATTACAATGGAATATTCATTTATGCATGTCGGAACTTCTAGGCTTGCGATATCCGAATATTCATAATAACCACATTCTGGAATCGTTTTCATTAATTCACGTAGAAATGTATATTTCTCTTGGTACAATGAATTTGAACATAAATAAATATTTAAATATCTTAACCCATGCCTTGCAATAAGTAGTGTAAGAAGTATGTTGGTTTTTCCGCATGCACTCGGTCCTATAATTAAGCCTCTCTTACATTCACCTCCGAAAAGGTCACTGTGTTTTTTAAATCTCGGATGTTGTAATAATGCATTATCAAAATTTTGTATCGGTAATGATAATTCATGTGAAGTTACACTTACGGGATGCATGTCATCTCACCAAGAAGGTTTTTACTGAACTAAATATGGAATACAATAAACTGGACAATTTATGACCTCACCTAGATATTTTGATTGTGGAATGTAGCTGCTCATTATTAAGAAAGAAAAAAAACACTTTCAATTTCTTATTGTATATTTTAGCATACATATTAATGAACATGTTTGAATATATAAATACATTATTAAGTTGTTCGCCCGAAGTAGCGGTAAAAATTAATTCTGCGTTTTATAAATTATAGACTTCACCTACATATTATGATAATAAGGTTTTATTTTAGGATGAAGGAAAATATTCACACGTTTATTCTTAAACATTTATTTATTACTTGATGTACATATATTTGGTTATCCTAGCTGTTTTTTTATAACTTTGGTTTTTTTTTTTCTAGGCGTATTATATTGTAATAGCTTTGATTTTTCTTTTTTCTAGCCGAGTGAAAATTATTTAAGGTTCAAATCAGCAGCGAATATCCGTGGTAACAGGGAACGAAACGTTGACAGAAGTCATCAATGATTATATTCCCTTACATAATATCTTATTGTTGCTATGATCCTTTGCACGGTTTCCTTTTCGCCTCTAATTTGTCTTAATTGCTCTTTTAGGTCGGGCAACAAACCAGGATTACAATTAGACATATTAGCGGCAACGAAATTTAACGATTCAATCATGTTATTTACACGTGTTTCGCTTTCACACAAAGTATCATACAACTTTTGATAAAATGTAAGAGAATTTCTTACTTGGCGACTCCTATTACCGACTTGTCGAGCAATCGATTGACTGTAAGAATTGATGACAGGAGACACGGGCCGGGACGAGGAATTGATGACAGGAGACACGGGCCGGGACGAGCTTGGAACAATTACATTTGAAGGGATTTCGTTGGAAGGGAGTGAGTTACAAGGGATTTCGTTAGTTACGTTAGTGGGTGGTTTAACTGTTATATTTTCCAGAACGGTAACTTTTTGCACATTCACAGAAGTTACCGATGTCTGGGAGAGGATTGTAATTATTTCGGGTTCGATTTCGGGTTCGATTTCAGGTTCGATTTCGGGTTCTGGAATGGATGATACATTCATTAATGATATTTTGGGATGGGAGCGAGTACTGGTTGACGGTGCAGTTTGTTGGGGGTGGGTAATCGATATACTCGACATCGATTCAGGAACCGCCAACAGTCTTCGAAGTACAGATCCTTGCTGTACGTCACTTCTGTCAACGTTTACTGTTCTCCTCCTGTTTCTCATCATGTCCCTCTCGGCACGACGTCGCTGCCTGTACTCTTGTTTTGGCAAGTAATTTCCATATCGCCATCTGTTGCGATTAGAATTAGACGACGACATGTAAAATTGCTGCCCGCTTGCCAAGGAACTTACATTTCCCCGCATTGATGTACTCGCAACATTCTCAGTATCACTTGTATCTTTACTAATACTGAGAATGTCAGCGTCAACCATGGCTTGATTCAGTACATCATTACGGGGTGATGTGCATTCTCGTCTATGAGTTGCAGTCAGCCACCTAGCGCCAGGAGTAACAAGATTCAAAAAATCTGTCATTCCGGAATCTGTAAAAAAAAAGAAAGAAAAATACATAATTATACTTTTTCATTTATTTCAGTTCCAATGTATGAAAAATTAAATATTATATAAAAAAATACTCACTCGCTGCTGTTTCACCTTCAGCGGCAGAAATGGTTGCGGTCGGTCTGCACGCTCCGTCTGGTACCAGATTTTCGCCGGCCGGGCTTGTAACGGCAACGGTCCGTCTACGCGTTCCGTCCAAGGTAGGATTTACGGCGGCTGGAATTTCTGCTGGCGGCGGCGTGCGGAAAGAACCCAAATACCATTTCTCCATGCTATCGTCTAGCATATCGTATTTCTTGTCTGCTTAGTAATTAACATGAAATTTACATTTGTCTAAATCACGTAGTGAATATATTAAAGACATTTTAAATAAAAAATACAATTCAAACGATTTAGAATGGAATATATGAATATGTTAGAATATTTTAACGGCATAAAATAGTAGTTATGTAAAGTAGGTTCAACGTTTGTAACACTTACCCATTTTTCGGTTTGTTGTTGTTGTTGCTGCTGCGTGCTGCACTGTGGCTTTTCTATGCGGTTTTTCTCATTTATATAGCAAAAAGGGGCGTGGAAATGGGCGTAGGGGGCGTGTCTTGGTGGGGGAAATTATTTTTGAGGTCAAAAAGTCGCAACCCTGGGGGGGGGGGGGGGAATTTTGTATCCCCACTCCTTTTTTCCCACTCCCATCCCCTCTGCATTGAAGGCGTGTTAAAAGGAGGAGACGTTGGTAAGGAGGAGTGGTCTGTAAAAAGAAATATTCTTCTCCTCTCCTTTTTTCCTCCTTTCTTTTTTCTTTCTTTTTTCCCTTCCTTTCCTTCCTTTCCTCCTTTTTCCTTTTTTCCTCCTTTTTTCCTTTTTTTTCTTTTGCTCCAATTGGAAAAAAGACCTCATTGGTCATTTAATTAACTTAATTAATAAATAAATTGTTTGAAAGAAATTTTAACAATAAAAATTAACACTTTCTTAAAATTGGGTTACAGGAATACAAATAAAACATTATTAATATACTACAATATCTTTATTAAAAAACGTTAGTTAATTTACACTTTTTGATTAATTTCTAAATGTTTAAAAATACATCCATGACAATCTTTTCTTGAAGGGGCAGGGCCATCGATATGAGTGCGAATGTTGTCTTGGTTATAATGCTGCAAACAAGGGAGCTTCTCCCTTAAATCTTGATTTGTTCGATAATGTGATGGCAATTGATGCCACAACATGGCGACGTTTTGAGCGGTCATCCTTTTCAGTATGTAGTTCAGGGGCAGAAACTCAAGATCTTCATCAGTAAGACTTGCAGTACCGAAATCCTTTTCGTACTTTTCTATAACTTCCCAAACTTTGTTTATAATCCATTGTCCATATGTTGAACGAATTATCCAATAACCCAGACTTGTCATCATGAACAACACAAATGCACTAGCAAAATTGTACAAGTTCACGGTTTATATATCTACACCTTTACATGATGACTCCTCCTCCTCCATATCATTTGATTTCAATAATTACGTATAAATGGAGTTAATTTGTATACATTGGTAAGTGCACACACACAATCACTTGATGTATGAAATGTACAATACGGTAGAGTTTTTTGTATGTTTGATATGTTATCACTCACTTCAATTACTGGTTTATCAATTACTTTGCTGATATGCATTGCTTTTTCGTGACCCTTTACATATATAGTACCTATATTACGAGTCAAACTTTGCAAAATTTCTTCAAAATTTTCCAATGGTACAAATCCGTCACTCCATTTTAAACAGTGATGATTTCTTGTCAACCAATCGACAGTCCTTTTATCTCTTCTACTTAAAAACGTATATTCATAGGGAGGTTTGAATATGAAGTGGCTTATGCATCCTTTACTATCACAACTTGCTACTTCTTTAGGTATAAAATGATTTTTTCTTACTTGAAATCCTTGTATATCAATAATAATATATTTTTTTACTTCCATTGCAAGCCACTTGCACTTCACTTACTAGACACTCTGCCTTCGATGATGATCTGCACTAAACTGATTATTACGTAAATATAATTGCAGTAGTATTCTTACAATAACTCCTTAACAACTTTCGTAAGAGGAGTGTAGTAATACGCTTTATCGTGTAAAATTAGGCAATAAGCTGATGTACCCGCTGGTACAGCCTCTTTCGTATTAAATTCCACTTTGATTTCTACGGCACTTTTATGAATAGTGTCCGCTTGATACATGCAGTCAATTCCTACTAGCGGTGCAACTGCTAAATATTCCTTAGGAGAAAACATTGGTTCACTTTCCTGTACATAGTAAGATTGTTGAAACCTTGCATACATGTCGTATAATATGGCATACTGATTTTTTGTATAATCAACATTAAGATTATCATAAGGGTAACGAATTCCGTTTAAGTATACATTCAAATTATTTAATTTTATATTATCAAACTTTGACATACTCTTTGATACGTTTCCCTTGCGCGCCTTTTGAAATCCAATTATTATAAATCTTGGTGTTTCCAGTTGTGATGAAGTTTTTACTGCCCAGGTGTGTTTCGTTGTTTCCGGTAGTGAAGGATACTCATGAATTTCCCAACTTCTGAATGGTATGTGGATGTCGACATTCTTCTCTGTTAGCTTTGTTAATGATAATTGCTCACGAAGGCCCACGGTAACATGAGGAACCCTCCATATCACTTTATCTATAATAAGTTTCACTTTCTCACCTTTAGATGCCTCAGGTTGAAGAATTACATCATTATCGTCGTTATTCCTTATTAATATTAGCTCTTGCCTCACATTCAAAACAACTTTTTTATAATCTTCTGCAAATCCTAATAGTGTTCGTAACGGTACACTAAGACTAAAGTGGCCGTTTTCATCTAATGCATCGCATGTCTCTGCATTTTCTGCCCAACCAGCATTTTCCAATTTTGTTATTTCATTTTTTGTAAACGAAAAGTATCCCTTCATAGTCGATGTGACGCCAAGATTCCTCACAGAGTCAATCTGAACTCCGTTCATTAAATATCGAATATCACTAAACATGAACGCTACTGGATTATTTACTAACTTTGCAGTCTTACTAGCTTCATTTTTATCCACTTCTCGAACACTCCCTTCTACATATAAATAGCTTTCACCAGGTATAGTATAATTGTCTATTTCGGGAACATTAATTCGTATTTCGTCATTATGATCAAAACTTGACGATCCAAAAGGTTGATGTGTATGATATTCGTAACTTACTATAGAGTTATTTGTTTTTATCTTCTCGGTCACATTTAATATATCCATTATATTTATTATTGCTTCAATAAAGTAAATCCCAAACTGCTAAGATATTTTCTATTTCGTTGTGTTAACGGTTTCACTTCTCTTCTTACACTGGAGGATACCTTACGACTGTCCTTCCATTTATACTTTCCTAATCTATCCATCGTTAATACAGAAGACTCTTTTTTTCTTTTCAATTTTCCGTATATTTTCATAGTGAAAAACGAATCCAACTATTCCACTCGCCTTAGATGTACGCTTACCGTTATTTCCTCACTTCTAAAATTTACTAAATTGTTCGACTGATCCAGTACTCGCACTTTCAATGAACTGATAATTTTTCCCGATACCGGTAAATATATACGTTCCTGTGGAGATTCAATTATTTTGAAGCCTGCCGGTACTTTTGGGAAAAAATGGTACAACACGTGAACAGGTTCTCCGTTATTATAAGATCCACTTACCACATTGCAATATATTTGAATTGCGTTTACTTTATTAATATCAACAATATTATCAGATTCACGATGTTCCCCTTGCATAACAATATCTCTTTTAAATCCGAGTAAAGATCCAATAGTATTCTTTTTTGAGAAATCAATCAGCACCGAAGTCTTTATACTCACTTTTTGCGTATTACTATTTCCTCGAATACTTACGAGTGCATTATATTTTTTATACTTATCTAACAGTTCTTTCTCTATGTACTCATTAATGTCCTCTATATCGTAAATTCCCATAGGTAATGTAATTACGTGCGATTTATTATCACTCGTCTTGAAATGAAATAAATTGTTTGTCTCGTCCACATTTGGTATTGAATTAAATGATTCAAAATTCATTAAAGCCATCTCATATTCTTCATCTTCATTTAAATATATTGCCGGATTGAAATCACAACTCAATTCCGAACTTTTACCACTTAACGTGAACGTATAAGCGTGCGATGTCTTCTCCATGGCTTTCGTTCTATAAGTAAATATAATAACTTGTTACACTTCCTTATTAATGGTTCAACAAGAATTTCAGACTAAGCTGTCCACAATTTGTGTCAGTATTTTTCTGATACTTTCTGTAATTGTAAGATATTTCATTGTTACCATTATTTGATAAGAAATATTTTTCTACCTCCTTAGGCGGTCGAAGATCTCCATAACTATCAAAATATTCGACAGATTTTCCACGTTTTTTATAAGCTACCCAATGAGTTCCTTGACCTTCCTCATTATCTAAATTGATGATGCCGCTTTCAAGCTTTCGAATTCTTTTCGGTAATGCATTCGTCATAAACACACCTCTGAAATAAGGTATGTGATGTTTCTTTGCATACTTAATAATATCAATATTAGTTAATGGTCTACGAAGGAACTCAGATCTTAGTTTTTTGAATTCAAACCCAAGTACAATCCACAACCCTTCTTATACGGTTTTATGTAAAATCCTGAACCAATTGCTTTAGCTTCCATTACCCTGTTATGTCTTGCCTCTTCCTTTTGTTGCTCATTAGCAGCCTTAGCATCATTTACTGCCTTCGCAATAGCTGCAGCACCGCCACCCAAGGATCCCAAAGCGCCCAATGCCGCAAATAATGGTATTAACGGTAGAAATCCTCCTTGTTTAGGAATAGGTATCACCCTACGTCTAGGTCTACCAATACCTCTTCTATTTCGTTTTAAAACATTATACGCAATTTTTACAGATCCCTGAAGACTTTTGTCGGGACTACGTTTAATCGCTCTCTTTGCAAGCTTCATTGCTTTGGCAAATGATAACGCACCACCTCTACTGATTCTTCTCCTTCTTTTTATCTTTTTAGTTTTTAGTTTTCTCCGTCCATGTCCCATACCCATAGCAGTTTTTGCCTTCATTACTCCAGCAACTGTTAGTGAAGCTGCTTTCTCACCTAAACTTGCACCACTACTTGTTATTCTACTCTTTGCAACTTTGTATAATTTTTTATCTGCCTCGTGTCGTTCTTTTAAGTTGTCAGATTTACTATAAGCAATATCGTGCACTTTACAGGCTTCGTCCAATACGTTTATACCACTGTCGCCCTTTGCCAACCTCTTTTGCAATTTAGTTCCCGGACCGCAAAAATTATATCCAGGTAAATGTACTTCGAAGGGAAGTTTATTTATTAATTTGTTTAACAAACCACTACCTTTCCGCTTTGGTTCACGATTGTAACTAACCACGTTTTGACCAGGCATCACTTTTTATACGGGTTCAAACACACAATAAACAAAACGCAATTAAAATTTGACACAGTTTATTTTCTTAATTAATGCAGTACAAACATATCTACTTCATCGTAATCCTTTCTATACTAAATAAAATACAACTCGCATTATCCTAATATACCTACTAACTATTCATAAATCTATTACAATATATTTTATTTCTATGGTTTTCACTCAAAACATTTTTTGATTCAATTTCAAATCTTTTAATACGTCTATTAAATCTACATCTATCCAACGCACAATTTATCCAATCACTTTTCCTTGCCTCTCTATAAGCGTACAACCAGACATAAAGGGCGTGAGTTTTGTTCTTACTTTCACAAAATGTTACGGTTTTTGTTTTCTCCATTATACGATGCATTTATGGCTTGATGTAAATCTAAATCGTACATTATTTTATCAATTCCAGAAGTCATCATTTCCTTAAAAATCGCCACTTGCTCAGAACAGCTCCCATTAAATACAGTTTCTAAGCGTTTTCTCAAATCACCTTCAAAATTTGGTAATAAATCCAAACAACGGTAATAAAAGTCACCGAAATCTAAATTTTTTAATAACTCCAATCGGAATGTTACAACATCACTTAATTTCCAAACTTCACGAAGACTTTCATACGATAAATACACAGAATCAGTTCCAACTGTTGCTTTCAAGACTTTGCGATAATTATCAACATAAATAAAAGACACACTTAATTTGTTTATATTTATATAATTATCTAGATTTTTTGTATTAATTGTTCTATTAAGACAATCTTTAGCTTTATTAAATTCACTCCATGTTTCTGAATCTAGTGTTATGCCTTGACCTCGATTTCCCATTAATCGGATAACAGGTTCAAAATTTAAATCACTATCCAAACCAACACATATCCACTTTGTTTTACTTTTATTCAAAAAATATGTTACTGGAGCTAGGAGAGGTTTCAAAACATTTTCTTTTTTTCTTTCTGGTGTATTATTAGTAGACTGATCTCCATTTGCACATTCTTGATTATTACTTACAATTAGTGGTTCGCGTTCTTCTTCGCCAAAATCATGAAACGAACAGATATTCAAATTTGGTAACTCCAATTCTGGTTCTTGTAAAAATTGTTCAAAAAACCCTTCCTCTTCTCCACCTTCTAGTCCATGAAGACTGCCCAACGGTTGTTGACTCGGCAATTTATTTTCATTACTCCGATTACGATTTGCATCTTTATTAGTCCAAGTTCTCATCGAATACGGCTGGTAGCGTTGCACTAGATGTAAATTACATAATTATATATTAGTGCTATTTACTTTTTAATATTAAGTCATGTACTACTTACTTGCTTTTTTGATATTGACGATGGAAACTTAAATGATGCACTGCGAAATATTTTCAAAATATCCTTACTTTTATACCTAAAATCCGACTCGGAAAATAAAAAACAATAATACACCATGACCTTCACCGACCGCGTGTTAATGTCAAGATACAAATAATCTAATACATATTCAAATCACTCCTCACCGGTCTTAAATATCACTCCGCACCGGTGTTCAATGACCCAACTCGTTTTCTCGCATCAGAAAAAAAAACACGGCAAACATAATGCGGAGGCAAGTTTGCCCGTCTCTAAAACTTTGTGTGACCGTATGTTATCCCATTCGCGAAATACATTTTGTTTATAAAAAATATTTGTTATTAATAAATAATTGTTATTAATTAATACATTATTATTAATAATTAATTGTTATTAATAAATTGTTATTAATAAATTATTACTAATAATTAATTGTTATTAATAAATTATTATTAATAATAAATTATTATTAATAAATAATTATTAATATAAAATTATTAACAATTAATATTAATATAAATGAGTTATATTTTATAAATTACCCAAATAAGATTATGCCGTCCATATGTATGCTCCCCTATCAAGTTTATTGTCTATATTAGAAGCTATTTACTCATTTAAGGTCATTCACCATTGGACCGTCGTAGGGGTAACATCACGCATCGCTCCTAGCTGATCTTCTAACATAACCTTAAATTATGGAACCGTACTATGAATGTCTAATAAGGTAGCCCTTTATTGGGATCAAGGTCGCAGTTCCAGGCCTCCGACACCAATAAAGGGTCCCCTTACTGGGGCCAAGGTCAAGGGAGGTACACTCAATTCTGGAACCTCCTCTGACCTTGACTCCGACCTTCACCTCCAGTCGATTCTGGGACCTCCTCTGACCTTCACTCTGACCTTGACCTCGACAGGGGTCAAGGTTGGGGTCAAGGTCAGAGGAGGTTCTAGAATCGGCTATCTCCCTCTACTACTCATTTTAAATAAATTAATCACATAAAAAAGAAACTAAACTGTGTTTTATAACTCAATTAAACTGTTTTACTGTTATTATCATAATATTTTGCATATTGTGGATGGTTACTGAAAGAAAGAAATAATTTAACGATTGGATAATTATTTCTTTAAATCACCAATAATGTTAATTATAAGACACATAAAAAATATCTTGAAAATGTATAAAGATTATTTAAGCATTGTATACAGCGATTTAAATATTTGATCATTGTCTACAATTGTCAGAATCCTAGGGTGATTAAATGCTGTTTGATGGATTGATTGATCTTGTAGTGGATTGATGTGATAATTACTGAGCAATTATAGCTCTCATCCATAACACCATTCCATTAATGAGGTACATAACGTCAAGATGTTTCGTATTATAAAAGTTTTAATATAGTACAATTATACATATATTAAAATACAAAGTTATTAATAATTTAAAAATATGAAAACATCTACAACAATGAGTCTTACTAAGGCTACAATACAAATTACTCATTGAAACAACTATTTCTCTGGCTAATACCTTGACAGATATTGAAGGATACAAATGTAATATGAATGTTAAAAATAGTACAACTATCAAACAACGCTAATTTGAATGAAATTGTTTCTGTTGAAAAAACTAATAAATAATAAAATGTACTTTAGACTGTTTGAAATAAGATGAAAAGATATTAACAAAAATTGAATTTGGACTGATTTTATTAAATGAAACTAGCAAAAGCATTTGATATAATCTGGCAAATCAAGCTTGATATAAGCATTATTTTTTAAATTATATCTAATTCTTTTAGTGGGTACAAATTAATGAAACTGTGATTATTTATCTTATTTACATATATTTTTAATTTAATAATAGTGAATACAACCCCAGTCACGATATTTGTTTTTAGGTTTCGTGAAAAGTAAATTAATACAAATTACATTATTGTATCCTTTCGTCACTTTAATTTATGTTTAGATATATATTTCGAGTGCTAAGCGCTCATTATCAGTAAAAACTAATTTTAAATTTGCACACAAGTTTTTAAAATTAGTTGTTATTAATAATTAAGCGCCCAATATGCACTATGCTCCAACATCATCTTCGCCAAAGCAGGAGAATTTGTTGTTAGCATTGATTATTACCTGGTTAATTATTCATACGTATATGTCACAGGTGCTTTGCGTGGATACTAGCATGTGGTCCAACTATGTGATATTATCACCCATTATCATATAATGATTAGATGTTAGGAGAATATTACAATAATATTAATATTTTGTTTATTTTTTAACAGATAGACCATAAAATAACATAAGTCAGTACAATAAAATGTTATCATTAATATATAATTTAAATATAATTTGTTTCTATTTCTAATTTAAAAATTAATTTACACACATGATTAGAATAATAAAATATTATGATTAGCAGTAGGAGTCAAAAGATTAAATATGGCCGAAACGTAAGTCGTAAAATTTAAAAATAAATCATAATTTGACAATTCAAAAAACAATAACAATAATTTAGAATTTAAAATCTACAGAAATTAAACTTTTCTGACACTACAATTTTAAATTCTTCTAATCATCAAAATCAAATTTATCACTTTTAATGCATATGTTTACCGTTTATTAAACATTCCATTAAACACTCAAGAGTTTATTATAGAATCAAATACAATAAAAACAATTGCCCGCAATAATAGTTACACTGATGAGCTTATCAACAACATCTTAAAGAAGAAACAAAAGAAACAATTGATGCAATATTTGTATATTCAAGAAAATAGTGGACCAAAATTAATTGCCTTTAGGACTTGTCAAATGAAATTATAAATAATGTTAAAGGTTGGGATTTTGATATCATTTGTACCAATCAACCGAATTTAGGTTAACTTTTATTAAATAATAAACTTAATAAATTTAACTTTGAAAATGATCCTAACCGATCGAAACGCGTGTCAGGCAACAAGTGTTCTACTTTACCCAATTTAAATAATAAACCTTTTGTGAATAAAAAGAATAAGTGTGGTGTTTACTAGATTTTTTTTAAATAATCATTTTACTGGTATTGCAATACATACATAGTATAAGTAATAATCTTTTTATAGATGTAAATAATTTGAAAATTTTATAGTCAGCTATTAACGGATTTATTTTAAATCTGAGATCTTGAAATAAATGTAGGCATAAATCCGGAAAAACCCGTTGTTGATATCGGTAAAGAAATCTGGACTTCCCCTATACTTAAAGTACTTATTATTGAATATTCCTATCGGTTTATTTTATAATCACTCTTGATAATTCCGTAACAAGCGAAACTATTCAAGTAAATATAAAAAATCCTCTCTTCATTAATTTATCTCATTCTTTCGTTTCGCTATATCTTTCTCTTTCATTGCTCATTTATCTGTTAATTTTATTTTTATTGTCTCGTTTTATATGTTTTACTATATGCAGCCCAATATACACCTATCAGTTTAATATAATATCATAAAAGATATAATATGTTGACCATATCACTTGTAAATTTGACTGTGAACAAATATTGTGGTTGTGAATTGTCGATTCTAGCTAAATTCTTACTGGTTGTTAAATTATTACATTATAATTTGTTTCATTTTCAAGGCAAGTCTTCATAATTATGTGGGTTTGTGGATATAAGTATTTTAACGTTAGTTCAATTGGGTGTAAAATTTAAAAAAATATTCATTGAAATTGTTTTTTATATACAAATATTTATAAACGAACTTTATATAGATGCGATATCTAATATTTATGTAAGTCTAATTATATTCACAATAACTTATCAGTAGCAAAAATAATTGATCACTTAGACTATCTGGTGATAAATTATCATGCGTGAAATATAATCTTGTCCGTCAGAGAATTGTCTTATCGAAAATCTGTGAAAAATTATGACTTTCGAAAGAAATGATAATATTATACCTATTTATGCTTAACCTCAACTGGATTATAAGTGTACACCAAAATCTTAATATTAGCAGAAATGAAGCATGCTTTTGATAATTACAGTCCAGTTTGATCAATCTATAGATTATTTTTGAAATAGCTAATTTCGATGTACTTTTTAAACTGACGACGTGTATTGGGAATTGAGTAATTATGAATTTGTTGTAGGTGCTTCTATATGGGTTTGGTTCTATCATCGTCAAAAAAGAGACCCAAATATTCCAGCGTTGATATACCAAATGAACATTTATCATTTTCTAGACTTAAATCGTATTGATTTAAATTTTCTAAGACCAACGTTAGGTGATAAATGTGTTCTTGTGTTTTAGAGCACACGGTTATGTTGAGGTCTTAGACCATATAAGCTTATAGACACGCCCTAACCCGAATGTGGTGAAGCCAACATAATAGGCGTGTGTCACGTCACGTGTGGGCAAGAACGCAAATAGAAATATGTTTCGTATTGGAAGTGGGAACGAAATATTTTTTTTTATTTACTTAAAGTAATTAATCTTGTGCAGGGAAGTTGTTGAAACATGTCCAATAAATATATTTAGCAAATTTTATTTACTGTACATGATTATTAAAACAAACAGTGCCATTTATTAATTTTATTATCTTAATACCTATACAGCAGTGGTGTCCAACCCCGCGCCCGCGGGCGCAGGTGCGCCCACGGTGAATCCGTAATGCGCCCACGGAATATTTTCAAATTTTTCTATTTTTTTTTTAATTTCTAAATATTCTGATTTTATTCAATTATTTTAATTATTAGTGCAATTGGGTGGCTTGCGGTGATGTGCATGCAGGTGGCGTAAAATGCGGTGCGAATGCGTCTACAGTTCGTCCAAATAAGAGAGGCCGGTGGCGCAGTGACAAAAATTTCCCGCCACCGCTTCGGTATGACTCGTTCGTCTTTCGTTGTGTACTATCCGTGCACACAACACAAATCGAACATCTTACCAAAGCTACGCGTTTGTGCATTCTTTTTTTCTCCGAGTGTACTCGGGCATCCCCCGCTCCCTCTCCCTCTGCGCGAAAGCTATTTTAACCGGCCTCTCTTATTTGGACGGATTGTACTTCTGATGTAGTGAGCGCCCGATTGCTATCGTTCAGCGACCGCACGCAGCAGAACGATACGTATATTGGACAGTGCTGTTTCAGCGACGACGCGTCTTGTGTAGAATATGTGTTATAGTTGTCTCCATTAATTCACAAATTTAAAATTATTCTTGGGAACGGTACAAAAATATACCAACAAAAAACATGTCTGAAGCAGGACCAAGTAAACGACCACGGCTTTACACATTTCAGAAGGAGTGGGAAGATGAATATTGTTTCGTGGAAATAAAGGAAAATGCCGTATGTCTTTTGTGCAATCGCAGCGTAACAACTAAAAAATATAATATTGAACGACATTATAAATTGGAACATGAAAAGTTTCTTGAACAATATATGCCCAATAGTGCAGTAAGAAAAGAGAAAATAAATACTTTAAAAAAGGCATTAGTAAGTCAACAATCATTGTTTAAGAGGGTGATGTACAAATCAAAAAATGTTACTCTTGCATCGTTCAAAATTTCTCATTTTCTTTTGAAGAATAAGAAATCATACCTAACTGGAGAATTATTTAAAAATGCTTTACTTGCTGGTGCCGATTCACTCTTTAATACTTTTTCTAATAAACAAGAAATAGTTAGTGCTATAAATGATTTACAATTATCACGCAATTCACTCCAAAGAAGAGCAACTGCAATATCGACCAATATTAATGATCAACTTGAATCTGATATGAATAAATGTTCTTGGTTTTCACTTCAAATGGACGAATCATTAGATTTGACAGGAACAGCGCAATTAATAATAATAACAAGAATGACTTTTGAAGATTACTCTGTTAAGGAAGAAATGCTATGTCTTTTGCCACTAAAAGAGAAAACCAGAGGTGAAGACATTTATCTAGTCTTTAAAAATTTTGTTTTGGAACGGAAACTTCCCCTGCATAAATTATCTTCAATTACAACGGATGGAGCTCCAGCCATGATCGGTAAAAATAAGGGTTTTGTAAGATTGTGCACAAAAGATGAATTATTTCCAAATTTTTTTACTTATCATTGCATAGTGCACCAACAAGTTTTGTGCTCTAAGGTTCTTTCACTTAACCATGTTTTGAATCCCATCACTAAAATAATAAATTCTATAAAAGCTGCACCTTTGCAGCACAGACTTTTCAAAAAACTGCTAGAAGACAATGATACCGAGTATTCCGATTTATTAACTTATACAGAAGTAAGGTGGCTTAGCAAAGGCAAAGTACTACAACGTTTTCTTAATTTAATTGTTGAAATAAAAGCATTTCTTGAAGAAAAAGGGGATATTTACGATTTTCTTGACGATGTTAACTGGCTATGTGATTTATCGTTTTTAACTGATATTTATCAGAAATTAAATCAGTTAAATCTTGAATTGCAAGGTCAGAATAAAGATTTCGTAGATATGGTAAGTACTATTAAAGCATTTAAAGCTAAATTAACCCTTTGGATTTCACATTTTCAAAACAAGTCATTTACTCATTTTCCTCAAATGACAAAAATAATTCAGGAAAATCAGATAGACTCCCAAAAATACGTAAATTATCTAACTAAATTAAGTGATAATTTTAACGAAAGATTTAAACAATTTGACGATTTGGAACTGATTATACTTTTCTTTGAAAATCCTATGAATAACGTTGATGTTAGTGTTTTAAGTACGGAATTAAATAAATTTCATAATTCAACAAATATACAAAATTTAGAATTAGAGATTATAGAATTACAAAATGACGTCGCTTTAAAAGCTGTTAACATGGACAAAACATTTTGGAAATTTGTTAATTCATATAAATATCCCATATTAAAAAATTGCGCATTGAAGCTAAAATCTTTTTTTGGATCTACTTATCTAAGTGAAGCCACTTTTTCTTCCATGCAGTTTATCAAAAATAAGTTCAGATCAAATATTACAGATAAAAATTTGAATGATTGCTTAAAAATAGCAGTATCAAATTACAGTCCTGATTTTGAAAAATTGTGTGAAGAAATACAGCACCAACCTTCTCATTAAAGAAGCTAATAATTGTTTATAATATTTATATTTATATTATATGTTTATTTGTTTGTTTCGTTTATGTATTATGATTATAAAAATAATTAACTAGGTAAAAAAATGATTATTAGTATTATTTGTTTATTATATATTTTGTATTATAAATTATAATTGTTTCAATATATTATTCTACCGTTAAAAAAGAATATTTGTATTTTTTTATTTTCCCTCCTGACAATAAAAAAAACACATGCTCCCACCACGTTTTAAAAATTTTTCATTGCGCACTTGCTTTGGAAAAGGTTGGACACCTCTGCTATACAGTATACATGTATCAGGAAAAAAATAAAGACTACAAAAGATATTACTTAATTATAAAATATATTTTGAATACAAATACAAACATTTATTAAATTAATAAAATGAAAAAAAAATTACTCTGTAATGCACAGCAGGGGACACAATTGTTTTATTTATTTATTGCCCAGAAAACAAAATCGTTTTAGTTAGTTTGCTTCTAACTCTATCAGCATTGTTATTTTTACATTCAGTTAGATGATACAATCTAATATTACAATAATAATAAGCGAAAGTACAGCATCATTATTTAGTTTCTTTATTGAACTCCAATTATTAGTAATAAAAGAATCATGTGTAAAATGCTTCGAACAAATTCTGCTATGTTGTGAAGGGTTAAAATTGTCATGTCGCATTGCAGCAATCCATTGCTTTTGGAGTAGGGAATCTCGTGGAAATCTGTGAGTGATTATTTTTGTAAAATATGTAACAACAATTTTTAAATTGCGTTTATACAGCATGGTTTTTAAAATGTTACAGGGCTACATTACCACCAACTCCTCAAATGCGAGAAAAGGGTTAAATGTCCCTATTACCTCATCAAAATTTCATTAAAATATTTAAAACTGTTCTCGAGATATAGCCTGGTAACACTTTAAAAGAACTCATCCTGTTGTGAGGTCAATGACCCCAACCGAAAATAAGCCACCCGCAAGCGAGAAATTAGGAAGACGCGGGATTCCCCTGGAGAATTCGGTGAACATGGAGGGGAAAATACGAGAGCACGGGACATTAAAGTGTGGGTCGTCCAGGAGATCGCATCGTTATTTTCTTTTATTGTCAAAATAAATGGAATTATTATTAAATTCGTCTGACACAGTACATTAGTTTAAATCATATTTCTAACATCAGAAGTGGGATAAAGGACCCGGTTAATAGTGAAAGTGATTCTCTATTAGTTAAATTTATTCTCTTGTGTGCTAGTACGCATTTCGAATCAATGCTGAGCCAGAGAAGCAATTCAAGGCATCGCCGCCGCCGTTCTCGCAGAGACGATGAAAGGGCTGAACGGAAAAATCGCCATCGCCGGGACCGCAAGCGTAGGCGTAGTCCGGGAACGAGCAGCTCGGACTCGGGGAGTTCCCCGGCGGATCGGGTCACCACAGATTCGGTATCCCAATTAGGAGAGGTATTGTTAAAAAGTATGGATCGTTTTGTCAGTTCTAGAGTAAGTGACGACAGACCATCGGTAAGTGTGCCCTCTTTTAGTAACAACTTAATACAAGAGTTCAATCCACTCACTCAAAATATAATAGAGTGGTTAGATGCCATTGATGAATATGTATTTATTTATGGCTGGGATGACAAAACTACCTGTTATCTAGCATTAAATAAATTAAGGGGGCCCGCTGAAGTGTGGTATAGGAGTTTGCCTACTCGAATATTTTCATGGGGTGAATGGAAAGTAATGCTTAGTCAGCATTTTAAGACAAAGAGAAATTTACATAAATCGTTAAAAGAAATGATGGATTGTGTTCCAAAATCGGGGCAAAGCTTATATGAATTTGTATTTGAGAAATTAGCTTTAATAAACAAACTTAAACTAACTATATGCGATGAAGACAAGGTCAATTTAAAAATGGGTGGAATTAATGATCAGCAAATTGCATTTTCAGTGGAAACAGCTAATATTAAAGAACCTAGTGTTTTAGCCAGTCACTTAAAAATGTTGGATGAATCTAAAGTGGTAATAACATCCAAAATAAATGTAGACAGTGGTACAGTCACTTCTAAAAACCTTCCTCAACGTTGTTATAGATGTAAACAAATCGGCCACATTATTAGAGATTGCTCACAAAAAAAAAATCGACTTGCCATTGAATATAACAATATTAATTTTCTAGGTCAAAAAACAAGCAAAAAATTCTTTAAACAAGTTTTAATAAATGGCCAAAATGCTAAATGTTTTATAGACTTAGGTAGTGAATGTTCAGTAATCACAAAACGGGAGGCTGACAGGTTATCGTTGAGTCCGCAACCAGTTGAAAGAGTTACAATTTTATCAACTTTTGGTAAAGCAGAAATTACTCCACAATTCTATGTGCAGGTAGAACTAAACTTAGAGGGGATACAAAAATGTTTAGATTTTTTTGTTATTGACAATTGTGTAATGGGAGTAGAAGTGCTAATAGGGCAAAATTTTACAGAACTTCCTGATATAAATTATACTAAAGCAGATAATAAACTAACATTTACGAAAACCGAAGAGTTTAGAAGCAATAACTGCAAATTAATAACAGATTCGCAAATTAATATAGGCACAAATGATCCCAAACTGGCTAGAGGTCTATGTGATCTTTTAAATAAATATTCTATGTGTACAGCCGACAATTTATTTCAATTAGGTGTTACCTCGCTATCTGAAATGAAAATTACTCTTACTACCGATAAACCTATTGCCCATAGACCCAGACAATATTCTGATCATGAACGGATACAAATAAGAGACATTGTAGATAATCTATTAAAAAGCGGTGTAATCAGGGAATCAATATCACCATATGCGAGTACGGTATTATTAGTAACAAAAAAAGATGGGTCAAAAAGATTGTGTGTGGGTTATCGTGCAGTAAATAAAATAACGGTGAAAGATAAATATCCACTACCTCAAATAGAGGAACAATTGAGACGACTTTCAGGATTCAATTGTTTTTCTAGTTTAGATTTATTCTCGGGGTATTACCAAATCCCAGTGTCACCGGATTCAATCCAAGTAACAGCATTCATTACGCAAGATGGTCACTATGAATTTTTACGCGTTCCTTTCGGGTTATCGAATGCACCTGCGGTTTTTCAGCGAGTTCTGAATATTGCACTGGGGCAATTAAGATTTAATAAGGTTTTAGTATATCTAGATGATGTACTCATTCCTGCCAAAAGCCCACAAGAATCGTTCTGTGTTTTGCAAGAGGTTCTAGAAGTTTTAAAAAGAAATGGTTTTACATTAAATTTAAAAAAATGTTATTTTTTCAAATCCGAAATTGAATATTTGGGGTATAATATCAGCGATTCAACCATTCAACCCAGTTCAAATAAAATAATGGCAGTTCGAGATTTTCCAAAGCCTACGAATGTTCACCAAGTAAGACAGTATTTGGGTTTGACGGGATACTTCCGGAAGTTTATCAAGGATTATTCCGTTAAATCCAAACCATTAACTACACTACTGCACAAAGATTATATTTGGAATTGGGGAAATGAGCAGGATGAAGCCTTTATAGAGCTTAGGAAAAGTTTAACTTCAAAACCAATACTCACCTTATTTGACCCTAACTTAGAAACAATTTTATATACTGATGCAAGTAGATGGGGTTTAGCTGGTATCTTGGTCCAAATCCACAGCAACAAAGAAAGAGTGGTCGGTTATTTTAGTAGACAAACATCAGGTTCTGAACAAAAATTCCACTCCTACGAACTAGAGGCATTGGCGATAGTAACGTCTGTTAAAAGGTTTCGACAGTATTTGTTAGGCAGAACATTCACGCTAATCACTGACTGTGCGGCAGTTACAAGCACATTCTCTAAAAGTGAGGTGAATGCTCGTATAGGCCGATGGGTATTGGCCCTAAACGAATACAATTATAACATTAAGCATCGAGGTAGTCGACAAATGCAACATGTAGATGCTCTAAGTCGAAACCCGCCAGTGCAGAGTAAGACCGTTTGTCTCACTGTTATGCAGGAGTCAGACTGGTTGTTGGCGGCTACAGCATGTTTTGTGGTCGCCATGAGACAGCTGAAGGAGCCTGAACAGTATATGAATAGCCTGAGCGATCACTGGAATAAGTGTGGGCCCAACACTTGGTGGTCATAATTAAGTATTTACATGGTACCATTACGTTATTTTGTTATTTTATTTTGTAAGTTGTTACTTGGCCAAGTATAATTTTCTATTTACATGTCTAGGAGTTTAAATGCAGTTGATCCAGTTAGCACTCTAGATTAGCCCCAATGCTCGTAAAAAAAAAATATTTCTCAGTAAACTAATAATTTCATAAATTGCAGTGGCCAGTTGGAGGCAAAGTGGGGACACATTTGGAAGTCAGGAGAAGCCGAATGTTGTGAAGTCAATGACCCCAACCGAAAATAAGCCACCTGCAAGCGAGAAATTAGGAAGACGCGGGATTCCCCTGGAGAATTCGGTGAACATGGAGGGGAAAATACGAGAGCACGGGACATTAGAGTGTGGGTCGTCCAGGAGATCGCATCGTTATTTTCTTTTATTGTCAAAATAAATGGAATTATTATTAAATTCGTCTGACACAGTACATTAGTTTAAATCATATTTCTAACAATCCTGTTTATCATCTTATTTCGAGGTTATGCATATGAAACTTTTATTTAAAAGTAAATACTTACAGGTGAAATTATATATCTGTACCACGTTTATATCGTTCTGTACAATTATAAACACTGCATAATAGCACCATAATTAGAATTCGTAGAAAACAACGATTTACGATTACATTTATAATCATGGCTCCCGCGAGAAGTGAAGATAAATTAGTGTGTGCTCTCTGTTCAGTGTCGGTCACAAAAACTATAACTTGTGTGGACTGTACTAAGAATTATCATCCTATGTGTATTTTAAAAATTAGTGGTACCAGAGTCGATAATAACGGAAAATCTCATTGTTGTGGAATTATAACCTCAAAAGACGATGAAGTGAATCCGGAGACCATTTTAGACGACTCTAGTAAAGTGAGTAGTTTACATCAAATTATCAACCTTAAGGATGAACTAATTTCTGAACTAAGAGATAAAATAGAAGTTTTAAAACGAAACATCCTGTTATTGGAATCATTAAATAATATATCGCCATCTGTTGCTTCTTTGGACAATCATATTCTAGACATTCATAAATCCAATCCGCCGATAAAAATAATTCAACCAAAAAAAACTCAACTGATACATCAAGCGAATGCCCTCGACAATGAAAATATCAACACGGCGATAAATTCGAGTTCAATGAACGAAATTGAAATTAATAACGAAGAGCAACTAAACCAAGCAATACCATCCTCTCCAAACTCAAGAATTGTATCTCAAGAAAATAATAATTACAATATTATTAATGCTGCGAACACCAACTCTGATATTGTTTATAGAAAAAAACCACCTACAACAGTAACTATATTTAGTGGAAAATATAATAGCAATTTTAAAACTAACGATATGCAAAATCTACTCAAACGCAGATTTGGTGACTATAAATATAATATTATGGAAAGGAATCATGACGATCAATACAACGGAGATAAATATAATAACTTTAAAATAACGGCACCACTAGGACTAAAAGATGCTCTACTGGATAAAGATAACTGGCCAGATGGAATCAAAACGTCGCTTTTTCGTGTCCCAGGGAAACGAAAATTTACCCGTCGCAAATTCCAGGAACGCAATTAACATTGTTCATTTAAATACTCAAAGTGCGCGCAATAAAGTTGATTTAATTTCTGTTTTTCTAAAATCTATTGAATGTGAAGTGTTTACAGTAGTGGAATACTGGTATCCATGTACCGAAATAAATTGTTTTAAAATTGATGGTTACGAACTATCAGCCTTCTCTTGTAGAGTTTCGTCCACGGGCGGCGGTACCGCAATCTTTGTAAAAACAGGAGCGAATTTAAGAGTTGATTGTGTTAGATGTAACGTAGAAAATGTTGACAAAATTTTCGAATATAGTGTTGTATCGGTTACTCGTAATAATGTAAAATATGCCATTGTAGCACTATATCGAACACCAAATGCAAATTTTGATTTATTTATTTATAACTTAAGAAAATTACTTTATAATTTATTTAACAAATTTGATAAAATTGTTATATGCACAGACAGTAACATTAATTTAAATATTCAAAACAAAGAAACAAATATATTTATAGATACTATGTTATCGTACAATTTATCACCTGGTAATAACAAAGCTACCCGTATCACTAATAATACAGAGACCCTTATTGACAATATTTTTGTTAACTTCCCGGATTTTGCTTCCCAAACTTTTGAATGTGGATTCTCTGATCATCATGCAGTAGTGTTGGTAACACAATATCATAATAAAAAACACGACGAATATATTATTACTAGGTCTTTTAATAACAGCTCCAGATTAAATTTTTATAATGATGTAGCTAGTGAAAATTTCACTCCAGTTTACGAATGCGAATGTGTTGAGGATAAATTCAAATTATTTTTAAATATAATTCTGCGCATATTTAATACAAACTTTCCTACTGGAAAGAAGAAAGTGGGCAAGACCTCAAAAACATGGATTACAAATGAAATAATAAACAGTTCTAATAATCTAAAAAATATTCATTGGATGAAAAAACAAATAAATGATGAGTGTATACGAGAAAGGTACAGAACAGCGAAAGATCATCACAAATCCTTAATAAGACTTACTAAAAGGAATTTCTACGATTCCCTTATTAATAATGCCGATAACAAAAGTAAAATGGTGTGGTCTTTAATAAATAATCAAACAAATGCTCAAATATCCCATAAAAACATGAAAATTGATCTTAACAACCGAGAAATTGACAACCCACAACAGTTATGCGACTTATTTCAAGAACATTTCATGAATTTTTCTAATACATCCACCTCGTCTAATATCGTCCCTCATAGGTATACCAACAATACATTTTATCTATATCCAGTAAACGAAGAAGAAATTTTTAAAATTATTATTGAATTACCTTCGAACAAGTCGGCAGGGAGTGATGAAATTCCTGGTTTTATAATAAAAGATATAGTAATGTTAATAGTGGGACCTTTGACACATATAATAAATGAATCATTTAAAACGGGCATCTTCCCCACTTTATTAAAACAGGCACTCGTAACTCCAGTTTATAAAAAAATAATAAACGCGACATTAATAATTATCGGTGTCTATTCTTCCATTTTTAGCTAAAGTTTTCGAGAAAACTATCCTAGATCGTTTAATTTCTTATTTTAAAAAATTTAACCTCCTTAAAAGCAGTCAATCTGGATTTTTAAAAGGCAAGTCTACAATTGATACGATTTTTGACTCTCTCAGGGCAATATACGATGCTCTTGACAATAATAAAACAACTCTAGGTATTTACTTTGACTTAACAAGAGCATTTGACCTAATAGATCACAAGTTACTTCTACAAAAGTTATCAGCGTATGGTATAATCGGAAATGCTCACAAACTAATTAAATCATTTCTCACTAATAGATCGCAATCAGTAGTTATTCGTGGCAAAAAAAATAACATATTAAATCACAAATTTAGATCCCAGAATTTATTATTAGACAAAGGAACTCCTCAAGGGTCTACTCTTGCACCATTTTTATTTGTTATATTTATGAATGATGTTGATGCAGAGTTTCAGGATATAACTAATTTAACACTTTCTAAATTTGCAGATGACACATCTCTAACTGTTAGTGGTGAATTAGAGTCTGCGGTAACGAATTCCAATCTAGCGATACGTAGATTTTCCTCTTGGTGTAGTAACAATAAATTGATGCTAAATAATAGTAAATCTGGATTCCTACAATTTAAAAATCCGAGAAATAAAGCCGTACCTTCTATTGAAAACTTAGAATTGGACGACTATAAAATAGAACGTCTAAACAGTGAAAAATTTTTAGGCATTACATTAACACCCACGTTGAATTGGAGAACTCACATAGATACGATTTGTAAAAAACTGCAATCGAGTAGCTATGCAATTTTGTCAATACGGGACTCTGTTAGTAGACAGTCATTGCTTATGTATTACTATGCTCATGTATATAGTCACCTAATGTATGGAATCATTTTTTGGGGACATTCCAGTGATACATTACGGCTTTTTAGGATGCAAAAATTAATCATCAGACGTATTGTGTATGCGAAATATAGAGATAGCTGTCGCCCGTTATTTATTGAACTCCAATTAATGACACTGTATTCACTCTATATCTATCACTGTTGCATATATGTATTCAAAAACAAGTCTAAATTCAACACTAATGCCATGTTTAATAAATCTATAAAAACCCGCAAACTTAACGACTTCTCGGTGCCATTGCACCGTTCAACGTTATATGAGGGTAGTCCATATTATATGTGTTTGACTTTATTTAATAAATTACCAGCAATCTGTAAGCGGGCAGCAACTCTTAAACATTTCAAATCATATTTAAAGAAATTTTTTATCGATAAGGCATACTATTCTGTTGCGGAATATTTAAATGATTAATTTATAAATTAAGTTTTAAGTTGTAATATTTATATAAAGTTTTACTTCTTTGATATAGAATATTTTAGTAGAAATTAAGTTTTAAAGTGTTTGTTTTTATATTAAGTTGTATATCTTTTCTTGACGTTTGTAACACATGATAACCATGTCTTATTGCAAATAAAGTAATTAAAACAACCGGGAAACAAACACACAAACTTGACTTCTGCCCACACGTGACGTCACGCACTGCACTTCATGTTGGCTTCACTTCGTAGTAGGCGAGATGTAGCTAACGGCGCGTCTATAAGCTTATATGGTCTAAGGTTGAGGTATACCATAGTGAATTCAAGTAGCATTCCGGAAAGGACTTCTTGTGACATCATTCAGGCTATACGGCACGGAATATTGTGGCCAAAATACGTGACTTTCAAAAAGTTTCACTTTGGGGATATATGGGGGTCTATTAGGGCTACTTTTTAAAATTACTTTCATAATATACAGGGTGTCCCAAAAACCCTAAAAGTATCAAAGTTGTGTTTTTTTAATGAAACACCCTGTATTTTATTGCATTTTTGGATCCTTCCATAAAAATAAGTGTGCGTTTTAATAAGGTTTTTATTACATAAACCTTAAGGTTTTTGAAATAATTTGAATTTTGTAAAAATGTAACCTAATTTTCATGTTTCAAATACTTAAAAAATAATTAAGTTATGCATTAAAAGTTGGTGAAATTAAACCAATATATAAAAAAGGCTGTAAATCAAAAATAATTAATTACAGGCCAATCTCGTTAATATCAAACATTGCTAAAATATTTGAAAAAATACTAAAGACACGAATTATTTCATTTCTGCATAAATATAAAATTATTTCAGAAAGGCAATATGGCTTTAAAGAAAACACTTCAACCCAAGACGCAATTGCTCATCTCACTTCCTTAATATCAAACTGTATGGATAAGAGTCAGCCTTGTTTATGTATATTTGTTTATTTGGAAAAGGCGTTCGATACTGTATGTCATACAAAACTCCTATGCAGATTGGAAAAATATGGAGGTATGGCATACAACCTAATAAAGAGTTACCTATCTGAAAGAGAGCAATACGTAAAAATAAATAATGCTAAAAGTGAAAGGTTACTAGTAAAATACGGCATACCACAGGAAACTGTTCTCGGACCCATCTTATTTATTTTATATATAAATACCTTTTTGACTTAACAACTGAGGGACAAATTTTAAGTTTTGCTGACGACACAGCCATATTTTATTCAGATAGTACTTGGTGCAACTTGAAAAGAAAGGTGGAAACGGATTTTTGTTTAATAAAGAATTGGTTTGATAGTAACACCTTAACAATAAATATAAACAAAACAAAATACTTACCTTTCGTCTCCTATACCAATAATTTGCCAAATATGGGTCCATTGAAATTAAATATTTCATTGAATATATATGACGATACATCTGCTGTATATTTAGGCATAATAATCGGTAGGCATTTAAAATGGGACCTACAAATTAATAAATTAATATCCAAAGCACGACAATTACTACCAATATTTGGACATCTGAGAAATATTTTGCATTTTACTGAATTGTGCATGATATATTATGCACTTGTACAATCTCTATTGTCTTATGGTATCATTGCTTGGGGTGAGGCAGTAGACAGCATTATGAAAAAACTTGAAACAGTTCAAAAGTGGATTCTAAAAATTATATGTAATAAGAGTAAATTGTTTCCAACACGCAGCCTATTTTTAGAATCTGGAGTCTTTAACATTAGACAATTGTATGCATTCGCTACGCTAGTGCACATAAAGCAACGTCGTGGATATATTAAGTATCGAGAGCATGTTTATAACACCAGGCATAAGTGCATTGTGACCAAAAAACCTGCAATAAAAAAAACAATCGCTAAAAGAAATTTCAATTACATTGGTCTAAAGCTTTATGATAAATTACCACAGGATATTAAACTAATCAAAAATGTGTTGCTATTTAAAAAGCGTTTAAAAAATTGGCTACTTATTTCGGCAAAATTTGTAGAAGACATAATAAAGGAAAATGTATTATAAGTAAAAACATATTATTATCTGCGGAAGTTATATACGTTCAACAAGTACGGACAATATTATTTTGTAATCATTAGTTATAAGGTTAATATAGACTCACGCACAAGTGATTACTTCTGTGAGTATCTTGTATATATATATTTGTCTAATTATAATTTACCTTTTATTTATATTATATTAAATTTATATATTAATGTACAATAGAACAAAATAATTGTAATATGATTTGTACTTAATTTCGATAAATATTCGATAAAATATACCAAATTTACACTGAAATGTAACAATAGATCATATTTTATTTTCCAAGTATAATAAACTTGACATCTTATGCCGTGTGTAAAAAAATTGGAATTAAACAAATGAGAACTTTAAATGGCTATAACTTCATTTATTTAAATGGAACGCTATATTTATGAATTTATCAGCAAATGAACGTTTTAATTACCTATCGAATGGTATTTAAATTTTAAGTGTCTTCTCGTTTTTGCAGAAAAACAAAATATTTTAATAACCACTCCATCGATTTTTGAAAGTAAAACATTTATAAAATCCTTACTATAAAATTTGTCCTAAACATTTTTTTCAATCTATCCAAAAAATTCTTTATACAGTTACTTGAATTACAGATAAGTATCAACAAACTAAAACACATTTTAGCAAAGTAACTTCTGTCATTGAACAACAGAACAAAGGAAGATTAGATTTGACATTTACACTACATATTTATAATACATTTTCAAAATGGCCGCCATTCGCAGCAACGCAATCCCGGCAGTATGTTTAATGCTGGTGTGCTGGTGGAGACTTTCGCAAGAACTTGTTCTTTCTTTGTGTTCACCGGTGTTTTGTATACAGAGGCCTTCATGAAATCGTTTAAGTTCTAGGAATTGCATTTTGTCACTCTTGTCACACGTTTCCAGTGATAAACTCTCGGTAACCTTTACGAAAGCCGTAAAATCTTGCAGTCAAAAAATGACACATGGAACTCGATGTCTAATGGGCGTATGGTAAAAGGTACATGCCGATAAAACTCACAACGTACGTGACCCTTGCCAAGTTGCGGAAACACTAGCATGGTATTTTTCTGGCAATTACTATTTCAATTATCCAATTGAATTCTTGCGTAGAAAAGGCTAACTAGAAATTCCACTAGACTCTATTATAGACTCGGATGCAGACTATAATGTTCTATTTACAATAGATGCATTTGAAGGAAAGGATCCAAGTCTAGCTTCTAGTTATCGCTTAATATCTTTAACATGCTGCTTGAGAAAGTTCTTTGAAAAAATGGTCAACAAGCGGCTGGTATGGATTCTCGAGTCGCGAGAACTTATTCTTCCCTACCAGCCTGAGTTTAGGAAAAGTCATTTTAGGAAATGCCATGCATAACACCTTTCTGGAGAGAGAACACGTCGTCGCTGTATTCTTTGATCTAAAAAAAAGGCTTATGATATAACATGGCGATACAATTTTCTCAGGAAGTTGCTCGAGTGGGGATTTAGGGGCCGTCTACTCCTATTTATTAAGTATTCCCTATCCCACCGTAGTTTCTGCGAACGAGTAAGACTATACTCTCTCCACGTACAAGAAAATGGTATACCGCAGGGCTCTACTATTAGCATAATCCTCTTTTCTATAGTTCTAAATGACAGTTAATTTATTCTGTGAACGTCCGTCTCACCTAGTTTGCCCTTTATACCAACTAAGTTGAGTGCTTTATAGTATTCGTTTGTATTCTTTTTGTTGTCGGGCAAAACACCCGGCAACGGTTTAATAGTTTTTATCTAGTTTTATTTGTATGTATAGTTGTAAGTTTTAATATGCGTGTCGTACAGACCACAGGATCCTCGAATAGCTGGTATCAATTAAAGAGCACATAATTAATCTACCCATCCCTAAATTAGGCTGTGTGCAAATAACTATTTATCCTGTCGTACTTAAATTAGACGATACCTGACCTGGCACTTCATTTGAGACACCTAGTTTATTTCAAGAAAGAAAATTATTTGTCGTAAATTGTTATGGAAATAATGTTTTTAATACACTGAATTGAAAAAATCATTATTATTAACCGATAAAATGTCGAAACTCGAGTCATTTAGCTGCGTACACGTTATATAATAATTTTACAATAATTATTATGATAAAACACTGAATTTACATTATTTATACATTTTAATTATATTTTAGTATGTTTTCTACCTTTGATGACTTAATAATAAAAATCTTTATTCAAACTCTTATAGTGCATAATAAAATCATACCAAAATACATTATACTGAAATTATCTTCTAAACCTAATTGAATACTTTTCAGAAAACAAGCATTTTTCGATAGAAAAAATAATTTTTTTCACCACGAAATTTTTTCCAGTATTTTCGGTAAAGACGTAAATGCTTCTTGTGCTATTTACATATGCAAATTTTCAAAGAGGTTAAGTGGATGGAGTTTTATAAAATTGAATTAATTCTTAATGAGCGATTTTTAATACAGAATAATGGTTTTGCGTGCGTGAGTTTAATCTTAAGAACATGTGCAAATATAAGTTATATATTTATTTAGTAATAATGTGTTAATTTACATTAATTTCAGTGTTTGAACATAATATCTGCTTATTAGCCTAATACTATATTTTGTTAACTGATTATCTTAGGTAGCTACAATACAGTTGTTCCGAGTAGCAGCCAACAAGATTATTATTCTTAACATGGTAGCCAACTTCATGTTAACCAACGACTGTTAAACGGTCATAGAACCCTAAGAAGAAGAGCTCATTATTTTCCAATATTTAGAAAATAATTGTGAAACCAATTATTTTGCGTGTTGATGCGACCATAATGAATTATTTATTTTCGAATACATATATACAGGGTGTCCCGTTAAAGTAGGGAAATGGCTGGAACATATATCCCTGGGGTCAAAATATGATGATTAAACACAACTTATCTATATCAAAAAATTTATGGCTAAGCCGGAATTTGGCTTCAAAGTTTCAAAATTTTTTATTTCTTTTGTTTATAGCAATTGAACGCTTTATTTGATTTGAATAAAATTTATTATTAATAAGTACCATAATATGATACATCATTTCAGTTATTGTGGCCATTAGTGATTGACAGGAAGAATAAAAAACAGTAGTACCACCTCTTAAAAACTAAAATATTTTTTTATTGGTGCATCCAATAAAATCGAAAAAAATCTACTTGAAAGGGCATTAGATTTAAAAACTTTTTTGACTCTTACTAGTTTTTGATATCTTGTACGGTTTTTGCACAAAAAAATAAAATATGAATATAGTATACTCATTATGCACTCATTAATAAGTAAATAAACTTACTCAATTGAATAAAAATTAAATAATATCAATTAATAAAATAAATTAAAACAACATCTAACACTTTTCAAACAATTTTCTTTGCAAAATCCTAATACAAACAAGATATCTGTTTGTTCCAAATATGAATATTTATGAACTATAATAAAGTTAAAAATAATTGTTAAAAGACACTAAATAATTATTATTATACATAATTTACATTTTTTAAAGAAAGACGGCCACGAAAAACATTTATTTTCGATTCGATGAAAAACTAGATTTTGTTTTTACTAGATAAAAAATATATATTTTATTTTTTTGTGGAAAACCGTAAAAGATATCAAATATTATTAAGAGATGAAAAAGTTTTTAAATTAAATGTTCTTTCAAGTAGTATTTTTTTAGTTTTTATTAGATCCACCAATAAAAAAATATTTTAGTTTTTAAGTGGTGGTACTACTGTTTCTTATACTTCTTGTTAACCAATAATAGTCATAATAACTGAAATGATGTATTATATTATGGTAGTTATTAAACATAAATTTCATTCAAATCAAATAAAGTGTTCAATTGTTATAAACAAAAGAAATAAAAAATTTTGAAACTTTGAAGCCAAATTCCGGCTTAACCGTAAATTTTTGGATATAGATAAGTTGCGTTAAATCGCCATATTTTGACCTCAGGAATCTATGGTCCAGCCATTTCCCCGCATTAACGGGACACCCTGTATATATATATACCAACGAATTTGCTAAAAATATCCTACAAATCCTTTTGTAAATAATACATGTATGAGGTTTTTACATTTTAATAAATTTTGATAATTAGCGCACAAAATATGATAGGATTCCGCTTTTAACATTTATCGCTAGTATTTTATAAACAAACATGTTATTATGTTTATTGTTTCGTATACTGAGCAAATTTATCAGATTAATAATTTTCTTTATTTATTTATTTATTATTATTATTATTATTATTAGGGTGTAAACAATACCATGGGGCGAGAAAATCGCGCACTGCTAAGATATTCTGGGACCCATTACAAACTGCAATAGGCGTTCCCCTTCAATGGAATCACTATTCTAGTCTATAATCTGCCGTACTCCCTTCGACAAATTTTTCGTGCTAACTTGGCTTGTGACGGCCTCCCAATGTTCAAAGAAGCTGAAAAGGCAATGTGTCTATGGGAACTTGAAGCAAAACAGCTGATCTGCTAAAAAGCACTGAAGACAAGCTTGTCGGTGGTCTTAAAGGTATAAATACTAAAGTTCCTTCATTGTCATTATTAAGCATATCAAATTAAAATTGTTCATTTACGTTACTTTCAATAAAATTTGAACAACGAAAAAATATTTTTTGTTCTAGCAATCAGTAGGTTTCAATCAAAAAAACAGGTAAAAAAAATAAAAAATTTAAAATAACTTCAAATAACGGATTGACCTTAGTTTTATGCTTGGGGGTATATAAATGTTAATAATAATAATCTTCTTTATTGCCCAACAGTATAAACCAATTACAGGACAATATAACTATAATAAATTGTATACTGTCTGCTAAATTACTAAAAAATCAAAAATAAAAAAGTTTCATAAAGTAATAATAAAATAAAAATAGTATAGTATAATTGAAACAAATTACTAATTGCCGTAAAAAGAAAAATAAAAACTTAAATTAAACTTCAAAATTGTGAAATACAAATAATCTTAAAATAGCAGTTGGTAAATAGAGAAAATTGGTGTAGCGAGATGTTAGTCTGGGGATAGCAATTTGCACCTTGCTAAGAAGATATGGACAGTCACCACATTGTGTATAAGTTTATATATTATTACAGCACCACTATAATCTCGACGGCTGGAAAGTGCCTCAAAATCATGGCGAGCAAATAAAAAGTTAGAGTCAATATTTCTTTGCGGGTATATTCCTTCCAATGACAAATATTTTAAAAAGCGCCTCTGAATTCGATCAACTGTTAATATTAGGTATAAATACTGTTGCGACCAAATAACAGACGCATTTTCAAGTTTGCTTCGAACAAAAGCAGAGTAGAGAGATTTCATAACAAAAGGATCAGTAATATGTTTGCAAATACACATGATGAAACCAAGTAATTTAGAAGCACTAAAGCACAACCGAGTTATATGACAGATAAATGTTAGTTGACTATCAAGCCATACCCCAAGATCTCTCATCTCACTATGTTTATATAACAAAATACCATTCACGTTATAACAAAAATTAAAATTAGAACGTTTACGACTATATGTAACAACAGAGCACTTCGTTATGTTTAATTTTAACATATTTATCATACACTAGTTAGTAATTGTGTCTAAATTATCTTGAAGTAAAATTACGTCACTCGAATTATTAATAGTTAAAATATCTTTAAATCATCAGCATAAGCCAGCACATTACAGGTTAAAGAATTAATTAAATCATTAATGTATAATATGAATAATAGAGGTCCTAGGTTTGATCCCTAAGGAACCGCGGAAGTAGAAATAAATTCAAATAACTTGTAACCATTGTACTGTACATAACTCTCATAAATGTTGTGTTATTGTGATGTGTGGGGCAACACATGGTTAGAAGGTTGCCGATAGTAATATGTATTAATATATGCATATATAACATATCTCCGCCTTAATTTGGAAACATGAGATAAACAAATTACATAATAATATTTACAACCAATCATTATCTGTAGCGCAGCGGCTTAACAATGTTACGTTTTGGGCGCACGTTGAAATTTACTTCGTTTTGTAAATTATTTGCTTCCTGTAGAATAATATCGCTATCTATTGTATTTTGGTTGTCTTGATCATACGAAGTCCTGCGAAAGTATCTCCGTTCAGTGACATCAGTTGGTTTTATTAAATAGTTTCGTTGTTCACGGACAACACCGTTCCTCCCCCAGCAGAGCTATTTACTAGTTTTATACGGTACGTTACACCATTCGCAGTCTTGCATTCATATATGACGTTGCCAGCTTTTGCTTGAATAATGGCTTCTATCTATTCTAACTGTACCTTATTTATGTTATGATAATCCCTTATGACTACTTTATCCCTTACATAAAATATTCTAATTTTACTGTGATTATGATTGTTAGTTGTTGAATTATTCTGATAAGTGAGCAAATCAAATCTAGTTCTAATTTTTCTGCCCAATAATATAATTGCAGGTGCGGTGCTTGTAGTGCAATGTGGCGTATTTCTATAAATAATTAAAAATCGTGCCAATAAGGTTTCAATTGGGATTCCAGCATTTTGAGGATCGTACATTGATGTATATAAACTAGTTTTAATGGCTTTGACAGAATTTTCTGGCTGTCCATTACTTTGCGGTGAGTACGGTGGAATTGTAATGTTATTAATTTTTGCGGCTTCTACTTCGTTATACATGTTTGAGTATAAATAAAACACTTTGTAACTTTGTTTGTATAACACTATTTATTTTCTGTTTACTATAGTTTCGGCATCTCAACGTGCCATTATCAAAACATACATTGTATAGTGTTATACAAACAAAGTTACGAATTGTAATGTGTTTGATTCCGTCAAATTAAATTAAATGTATTAATCTCTCGTGATTTAAATACTGTAGCGTTGTCTGAAACAACTACGTTTTTTATTCCAAATCGTGCAAAACAATCTCTTAATTTTATTATTGTGATTTCTGATGTAATTGATGGAGTTAAATAAACTTTTAACCATCTACTGTATGTCTATTATGATTAGTAATTTTGTTTTTCCCATTACACAATAATCAATGTGAACTGTATGAAATGCTACGTTTGACTTAGGCCATGGTATACTGATTTGATTAGGTATTAGGTATGCATCCTTGCGCGCGTTTTGAGATATAGGTCCGGCGGAGGCATTGAGGCCAGAACTTCAACCGCTGCCGTGGAAACCGTCCTATAACCTCGACAAACCCTGAGTGCTGCCAGTCTCATGGCACTACCCAGTCTCGTGGCGTCCGAAGTACCTCCCATGTTGGCTAATAGTCGGGTCACTGTCCTGACCGCCCTTTCTGCTCACGCTATTGCCTCTAAGACGTAAGAGCTGC
The DNA here is from genome assembly GCA_963969525.1 of Ontholestes murinus. Lineage (NCBI taxonomy): Eukaryota > Metazoa > Arthropoda > Insecta > Coleoptera > Staphylinidae > Ontholestes > Ontholestes murinus. The sequence continues at coordinate 60,952,882 of OZ018387.1, forward strand.
AGAGCGGGTTTGCCTCAAGCATGACCCCCAGGTACCTCATAGTCCTCCCAACGACTATCTCCCTGCCTAACAATTCGAGATTCTCCCCCGGAGCACGTCCCGCTCTTCAGCGCGAAAGCCACACTGCCATGGTCTTCTCCGCTGCCCAGAATCGATCCTTGTGGTACTTCGCCGGTCATCCTCGCTCTTTATTCCTTGCCCAATACTCCCGTGTACACTAACACTCTCCCTCTCTCCCTTGAGTGTAACTCGTTAGCATCCTTATTATGTAGCCCGGGATATTCCTCTCTCTCTCTCTCAGAGCCTTCAGTAAAACATGCCTTAGTAGGGTGTTGGAGGCGTTCTTGATGTTCTGTTCATATTGTAGTAAGACCCATTATTACATATGGTTCACAAGTATAGTGGGTTAAGACAAAACAAGCAACGGTACAAAAGAAGCTCTGTAATATCTCAGATGCATCAAAAAAGGAAGCGGGTTCCGTTATAGGCATATACGGACCTAAATACTGGGAATCAGTTCCGTTCGGATATGGCCATTCAGTCTTACAGGCAGGAACAATAGATTTGGAAGGATGCGGTCAATTTTATACGAAAAAGACCTACAACGGGGCATCCGTCTCTAAACTAATTGATCAAGGCAACGAGCTCAGTCTAATGTGGCTACCAGGCTACGCAAGTATAAAAAACATGCCGATGTACTTACCAAGGAAGGAGCTAGGCTCAAAAGCGCATAGAAATGACCGTGGTCCAAGAATGGGAAAAGTGGAAACAGAGCACTGGATAAATATACCAGGTCAAAGGCAATCCAAAATTTTTATTGACCTTTCGCCAAGCAGAGCTAGACAACTCTTGCTCCTCACTAATAGTGAGATAAGACTGGTCATGGGTCTCTTTACAAAATATTGCTCAGGGAAGTATCACCTTCAAAATATAGGTAAAGTGGACAATACTACTTGTAGACTATGTGGTCATAAGAAACAGCCAAGCACATCCTATGCATATGTATAGCACTAGTTGCCACTAGACAAGCGCTGACCGGAGAAATGGAGATATCGCCAGAACAGATCAGGGCCTGGCCTCCTAGGAAGTTAATTTAATCTACCAAGGGGATTAAATTCTTAGGAACATACTAGTAGTAGGGTCTGTAGCCAAACGACTAATCTAATCTAATTTAATGAGATATAAATTATATATTCAGCAATATTACTCTCAAGTAAGTCTATAATAATGTTATTAATTGTATACAAATTATGGCTGCTACTATATTGTAACACATTATTCATTTTCGATATATGCAATGTTTTAATAATTTATAATAGCTTTGCCTTGATTATATTAACATTCACTTAATCCGTGTTAAAGTATCAGCACAGACTAGCATGTAATTAGTTCGCGAGAAACAATTTTTCTTGCCTCGGATGCCCAGCAAAGTGTGAATAAGCAGTTCATTGCGATATTTGCACCGAGATCCTGTGTTCGAAAGAAGCGCGAATTTGCGGGCTTACATTTTGAATCTAACTTACATTCTAACTGTATACCAGCATGTCTAGGTTGGTCCAGTTTTTATTATTAACCTCTCTAATTGGTCCAATATATAGTACTGCGATATATATTTCACTGTTAAACTATATTTGAGCAGTTAAACTACATTATAAAATGTTTTAAAAAAATTTTCGTGTTTTTCTAATTATTAGTTGAATCACAGTTCCTATAGTAGAACCTTTGGTGAATAACTCTTTGATTCTTCAAAATTCTTTCTGTAGGCAGCAGCATACATTTTTAAGCCTTCTGGTACATTGTACCAAACAATAATTAAAACGTACTTTTGAACAGGTATATATAATAATATATACAACGCCTATTTCATTTTCTACACCTCTTGATTATTCAATTAAGTTAATCAATATTCAATTGATGTTTCCAAGTTTGATTCTCTTTTTCAGTTTTTAATGTTTTCGAGACTCATAATTAGAGAGCGGATTTCTAGCATTATGCTTATCCATAATATTAATAGCATCGAAAAAATTTCTTAATATCTATACGAATCTTGAAGAATGTGATTACTTAGCGCTAAGTTTTTTTTTGCTTTTTTGCTTATTTTGATTTTTTATGCTTATTTTCATGCTTCTTTTTAGATTCTGATCCTTATTTGGAGCATTTTCTTAAACATTTAAAAAACATTTAATACAAATTTCACGCTGATATTAAATTAATGTGCTAATATAGAGAATTCTGTATCTGTATCCAATCATTTATAGATTATATTTGTATCCCATCATTTATAGATTATATTTGTATTACATATTTTCTTCGTGTCTTTTGACAACATAATTGTTTAAAATCTTCATAATATGATACAATAATTATAATGAATTTTATTATTAATAAATATTAGTACAAATTACCAATTTACAATGGATTCGTTTATAAATAAGTAGATATAATAGACCATATCATTATTCAGATAATACAGACGAACGCTTCATACGAATCACACCTTTGATATTCCGGATGTAAACGTCGTTAAACTAGGCCCGAACAGGGGCCCCAAGTAAGTATTAAATGTAAACAAATTTAAGTGATAGCTAATAATCAGGTGTTCTGCAACCGTATCAATTTTCTACTCTCGGCAAAAATACGGATATTTACCGTTTTCGTTAATTTTCATATTCAAACTTGCATTCATAAACTATTGAATTGACATTCCAAAAACTTTGCTTATTTATCAAAAATTATTATATGCGTGAATCGTATTAACCTGGGGAATCCCAGATAAATTATATTATATAATTCACATGTATATTTAACCCATACTGCAAAAGGTGAAAACCACAATACAAGAATTAATTAGAGACTATGCAGAATTAACAAGTGAAAATTATACATTATTTTGTATGTTTAAAAATAGTAAGTTTTATTTTAGTTCCCAACTGCATCCTAACTAGTCAAGACTTGTATGTAAAACATGTTATAACAACACTACATCAAGAACGTTTGAAAAAGTTTAAAGCTGAACTAAAAAAACAGCACAATTTAAGAAAATTACAAAATAATGCATTTAAATCTTTCTTGGGAAAATATTGTAAAATGCGCATTCCCGAGAAAAAAATATGTAGCTCTTGCGTACTATGAAACCATACAAAAAATTAAAGATATTATTAACAATAATTATATGTTTTTCGTGTGGAGGAAACCACAGACGCTTGTTTAATTTAATAATAGGAGTTTAACATGAAGACATCCGACCAATAGTATTTTGATATATACAAAAGAATTGAAGAAAACTGATAATAAAATTATAGCAAAATTCATAAATGGTGGACTGACAAGCTTATTTTTGCCGTAGACAATACCAAGTTACTAAATTTTACTAATAATGCATTTTGTGCATTGTACAAGTTTAGCACATGGATAGAAACGAATTTCTGAAACTATAAGAATGAAATTTCCATTTGTAAATTTAATTAAATATGGAAAAATAGTTTTTATATTCTTCTGTGAGTGCAATTATTCAAGAAGTAATTACCTGATATCTCACTGCCCCATAAACCAGTGCTAACAAAATGGGGAACTTGGCTATATGCTACGATGTTCTATGGGAACAATTTTGAAGAATTTAATAAGGTTATATACAACTTTCCCGTAACCACAAGCAAATCAGTTAATGACTGTCAAACAGTTCTTAAGAAACAAGAGCTTCCTTCAAAACAATTTAGTTACATAAAATCGCGTTTAAATTTTGTAAGCAACACAATCAAATCTGTATAAAAGCAGATTCATTTTAGAAAATACCTGGACGCATTGGCCAAGAAATCAAATTAATATCGAAAGAAGTATTCGGTGAAAATTAAGGATTTTTAATATTTAATAAATTTAACTTGATTTTGAATGGCAATTTTCAAATGGATCCTGGTATAATTTAAAATAAAGAGAAGCTTTTCCACTTTCAAAAATTTATTGAGCGTCAGAAGTAATAATTTTTACAATTAAACCCCTAGAACAACATATAATGATCTACTGTTTTCATGAATAGATTTTAGTTATTTTGAAATGTATACAAAATTACAATTTAATTTTTAAATACTTACATGATATTATTATATTGCGTAAAGAAAGTATGTTTATTTTAGTTTTAAGCAGAATTTCTATGTAAAATATGTTGATAAACGTGTAACATATTAAGAAAATATAGTTTTCTTTAGTGCTTTTTTCGTGTTTTTATGCTTTTTTCCTGTTTTTATGCTTTTTTAATGCTTTTTTTCTCTAGATTTGGTGCCTTTTAAAGTGCCTTTTTTCACATTTTTTAAGCTTTTTTATCCGCTCTCTACTCACGTTTTAATTACTTTTTTTTTATTTTTTAAATTTTTGTGAAGCATATACAAAATATTAAATAAAGATTATTTAGTATCAATTATGAAATGAGGGCAAATATTTATATCTTATAAATATTCAGCAATCGACCCAGACCTATATATTTTTACCTTGAAAACTATTAGAACTAACTGTATGCATTATAACAATTATTATACCTCTTTTGCTACAATAAACATATGATTTAAAAACAACACAATATTTTTACTTTCCTTATATACGAAGTATATATAGGGGAAGTATTGCGATCGTGATTTTTTTTGAAATTTTTTTTTGCGGAAATTTCAGTTTAGAGGTCCCCTGAGTCCATTGCACTAATTTCTGGAAAAAAAATGGTGATGTGTCCATCATAGTACTTTCCCTATATTTTACTCGAAAACTATGCGGTTTATGCAAAAAGGTTATTCTTAATAATTTATTCAATTTCGAATTATCTACAATTATTACTTTCCCTATATACGAAGTATATATAGGGGAAGTATTGTGATCGTGATTTTGTTTTGAAATTTTTTTTGCGGAAATATCCGTTTTGAGGTCCCCTGAGTCCATTAAACTAATTTCTAGAAAAAAAAATTGTGTCTGTCTGTCTGTCTGTCTGTCCGTGGGTGCTGTATCTCAAAAACGACTGATCCGATTGAGATGAAACTTTAAACGTAAGGTTTTATCGTTAAAAACTGGAACTGAAAAGCTTTTGGTAAACATTCATAAACCGGAAGTTGTTGTTTACTCGAGGCGTTTTTTTGTTTTTTTCCGATATTTTTTTTAATATGAAGAATATTAGAAAACTTTTCAAACAAAAGTTAAAGGGAATGAGAAACTGAACAAATTTCGTTAAAATATATTTTTCATAAAATTCTTAACTTTCGAGAAAAATAATAAAAATTGAAATTTTTGACATGTTTTGCCAATTGCTAATAAACTATTGGAGTTACATGAAATTTATATAACAAATAATTATAGAGAATTCAAAATTGAATAAATTATTGAGAGTAACCTTTTTGCGTAAACCGCATAGTTTTCGAGTAAAATATAGGGAAAGTACTATGATGGCCACATCACCATTTTTTTATGTAATCCATAGACCAAATGAATGAAAAGAATTAAAATTATCTTGTTTCATTTCACTTTAAATTTTATTATCCGACTAGTTTCGGCATGACGATTATCAAGAATAATGTAAAACGTAATTCTAACAGGCTATATATAAAGTTCAGGAAATTAACGCGTTTGAAATTATTATCTGAACCTTATGTATGTATGTCACGTTTCTCTTCGTTAGAATAATTAATGATCACTTATAAATCGAACCGAATATGTACATAAAATATACAGCGGCAATTGTTTTACTTTTATTTATCATTTTTATGGATTACAATTTTTGTGATTTATAATAAAACTTAAAAACGACTGTAACTCACTTATTTTTAGAAATAATTGTGTCATTTGTGATACCGGATTAAAGAGAAAAAACCTATAGCTAACTATAAAAATAATTGCGACACAATTTTTCTCAATACATTTAATTGATCTGATTATCTAAAACTTTATTCATTTTATTTTTTTAACCGTCATATTAATCGAGATATATTGGTGTGAAAAATTGTCACTTTTTACTTTTTTCAAAATATTGACATTTTTTGAAAACTTTGACAATTGAAATTAATTCGTCTCATAAAAGTACACTTCTTTCTCCAACTAACCGTTTTTCTATCTCTTACAGTTTCTGAGATCCACATAAAGAAAATTTATAAAAACGTACCCTGTATAAGAAGGATCAACTTTTTATAATTATTGGTACTAAAAGAAAATATGGTTCCGTCCATTAAATTGAATGAGTATTTAGTAGATCTAATACGTTTCTTAAGTACTTGCAAATGATACGTTGCTATTTGATTAAAAACTATTAATGAGAAAAATACTTGGTTCGTAAAATATGACCTAAGCAATTTTATTTATTGATCGCCCAAGTTATAATAAACTAGTTTATCCATCAGAATTTCGTAATCAAAGGCTTTTGATAGATCATAGAATATACATCCGGTATAACCATTTGTTTCAAATGCAATAATAATATACTGTGTTCGGTTAATAATAGCTTCGTTTATTGACTTGCCGGTTCTGAAGCCAAACTGGCAGTCGTAGAGAATGTGCGAATGTTCTACATAGTCTTGCAGTTGGTTCTTAAGGGTAACCTTAAAAACTTTACCAATAATTGGAATTGAAATAAAACAACAAAGTTGGAAGGGTTTCACATTTATTGTTGAACACTGCAACATGTTTCGCCACACAATGGCTTCATCAGGCAGATGAATAACCATTTCGCCTGTTCACCATCACTGGCTTGTTTAAGATATTGAATTGACGAGGCGGATATATGATGAAACTCCATAACAAATTGAAATAAAACAACACAGTTGGGAGGGTTTCACATTTATTGTTGAACACTACAACATGTTTCGCGACACAGTGGCTTCATCAGGCAGATGAATAACCATTAATGGCATTTATTTTCCTCCTGTAATGCACGGATGGTTGTGGGCTTGTTGATATAGAGCTTTGACTTCAAATAACCTTATAAAAAGAAATCTAGTAGTGTTAAATCACACGATCTAGGGAGCCAATTCTGATCACCAAAACGCGACCATGAAATTCTCATGCAGTAATTGAATTATTTCAGGGGACTGTATGGCACATGGCGCTGTCCTACTGAAACCACATATTGGGCACATAAATATGATCCAATTTACGCAGAAAGAACTGTGTCGCGATATCGAGCACCAGTCACAGTCACTGCTTGACGAGCCTATTTTCAAAAAAGTAGGGTCCAATGATGCGTCCGGCCCAAAACCTGCAACAGAAAGTGACGCGTTGTGGGTGCATTTGTTTTTCGACAATCACATGTGGGTTCTCTGATCTCCAAACACGGCAATTTTGCCGATTAACAAAACCATCAAGGTGAAAATGTGCTTCATCGCTTATTGATTTTGCTCGAAAAATTAACATTAACTTTTTGCTGTTCAATGATCCAGTCAACGAACTCTCTTCGCTGTGCATGTTCATTAGTTTTCATTTGTTGTGTTAACTGTATTTTGTAAGCATGAAAACACAGATCTTTTGTGAGCATGCGCTGTAAAGAGCTTCTTGATCACGACGCCGAATTGATGTTCTGGAATATTCTCCAACACTCTTACGCACTGCTACGACATTGACATTTGAATGGCTTGTTTTTTGACGACCACTATGTCTAGCGTCTTCAACTGAGCCAGTCTCCCTCAATATTTCAATTAATCCCTTTACACTATAACTTTGGGGAACTTTACGAATTTAAAACTCTATTCCGACCATATTTTGTATGAAATTTTCCAACTGTGGCAGCCAAACTTCCATTACTTTTAGAATATTGTTCAATAATGAAACATGTTGTTGTATCATGTAACCCTCCATTTATAGTAACCCTAAACTCTTGGCTATCAAATTGTTTATTTTCAGGGCTGCCAACAATCTACTGCTCAAATTCAAATCTTGCGTTAATTTTGGGACACCCTTTATTATTACCTTTTAAGGTTATAATCTTATTTTAAATATTTTTGACAATATTGAATGAAGTAGTTAGTTCCACGTTAATATCTGTGTTATTATTTGCACAATTAGGCATGCATCGCATACCTATTTGTAGTTCTTCTTATCAGGGCTGGCAGGCTCCACTCTCTTCATGACACATGCTTTACATGTGAAATTTCACTGCACATGTAAAGTACGATATACTTTCATAACCTAAATTTAATTTATATGTAGTGTATAATGCGTGTACATAAAAAGATAGATTGTAGAACCTCTATTATTTAATACAACATGTGACTGTGACGCATACATTTTCGTAGTAAGGGTTGTATAGTAACTAATATCCACGTCGTTCGACTATACAACATTTAAGTTTCAATTAGGTTATGATCGCGTGTGGTTTATTACTACGACATTTATAAACTTGAAGATTATATGGTTGTAGAATTTGTGTTGCCTCGACAAACCTCTACTCATTTACCGATGCAGGTTTAATTATTAATTACTCAGGAAATTGTAAAAATAGAGATTATTTCTTTATTCTAATGCAAAGAATGTAAACTAACGTTTTACATGCCAAAAATCTCTATATGTCTTAATTATTTTTTTTTTTGGTTTCCCTGGTTATTTCGTCCGCTACTCTGATGCCTGGAGCTCCTTGTTTGCCGCGCTCTCGCCTGTACATTCCTCGAGGGTACGCCACACCACCAATTTCGACACGCGATAACGTATCCGCGACGTCGTTTTCTTTACCGGGAACAAACCTAACGTCAGTAGTGAATTGCGCGATAAAAGTTAAATGTCTGTGCTCACGTCCTGAATAACGATCTGAAGTTGAATTTATGGCAGCAATCAATGGTTTATGGACTGTAAAAATTATAAAATTACGACCTTCGAGATAATATTGGAATTTTTTAATTGCCAAATAAACAGCCAGTAATTCACGACCGAATGTACTGTATTTGCGTTCAGGTATTGAAAATGATTTAGAAAAGAAAGCTAGCGGTCGAAGAACGCCAGATTTTTCCTTCTGCTGCAAGACCGCGCCAGCAGCGGAATCAGATGCGTCTACCATAATGCTTAATTCTGCATTTGGGTCTGGTAGGCTAAGCATAGCATAGTCGGCTAGTTCAGCCTTGACTGCCGTAAATGCTTGTAGTGCAGGTTGTGACCATACCAGGGGTTTGTTGCGTGGAGTTTGAGATGTAAGTTGGTTGAGCGGTGCAAGTATTCTTGAGCATGATTTTATAAATCTGTGGTAGAAGTTTACCATGCCAAGGAAACGTTGAAGTGATTTCTGGTCAGATGGTTGTGGAAAAGACATGATTGCATCAACCTTAATTTGTAATGGTTTGATGCCTGAACTGTTAATGCTATGACCTAAGAAATCTAATTTTGTTTCGCCGAAAATACATTTGTCGTTATTAATTTTAATTTCAAAAGTTGTTAATCGTTGAAAAATTTGTCGGAGGTGTTGTATGTGCTCATGTTCATCTTTACTGAAGACTAAAATGTCATCCAAATATACGAAACAAAATGGTAGCTCGCGAAGAACCGAGTCCATAAACCGTTGAAAAGTTTGTGCGGCGTTTCTCACACCAAAACTCATCCGCGTATACTCAAACAAGCCAAATGGTGTTGTGATTGCAGTCTTCGGTATATCATTAGGGTGAATTGGAAATTGATGATAAGCTTAAATCAAATCGATTTTAGAAAAGACTTTGCAACCAAAACAGCTATACGTAAAATCATGCAATATGGGCAACACAAATTCTACATTGGTGACCCCGACGTGATTTCTACATTGGTGACCCCGACGTGATCTACATTGGTGACCCCGACGTGATTTCTACATTGGTGGCCCGGAGGGGCCTACGTTGGTGACCCCTGAACACGCTGCTGTAGTAAGCAACCCGGCAGGATAAGTCCCGACGATTCGCCGATAGCAGAGGAGCAGGATCACATCGAGGAATATCGAGAGCTATCGAAACTGTCAGCTGTCTACAATCCTTCATTCCTGTACTCGTCCAGATAACACGAAAGCCACGAAACATTCCTCGAAGGTGACGCTACATTAACCTTTCTTCACATTAGAAAATTCTCACTTTCTCCTTACATTTTCTTCCTTCTTGATTTTCTTTCTTCTAATTTCTTTTCCTAATTTCAAACGGTATGGAAGATCAAAGTACCTCTGAGGAAACGATCGGTAATATTAAATGTGTGCTTCCACCATTTTGGCGTATTGATCCCTTTATTTGGTTTATCCAAATAGAGGCGGAATTTTTAAATTCACGTGTAACCAGTTCTGTCCGGAAATTTTATAAAGTTGTCGCTTCCTTACCTCCAGATATCGCAATGGACGTAAGGGATTTATTAATGGAACCACCCGCCATCGATCCTTATGAAATACTCAAAAATGAGATTATTAAACGGACCATAATTTCTGAAAAGAAACGTTTACAAAAACTCTTATCGAACGAGGTACTCGGAGATCAAATTCCTTCCCAACTCCTACGTAAATTACAGCAACTTTTGGGGAATACCTCAATCGATGAGAACTTACTACGCGAAATTTTCTTGCAACGTCTTCCCGCTGATGTGCAAGATCCTAGTTGCATCACGTGGTACGTCATTAGCAGATCTTGCAGAAATAGCAGATCACGTGATGGAAATCTAAGCACCTATGTCCATCAGTGCTACTGGCATTTCCAAACAAGTTTCGAATAACACCAAATTAGACACGAAATTTAGCAATTTCGAAGCAACGGTGCAAAGTTTACAGAATCAAATTTCGGAATTAACTCAAAATTTAACCACCTTAACTACCTATATTTTGCAACAATCTAAAAACAAATATCCAAGTCGAAACCGTTCTTCTTCCAGGTCTCGTTCTGTACAACGTGATGACCCAAACCATAAATTGTGCTGGTATCACTATAATTTTAAAGACGATGCACGAAAATGCAACAAACCTTGCGATTGGGGAAACGACTCAGAACGGGTTTGATGTCGACCTACGATTCCGTTCATCCGTCAGGTCGACTATTTTTTATCCGCGATACAAATTCTGGCACTAAATTTCTTATCGACACTGGCGCCCAGGATTTTGGCGGTGAATCAACTCTATGCCAATACTCACCCGCCTACAAAATTTATATTGCAAACCGTAAGTGGAAATTTAATTTCAACTTTCGGATTATCTAAACTAACAGTTAACATCGGCTTAGATGTAACATTTCAGTGGCATTTCATACTTGCACGCGTAAACCACTCGATTCTTGGTGCAGATTTTCTCCGCCATTTCAACATAATTGTTGATATTGCCAATAATCGATTAATGAGGAAACCGCCCAGTTTGATGCAACAGCCGATCATAAATTCATTATCCAATCATAATCCAACATATTCCAAATTGCTCAATCAATTTCCCGATCTCACCACTTCTTTTGACCTCACTAACCCAATTAAACATCAAGTGCAACATAGCATCGAAACTTCCGGCCCACCTGTTTTCAGCAAACCAAGGCGTTTACTGCCACACAAATTCAAAATTGCCAAACAAAAATTCGATAGCTTATTAAAACTTGGTTTTTTTCGACCCTCATCAAGCCCATGATCATCACCGCTGCACTTGGTATCGAAATCCGATGGTTCTTGGCGACCGTGCGGAGACTACCGTGCACTTAACAAGGTTACAATTCCTGAACGATACCCTCTGCCCATATTGCATGATTTTACGTATAGCTGTTTTGGTTGCAAAGTCTTTTCTAAAATCGATTTGATTAAAGCTTATCATCAAATTCCAATTCACCCTAATGATATACCGAAGACTGCAATCACAACACCAGTTGGCTTGTTTGAGTATACTTTTCAACGGTTTATGGACTTTATGGTTCTTCGCGAGCTACCATTTTGTTTCGTATATTTGGATGACATTTTAGTCTTCAGTAAAGACGAACATGAAAATTAGATTTCTTAGGTCATAGCATCAACAGTTCAGGCATCACACCACTACAAATTAAGGTTGATGCAATCATGTGTTCTCCACAACCATCTGACCAGAAATCACTTCAAAGTTTCCTTGGCATGGTAAACTTCTACCACAGATTTATAAAATCATGCTCAAGAATACTTGCACCGCTCAACCAACTTGCATCTCAAACTCCACGCAACAAACCCCTGGTATGGTCACAACCTGCACTACAAGCATTTACGGCACTCAAGGCTGCACTAGCCGACTGTGCTATGCTTAGCCTACCAGACCCAAATGCAGAATTAAGCATTATGGTAGACGCATCTGATTCCGCTGCTGGCGCGGTCTTGCAGCAGAAGGAAACATCTGGCGTTCTTCGGCCGCTAGCTTTCTTTTCTAAATCATTTTCAATAACTGAACGCAAATACAGTACATTCGGTCGTGAATTACTGGCCGTTTATTTGGCAATTAAAAAATTCAAATAATATCTCGAAGGTCGTAATTTATAATTTTTACAGACCATAAACCATTGATTGCTGCCATAAATTCAACTTCAGATCGTTATTCAGGACGTGAGCACAGACATTTAACTTTTATCGCGCAAAACGTTAGGTTTGTTCCCGGTAAAGAAAACGACGTCGCGGATACGTTATCGCGTGTCGAGATTAATATTTTAGAATTACCGGAGCTTCCCAAAATTCAGTCAGAAGACGATGAGCTTAAATTTTTGTTAACAAACGGCACAACTGAAACTGGAGCAGTTCACTCCGCTTGGCACTAGCACACCCATTTACGTTGACATTGTTTCTAAACGACCTTATGTTCCCGGAGAATTACGACTTAATATTTTGCAGTCACTCCACGGGTTAACTCATCCTGGCGTTCGAGCAATGAAACGTCTTGTAAATTCACGCTATGTATGGCCGCGGATGAACCACCACATCACACATTTTGTCAAATCTTGTTTGCAGTGCCAGAAAGTCAAAATTTTCCGTCACACAGTATCCCTTGCTAAGTTTCCTGATCCGGACGACCGATTCACTGACATCCACATCGATATTATCGGCCCTTTGCCAGTTTGTCACACATACAGATATCTTTTAGTCTGCATCGATCGATTCACGCGTTGGCCTGAACCACTTGTCGAAATTACTGCAGACTCTGTTTCTCAAGCTTTTTTAAATTGTTGGATCTCACGCTTCGGTATACCATCTACGGTTCTCACTGACCGTGGACGTCAATTTCAATCTCACGTTTGGAAACATTTTCGCAAAATGTTTGGCATTACACACAAATCCACAACCGCCTATCACCCGCAATGTAACGGCATGGTAGAGCGGCTCAATAAACAAATTAAAGACTCGATCCGAATGAGTAACGATCCAAAGAACTGGGTGTCACAACTACCTTTAATTTTATTAGGTTTACGCACTATTTTTAAAACTTCACTTTCGGCCACAACAGCCGAATACGTTTATGGTAAAACATTACGTTTACCAGGCGATTTCCTTTTTCCAAGTTCAATTTCCGGTTACCTTCCTTCAGGCTCAAAATTTATTGATGACTTACAAGTCAAAATGCAGATACTACGACCATTTAGCCGCCCAGCCTCTCGCAAAAGTTTTGTGCACCCCGATTTAAGTAATTGCACACACGTTTTCATTAGGAAGGATTGTATTAAGCATCCTTTTCAACCCGCGTATGACAGACCGTTTCAAATTTTAAAGCGACAATCAAATTTTTTACGATTTCTGTTAACGGAAAAATCACAAATGTTACCGTTGACCGATTAAAGCCTAGCTTCCAACCAACATTTTCTGTTGCTTCATCTTCAAATTCTTTACACTTTTCTCCGTTCCCTACTATACCTCTTCGGTCTATTCTTAAACATCATGGATCTGTAACCAAAAAAACAACTCCTACTAGAGGGGTTTCCTTCCCTTTCCTAGTTTTCTCTTTTACTTCCTTTTTCTAAGGGGGGGGGGGGGTAGTGTGGCGTACCCTCGAGTAATGTTACATAGTTATTAAAACTTTCATAAATTATTTTATAACAATATTACAAAAAAATTAAAATGTAAAGCGATTATGCTATAAACTATGAATTGGAGTGAAAGACATGCATGGACAACTTTTGATGTAGTGTTATAATTGTATGTATGTTTTTTTCTTTATTATTTTAAGTATCTCACAAATTTATCAGTATATAATGTAACCATGCCCGATGAGATTTAAATAAAGATATAGAAAGATAGATATTACGACCAATCAGACTGTATAATTTAAAAAAGTTAATGTACATAAAATAAGCATATTACATTTTAAGGCCGAAACATTATTGAAAATGTAATTATTCACGTTATTCACTGATATTTATGCAAATAATTAGTTATTTGCATTTGAACAATATTATCACAAAACAAAAAAAAACTTATTTTGCAAAGAAAACGCGTTTACATCACAGAAACATGATATCTTTACAAGAATTATTGAGACTAGTTTCGGTGCTATATGCCACTATTTGTGATTTAGATCCACAAAACACTTATCAGGCTGATTTTAGTAAATATTTATACAGACAATATGAATTTGATTATATTGTTATTGGGGCTGGTGCTGCCGGATCAGCAGTTGCAGGGAGGTTATCGGAAGATAGGAAATCGAACGTGCTTGTAATTGAAGCCGGGACATATCCTGTAGCTGAAAATGAGGTAATTTTGTAATAAATTATAATATTATTTGAAAAGTATCAATATTGTTATTATCCAACTAACGAGCATAAAAGGAACAAGCAAGCAATAAAATTACTGAAATAAATAAATCTTCGGATATTAATTTGTGATTAATATTGGTCTTAGATATGTGTTTAGGTCAGCATTGAGTAACTTTAGAATTGTTGATTTTTTGAAACAATCTGGGTTAACGTAGTGTAAACGAATTTTTAAATTAGTTATATTTTCAAAATACTGCATGTATTTTGAAAATATAACTAATTAAAAAAGAAACAATTAAAAACAAATATAGTTTCTTATAAGCAACGATGAAATTTTACATAAAACCACACATATTGGATTGATAACGCAAAAGACAAAACAGCTAAAATTGAAAAGTCAGGCGTCTACTTGTTAGAGTGCGGTAATTGCCCAAAAGTATATGTGGGACAAACAGGCCGGAGCTTCGAGGACCGAATCCGTGAACATAAGTAAAGTTTCACATTAGAGAAAACAACATCAACATACGCGAACCACCTTCTAGATGAACAATATTAATTTAATCCGGATTTCAAAATATTACACACGTGCCAGAAAGGAAGAAAATTAAACCTACTAGAACAATTAGAAATAAACAAATTTAATAAACGCCATATTTTACTAAATGAACAAACGGAGCTCAACAATTCACCATTACTTAATTTATAATTTTTGTACCTGCAATACCCCCACCATATTCATAGTGTTATGTAGTATTTAAGTCTCGATTGTAATAAATTTAAAATCATTATTCATCTGTCTGATGAAGCCACTGTGTGGTGAAACAATTGTAGCAGTATCTACAAAATAAAGCTAAACTCAAAACGATCGTGTTTTTTCATTATAAGTTCATAAAACCACACAATATATATGGTTTGCGATTGCTAATTAAGACCTCGCAACATTTACATAAATATTTTATATTCTTGTAAAGGTTTTTAATTACTTTAATTTTTTCAATATAAATACTTACTATTCGTTTTTTATTAGTTTATGATTCGTATAAATAATTTTAAATATCAACCTAAACTTAAATTCAAAATTTATTCCATTAACTATCGTACAACAATTTTTCGTTATTAAATAATAATAACTACGAAAATAAATACCTAAATCTTTACATCACTAAATACGTTCCACATATTAAACAATTTCTGGCAATACTCAAATACTAGATTTAATGGAACCCCAGGCCTATGGCATAGGCTGATTAGTAAATATGTTTTCAAATATATTTTTAATCATTTTGTATATTTTATCTCTATTAAAATGGTTGTATATCTAATTTTAAAAATCCTACAGCACTGTAATAAGCATATTTTAAAAATAAATTTATTAATTTGTTCAATCTTTCAGTACATTTATGGTTGGCCGCCATTAGTTGGAAAGGAATCGGACTGGGCTTATACCTCAGAACCATCAAATACATCTTGTCTTGGTCAAGTAAATAAACGATGTAATCAACCCAGAGGAAAAGTACTAGGAGGTTGTAGTGCAATGAATGCTATGATCTATCTCAGAGGAAATCCTTTAGATTATGATGAATGGGAAGCTATGGGAAATCCAGGCTGGAGCTGGAAGAACGTTCTAAAGTATTTTAAAAAACAAGAACACGTTGTTGGTAGGAATAATGGTAATTATGGGACTAGTGGGCCTCTTACGGTCACAGATGCAAAATCTAATCATCCGGTGAAATCAATTTTATTCAATGCAGTACAAGAAACTGGATTTACTGTACAAAATGACGAATCACCTGTTGGTATATTTGAATATTTGACAACCATTGAAAACGGGACTAGATGTAGCTCAGCAAAGGCCTATTTGGCTAAAAATGTCCATAGAAAAAATTTATACATTGCCTTGAAAACTAGAGCAGATAAAATTTTATTTTCAGAGAACTGCGCCTATGCTGTTGTTGTTACAGTTGGCAGCAAAAAGTATACAATCAGAGCTAAGAAAGAAATAATTGTTTCTGCAGGCAGTTATAATTCTCCACAAATTTTAATGTTGTCGGGTGTTGGTCCTAGAAAACATTTAAATAAGTTGGGAATAAAAGTTGTAAAAGATTTACCCGTAGGTAAAAATTTACAAGAACATTTTCAAACTCACGCACTTCTTTCACAATTGAATATTCCTCCTCAAATACCTAGTAACGCAACAGCTGATGCTTTGAAATTTTGTTTTGAGCGACAAGGCCCACTAGCAGGTGAAAACGCCCTTAATATAGCATGGTCTTTCAGCACTACTGGAAGTAAAAATGTCAGTAATATCCAAGTAAATCATATATTTATTCCAAAAGGTAATCCAGATTTAATTAAAATGATTCATGTCATACCAGGATTAACAAGTGAAACTATTGACAGTATAATTGAGATTAATAAATATGCAGATCTCATATCATATTCTGTTATTCTCTCTAGGCCAGAATCTCGGGGCGAAGTACTTTTAAAATCTAGAAATCCAGCAGATAAGCCACTCATCTATACAAATTATTTATCGGACAGAAATAATATAGACTTGGATGTGCTCTACCGAGGAGTACAATTTGTTAACCAAACTTTATTTACACCAACAATGCAAGAATTAAATGCCGTTCTATCTAGAGTAAATGTTCCAAACTGTAATGGTCTCCCATTTCAAACATATGAGTACTGGGCATGTATATTTAGAAATATTGCAGGAACCGGACATCATCCAACTGGTACTTGTAAAATGGGACGTGTATATGATTCTTCGGCTGTGGTAGATCACCGATTGAGAGTTCATGGTATTGGAGGGCTAAGAGTTGTTGATGCCTCAATAATGCCCAAAATTTCTAATAGAAATACAAATGGACCTGCTATAATGATTGGTGAAAAAGGGGCTGCAATGATTCTTGAAGATAACAAGTTTTATTAAATTAAATATTTTTATTTAATATTACCCTAAATGTAATAAAATTGTCTGCCATAAAATAATATATACAAAAATATGAAATTAAAATAATTTTATTGTTACCATTATCATTTGTGGATAACAATGTGTTTTTATATTTTGGTAAAATATTAGAGTGAAATAGTCCTACATAATCATTAAGAAGCTAATTATGTATCAATGTTTTCTTTCTATTTCGGCAATATCTTGTTTGATAATTATCACGAAAGAAAACAGATTCCTTACAAATTTACTGGTATAAAGCTAGGAATTATATTTTATGTTTATTACTTTTGTAAAACTTAAAATAAAATTATATAAAATTTAAAGTACTATATTATCATTAGTAACTGTTACTGTTTATTTAACTTTACTCGAAAGATCAATTTATAATTTGTGCAAATGAAATAAGTACTATGAAGTTATTTATTTATGCAAAAATAAAATTTCTTAATGGACAACCCGTTTTACTAGTTTTTCCCTGGACCTCCTTAGGGTTGCGGGAGCGAGGGTCGCGATAATTGCCACCTAGAGTTACGAGGACCGTTCGGGCTGATCAGGCTTTCGGGATGCACGTTCTGTACTCACCTTATCATGATATAGAGGAATATTGTCCTTGTGTATAAGAACAAGCTGGTCGACTTTTGGAGGTGATTCTGTTAACGGTTCCCATTTACATCGGCTTTGCAGATCCTTCTTCTATCTTGATCAGAAATGCTGTTGCATGCGCTGGATTAGCTCCATGTTTGGCTCAGGAGGCTCCGAATAAGAAATTGATTAAAAACGTAAGGTCATTTGAGTCATTGGAAACGGGACATAAAGGCCTAGAGGTTAGTATAGATTCAACCTGTGTGAGCAAATTTATAAACTCTTCGTCTCTTACATTACCGATAATGCCTGTTTCCCAGGCGGGGCTCTATGTGGTGTGAAATGTCATTGAATTCCTTCTATGCTTTGACCATATCTAATTTCATTTTGTTGTTCTTCCAAATTTCTTTATGTCATTATTTGCGCCTACGAATATCGTTGCATTATCATTGTAGATGTTTGTGGTCCTGCCTCGACGAGGAATAAATCTGCGAAGTGCAGCCAAGGTCGCCTACGATCTCTATATGCACTACCTGTGTAGACATGTATACGGGTAATGCAATTTTTAATAAATTTTGTTGAATTTCTTTTACCCTTTTTCATAAAAAATTTACTCCCATAACCTATCCCTGTTTTGATAAATGAGCTTAGTTATTCAGTACAAAAATCACTTAAATTAGCCTTGATTGGTTCGGGCCTCGGACAGTTTGCTCTAAAACAAGTAACACATTAACTTATTACCTTCTTCAAAACAATTTTTCGTGCTCATAGACAGAATTTTGTTATAATTTCCGCCAACGTGCCCTGTGGCCCATATGGTATACCTATTTTTATTGTAATAGTATCTATTAATTAATTAGATACGCAATTAATTTTTGGCAGAATGATTGGAAACTTCGCATGGTATTAGTTTAAAGTATTGAAGCCTGCCACCTACACGAATAATTCCAAATGCACCAATAGAAGGATTTAATTGGATTATTTTGTCAACTGACTCATTTTATTGAATTTTTTCATTATGATCTGTATGTACGATTTACCTAAACCTTGTGGTTTGTTTTCAGGTACCTCTCTACCAATTACCCAGTCTAACTCAGTATTTTGTAATTTTAAACCTATTAATTTTTTAATTTTGTTTATAAATTTAAAGTATTTAAAGTTGACTATAGGTTCGGCTACGAAACGTTATCAAAACTTAATGTAATTTCAACTACAAATTACAATATGGAAAAATCTTGGCGAACGGCGTTGAAAATTGGAGCGAACATTAGTTCAATCTGGACAATTCTTGGATTAGTGAGGGCTTTATGAATTTTCAATGATTCGAGGAGGTCTATTTTTGCCCCTTTTCGACGTTATGTATAATGAGAGTACATCCTCGCCAAAATAATGAATCCCGTCTACTAGATATTTGGCAAAAGTTGACTTTTCAATTTGTTTAAGGCAAAAAGAGTGCAGATGTTATTTTAATCTGATAGTAAAATTCCGACCAGATTGCCCTATGTACACACCTTGACAATGTTGGCAGATACCCGTATATGCTAAATTTATTGCGTATGGTTTTCGGATTAAAAATTAAGTATTTAATTTTTGATGTGCGTTTTAACGCTGCTGTATTATTGTGTTTTTTTTCAATTGTTTGCTGATAACGGCAAACTCAATGCTTTGTGGGTCATTGAATTGAACGCAGTCATTTTGTGTTAATGAGGATGTCTAGAATAGTTCAGTAATGGATGGTTTTCTATAAATATCGAATTAGTTTTGATTTTGTAATAGATAGATCTAAATATTTAATATTATTATTCGTTTCTAAATTTAAACCTTGGATCGAGGTTGTTAAAAATATCTAAGAAATGAGTTAGTTGTCTATAACTACCTAGAAAACAAGCCGTGATATCATCGACGTAAAGATACCACATTTTGATGTTTTTTGTCTAAAGGGGAATTTAAAATACTGTGGGTTAAATTACTCATAAATATTTCCGTAAACCCATCCCAAAACCTTCTGTTTGTTTGTAAAATTTATTTTCAAAAGAGGAATAATTGGATTGGATAACGGGTTCGTTCTTCTTTCTTATGTCCGTCCCGTTGTTTCATTAACTATTTCATTCTGTTGAGTTAATAAGAAAATGAAAAGAATGGGGAAATAAAGAAGGGCCCATCTTAATAGATTTTAGGGCTCTTGTTCTGAAGGCATCTGTGGCTTAAACAAACGGCAAGGGAGAAGCATATCGCCTCTCTCAGAAATCGACAGGTTGCAGATGATATTCGGAGGGCGTCCGCGGTTCTACGTGCTGCAAAATGTCTGTTACGTTACCCTACATAGGTGGTCATCCCAGATGGCCAGACGCTACTCTGGATTTCTAGAGATAAGACATATTATATAATATCGTATGAGACTCTGTTCGCGAGTCACATAAAATTTGTTTTTAGAAAGTCGCAAGGCTTTACCAACAACGTAACTGGCGTAGTCGTACGGATAAAATTCCGCATTATAATTCAGCAAAAATCGTAAAAGTACTGTTCGTTTTAACGATTAACTGAACCGAATCAATCGCGACAAGAAATCCATAAATCGAGGCACCGTCGAAAGCAACCCCATGGACCCACATCTCCAGCAAGCAGAGGATACCCATCGCCGAAGCACATAGTTAAGAAAAAAAATCAAAGCGCGAAAATAAATTTTAAAACATAGTATCGCGAGTTCTTGAGAAGAGAAATTATAGCTAAGTACGGAGACTCTGTCGCCGAATCTGTTTGCTATAATCGCTTTATCTCACGGGGCTGAAACTAATGAAAAAAGAAAATCTGGGAAAATCTAATGAAGATAATAATTTTTAGTAATAATAAATGATAATAAATAATATAAAAATTGTTGAATAATATAAACTTCATTAAAAGTATAATAGCGTTACCACAATTACCACAAATTCAAAAATTTCATTTAGTTGCGATACCGAGTTAATCTTAACAATCCTCCAAATCAATTTTTATTAAGAGCCATGGTTGGAAAATTATCAAACTGGCAAACAATTACTATTACATTATTTACTACTATTACAGTAGGAGATTTATTACAAGGTAGGCAAGAAAAACTTGAAAGCTCAATTAATTTCGGTGATAGATGTCAAGACATATTAAGTTTAATTTTAACAAAAAAAAACCTGAAACAAATTCAAGGGAAATAGAAACAGAATTAATAAATGATTGTAAATAATATCACAAAGTAGAGGCCTCCACAATTACCTATTTAAAAACAGAATTATATTCAAAACAAGCACTTAATGCATTCCACGAGGTTTACATAACAGTTTACCAATTGGATTGACAGAACCTGCCAATTTAGAACAAGCAATCGGCTTCGTAATACGAGAAGAAAACTTCTCATATGCTCGAAACCATTTTACAAAAACAAATCCAAGCAAAAATCATAATAATTGCAATCCAAGATAACTACAAAAAAACTATAACTATTATCAACAATCATTTTCCAATCGTCCAACCAATTTTAATAACCAACAGAGAACATTTACATTCAGACCACAATTTTATAATTATTCTACGCAACAACGGAATATACTGCTGTATAATCCAAAACATAACGACATGATGCATAATATAAACGTACATTTTAGAAGACCAAATTATTATACACACCAAAGACAATTAATCCGCATTAAAATCAATTTTATCAAAATAAACAACCATTTAAACCGAAACCAATGGATATAGTATCCACACACACATATATAACAGAAACAAACAAACTATTTAAACAAACGGGTAAATCAAATTTTATAGCCGAAGAATTATTCCAACAGGATGTATAATCCGATTATCAATCGGATAATTACGATCCATTCAATCAAAATAATGAATTTTACAATGACAATCAATACGAAAATAATTCAATGATAATCAATATCAAGATAATTATAATGACGATCAATCTGAAGACAATCCAATAACTAGTAATATCAAGACGAAACAAACCAAACTCTTCAGTCGACCTGCATACCACACAATCAGACATAATCAACCTAACATCAATCAATAATTCCGCATAAAAATCCCCGAAGTCGGTTTAAAATTAATGTTAAATACTGGATCATCAAAAAAATTATTAATTGAATACACTAAAATAGACGAAGGATACCAACATTTATTATAAATCGATTTTCCGGCCCTTGTTAGACTATGGCTCAATCGTTTTTACCCAATGCGAACGATCCGAACGCAGAAATAATAAACACCTCAATATCCCCCGATATTAAAACTGACAATTTATTTCATAGTACTCGAAAACTATGAATAGTTTATTAGCAATTGGCAAAAAATGTCAAAATTTTCAATTTTTATTATTTTTCTCAAAAGTTAAGAGTAATAACATATATTTATTAAAAAATTTTGTACATATTTACATTGGAATAGTGAATAATGAATGAGGTGTTAATGTATTAATTTGTCAAAAAGCTATCGACCAGAGGTCTTTCTGCCTTGTGCTGTCCAATCATATGGCTTCAGTCGTTATTGCGTAAAAGGATGAAATGATGAAATGAAATAAAATATGGTCGAATTGGGATTTTTAAATTTAGGGTTTTTACTAGGGTTTCTAGGGAGACAATATTGGGATAATATATGGAAATTGAAAGGATTTTTGGAGAATTTTTCTGATAGGAATCGAGGGCGTTCTAGGATAGGGATAACTAAAATGGTATCATAGAGGAGTTGATTAGATGGATTGTGTAGAGGATTAAGAGGATGTCGGAGCTTGGTTAGGGTACGGAGGGATGCTCGCTCGCTAACTTCAATATTACGGGAGGTTGAATTGCTGGGATTGGTATAGAGGGCACAACCATAGTCAAGTAGTGGGCGGCAAATCATTTTATAAATTCTAACAGCTGTGCTAGTATTAATGCCATTGTTCTTGTAGGTTAAGCTTCTAAAGCATTTTGCCCTAGAAGTTATTTTATTTTTTATTACAGCAGTGTGTTTTTTGAAATTGATTTTTTGATCTATGGTTATGCCCAGGTATTTAACGGAAACTGAAGGAGGGATCATAGTTTGGGAAATAAAGACTTTATGTGGTGAATTATTGATGCGATGATAAGGAATTAGGAGGGGATTGATTTTAATGCGCCATTTTGCAAACCATCGTTGAAGGGAGTCAATAAGCTCTTGAAGGAATTGAAGGGCTTTTGGTAGTGTGGGAGCATGTGTGATCAAGGACGTATCATCTGCAAATTGCAGGAGATATTTGGATGGGTTAATGTAGAAAGGACAGAGGCGAGAGAGGAGAGCCTTGAGGGGGTTCTTGTTCGGGGGTAAAGGAAGAAGAAAATGAGTTGTGTATTTTGACTTTTAGGGATCTATTGGAGAGGAATTGTTTAATAATGAAAATAATGTGGGGAGGGATATTTAGGAGGTGGCACTTGTATAATAAGCCTTGATGCCAGACAGTGTCAAATGCTTTCTGGACATCCAAAAATAAAGCTGCAGAAGCTCTGCCTTCCAGGTGGGATGTTTGGATATTTGAGGCAAGGATAGTAAGTGGAAGGGAAGTTGATCGACGGGGAAGAAAACCAAATTGGTATTTGGGGATCTGATTGGAAATTAAAGAGTAGGATTGTGATGGGTCGATAGCTGGATAATAAGGAAGGGGGTTGCTCGCATTTAGGGATATAAATTACCACACTTCTGGGAAATATTGTTTTTTTGTAAAGGAAGTTGATATTATTAAGGATGTGGTCATGTATGTGGAATGGGAGTGATTTTAGGATATGTCTAAGTATATTGTCATGACCAGTCGCTGTGTTTTTCCCTTTATTTAAAACGTCAAAGTATTCGTCGTGTGTAAAAATGTCCGTCGGTTCTGAACATTTTTTTCAAAATATTTATTGTACCAGTCATTTACTTTTTGGAAATTTGTCCTGTCAAAGTTTGGGTCTTGTGTCATTAAATAAGTAGTGTTGAAATTATCGGCAAATTTTTGTGCGATTACATCCGGGTCTGTGATGGTGTCGTTATTTTGCGGGTCGAAAATTTGCTGTATATTGTCTGTCTTTTTATATTTGCTTAGTTTCTTAATCTCTGTCCAATTTTTTTTCCCTTTGAATCGTTGACTTTACTACATGTTTTAATCCAAACGTCGGTCTTAAATTCAGTTATAAGTCTTTTAATGTCTTTGTTAAGTTTGTTAAATTTTTGTCGAAGTTCAGTTGTGTCCGTCAGTTGTATGTCTCTGTATAACTGGCTTTTAAGTTTAATAAGTCGGATGATGTATTTTGGAAGGGGATATTTATAAAATTGTCTTGGTATTTGAGGTGTATTTTGTATAATGGAAGAGGAGAGGATTTCATTGAAGTGGGAGATAGAATGGGAGTTAATAATGGGATTTGCGGTAATGTATTCAGACACTTCTAGTTTAGCTTTGTCAATGTTGCATTTTTTAAAGTTGTAGTATAAATTAGGGGTTGTCTGAGGAGGATATGAAGGGATTTTTATTTGAAAACTGATGGCTAGGTGATCGGAACACAAATCAGGGACTAGGTTAACGGAATGGATAAGGTTACAGATATTTTGGGTACAGAGTAATACGTCGGGGGTGGTGGCTTGTGAGTCGTTCATGATGAAGGTGGGTGGAGTGTGAACACGTGCGAAGTTAGAATTGGAAAGGAATAAAGACATATGACGGGATTTGGATTTGTTTAGGTTAAAATCACCTAAAATGATGGCGTTATCAAACAAGGATGTTTTAATGAAAATTGAATCATCAATTGGGGAATGGGGATGTATATATACAAGGAACAAGTTGATTTGGAAAAAAGGAAATGTTAAAGTAAAATGAAGGCATTCGTTTAGCGGGTTGTTAATCCATGGGGGATTGGCTTTACCGATTTTGATAGAAGGATGAGCTGCTGCTATTGACCCCCCTCTAACATTTTGATTGAGAATACTCGCTGGTATTTGCAAAAATGGCCAGTTATGGAAGGAGAAAAGATGTTGGGTTTTGGTTTCGACAAGCATACAAACATGTGTGGGATTATTTTCGAGGTAATTATATAGGATATAGGATTTGTTAGCTAGCGAGTTTTATTGGAATAGATTAGGTTAAGGTTACTGAACATTAATAAGTGAATGTGCTGCGCGAACGCCTTCGATGGGGGCAGTGGGAATCATTTCAGGAGCAGTTAGGTCGAACATGACCACAAACATTCGGTTCCCTGAGAATGATGCGTGAGTATCTACTTTGTAAGAGTTCATGAAGCGGTCGTGAAGTTTTTTAAGTAGAGCCTGTCTATCAGTGTTAGTAGGGTTGTTAATTTCTGCAGTATACGTGTCGAGTATGTGATCATGGAGTGTGAATGATTTGTGAATTCGTGATTTTTTAATGTGTTTGTCGTCTATGTCTGATAATTTTTTATTTGTGCAATGAATCTTCACATTCGGAATTCCTTCTATGGGCTGGAGAGGACGAGTGGGGCACTTAGTGGACCAGGCGCCGTGATCGTCTTTACCACATGAGCTGCACTTAGCCGGCAGTGGTGTCGGGCAGCCAGAGGTAAAATGTTCACCTGTGCACTTGTCACAGCGAATTTTATTTTTACAGTCTGCTGTGGTATGGTCGAATTTCGAACATTTACTGCAGGGTGCAGGAAGAGGTTGTGGTTCCATACTTTCTTCGACAGGGTATACTTTACACATATACTTAAATTGCTGTTGTAATAATTTTGTATAAGCATTATGTGACGCCGTTATAATTCGGACCATTTTTGTTTTTAGTCCAGTTGCTTTCGAAATTGTTCTACGGCAGAATCTGTGCTCGATGCCGTCTGCGTTTAAATGCGCGCTGATCGCCGCGTCTTCTATCTCGACTTCGATCGATCTGATGACGAACGAGTACGACGGCGCAATTTTATGAAAAATATGTTTTTATAAAACTTGTTCAGTTTTTCATTCCCTTTAACTTTTGTTTGAATCATTTTTTTCTAATTTCTCATATTTAGAAAAATATTACGAAAAAACAAAAAAACGCCTCGAGTAACCAACCACTCCGGTCTACGAATAATTACCAAAAGCTTTTCAGTTCCAGTTTTTAACGATAAAACCTAAAAAAAATACTAATATTTCAAACAAACAAGTTGGTGATTCTAGTCAGCGATCTATGACACTGCATTTTTCCAAAATATGCAGGCTACGTACACAAATTAAAGTTATCTGCGCAAGCACCGCACAGTGTGCCAAATCCGAGCGCGAGCGCCAGGGGGGGTTTTGAGGAATAAAAATTAAATTGAAAATTTCGAAAAAAAACATATCCACTCGATTGTAGATACATGAAACTCTTTAGATCTTGCATATTTATATTTTTTAACCCTCTATATTATTCGCAATTAACGCTTAAACTTGATCGATTTAGAAAACAACGATTTTACGGCATTTCACGCGCAATGTTAAATAATTTATTACATAGGTTATAGATGTACTATCAATATAATATTATATACAATTGTTTATAACATAATACTGTACGTTATGGTTAAAAAATCATGTCTCTAAATATTATAAAATAAAAGTTAAACAATTTTGAATATTAATAGTATTTTAAATACAAATTTTAACTTTAGATAGAGTTATATAAAAAATTCAAACTCGATGAGGTTAGAAAAATGATGACTTCTTTTGCACGGGGATTCCCTTTTCTAATAATATGCGACATATATTGATACTATTCGCCTCTTTGGTATCGTTAATCATTACATTATTTTACATTAAAAGGGCGCGATTCACATTTCTGACTTCAATTTATAATATTTCTTGTCTTACTTGGTTTTAATGTAAATGAAACCGAAACTGTTTACACGTCGCATGTAAATCCTAAACTTTTACTGGTTGCTGACAAATTACCAATTTATTATAATTCGATCAATCATGCATAAGGTATTTTTTTGATTTTAGGAGTAATATATGCATTCTTTTAAATTAATTTATTCCTGATTTTTATTGTAATTAAATTAGTAAATGAAAATTGATAATCCACGTTGGATTCATTTGTTCAGAAAATTTAAAAAAACTGACGATTCTTCAACAAATAATGATCAATCTATGCCAACAGTCAATTTAAATCATCCATCTACATCTTCATTGACATTTACCGAATACAGTAGAATCTTCAGAATTTTCACTAGGTTGTTCCCAACAAGAGAAAAAGGAGCATACAACATGTACATATAGTAACGTTGAAATTTACATCCATATAGTTAAATTTAGTAATGTTAATGTTGATGAAATTGAGAAATTTCGAATTTTAAATTGTAAATGGAAACCAAATGATAAATTTATGTTACCCTATTATGTACATAAAAATGGGAAAATGATGTTAAATATTACTTGTCTGGGAAACATTTTAAACAATTAGATTGGTTAAAATTTAACATTTAAACTGAATCTTTTGTAAATATTAGATGTATACAGAAAATTTGACCCAAAAATTTACTGTATATAAAAATAATTTTACAAATATTATATACTCTGCCTGTTAGCGTTGCTTCTACAGATAGAAGTTTTTCTGCACCCGTAAGATTCAAATCGTGTCTGCCTGCCACTATGTCTCAAGAAAGACTAACCGAGTTAGCTGTATTACATATTCATATGGATATTAATAATGACAATATTATTAAAAAGCAAAGAAAATCGATTTTTAAATTTAATTACAAAAATCTGTTTCAAATTTAAAAAATATTTTATTATGATTTTATAAGTGCTATATTTATTTCGGGCGTGATATTATTTTGTTTATATTTAAAAATAATAGAATTATATTTTATTATTATATAATAGTTCTTTTTATATAAATTATATTTTTTGATTTGATTGCTTGTATTTATGGAATAATAATATATTTAAATTTTTTCACTTTTTAAAATTACTCCCCCTAAGCCAGTTGGCTGGAAACGCCCTTGGGAAAACCGAAATATAGAATGGTGATAGATTATAAATTATTAAACAAGAAATGCGAAGACTAAGATCCATTCCTATCACGGACATTTTAGACAAGCTCAATAAATCAACCAATAAAATTATTATTATTGCATACAATTCGATACATTCAAGCACGGAATGGACACCTCTAGAATTAACTTTAGGACACGCAATATTACAAGACCCTTTAGTTTATTTTACAACACACAAATATGTAGTGACTACTTACAAAAACACAAAGAAAAATTATCGTTAACTTATGACAAAATACATGAACAGCAAATACTTTATAAGGAAAATTTTATACAGAAAATAAATCAATATTCTAATAACCCATTTAAAGTAGGACCAATAGTACGAAATAAGTTACAAATATAAAAGAAACAAAACAGGTAAAAAATTCAACGGGCTTTTCAAAATAACAAAATTACTGACAGGAAAAGAAGCGCTAATACAAAAACTAGGCGGAAAACTAATAATAAAAATGCAAAAAGAAAAGTACACTAAAAAATTTACAATAGCCAATTGTTACAGACTCATCTAAATCATCATCGAAGTCATCAACTTTGCAAGATTAAACACTTTGTATCCATCCATATTTTTTTTTTGCTCACGAGGTGAGCAAGGTCCCTGCACTGCGGCCTCTGTGGTCCTTTTGTGCGCCTTTGGCTGTTTTACTCCTTTGAACTCTTGTATCTTCTAAGAAGTCCAGAAGTTTCTGCCAGGGGATATTCCTTAGCTGTTCTACAGGAAGCATGAACTTCCCGAGTTTCGCCTTGCGTTCTTGTTTGTATGCTTGGCAAGAGCACTTTAGGTGTTAAGAAGTTTCCTCTTCTTCCAGACACCCACGACATAGGGGGCTTTTCTCAATGCCCATCCTATGTTTGTGCTTGTTCAGATCACAGTGCCTAGTGACTAGTCCTGTGATTCTTCTTAGTTTCAATCTGCTCAGTCTAGACAGATTCAGCATGCTGTCAGGTACCGGACCATCTAGGAAGAGTCTCGTATGCCTCATTCCATTTTGGTTTTGCCATGCCTTGTTGTGCTCCTCTGCTAACTTGCGTCGGATTATTTCCTTTCCGGTTTCATGGGGTATACCGAAAGCGGGTTCAGGTCCTATGAATTCACCTGCTGCTCCTTGTTTAGTCAGCAAGTCGGCCCCCAAGTGTCCAATAATTTTTTAGTCCTTGGGAATCCATACTAGCTGTGTTTCTCTTGTTGTCGCCAGTACGTCCAGTCTGTTTATGCAAGTCATGACCAGCCTGGACTGCACTATCGGCGAGGCTAGCGCTTTTATGGCTGCCTGGCTATCTGTCATAATGGTAATTGGTCCTCTGTTAAGCCCCGACTCCATTAGGTGATGAGCTCACCAGTCAATGGCGGATATTTCGGCCTGGAAGATAGAGGCATGCTTCCCCAGAACAATCGCGAATGGTTTGCTCCGGTTGCAGCCTTTAACCGGGGCTGGTATCTGCCCCGGTTCCTTTAGTATTTTTGGCCCCGTCTGTGTACCAGATGGTTCCTTTACTCGTTCCCGGGTATGTTCCATTTGTCCATTCATTCCGATATGGTATGATCGTTTTAAATCTGCGGGATGGGTGTACGATTTTGGTGAAATTGGACGTCATTTTTAGTCTCTTCTTCTTGTAGTACTGTTACGTCTTGATGGCCCCATATTTAAAGTGTGTCCATTTATGTGCATCCTATAGGCTGTCTGTCTAGCTTCCATCATTACAAATAGATGTAGTGGTGGTAGCGATAATATGTGTTCCATGGCTGCCGTGTGCCTTGTCCTCATAGCCCCAGTGATCAGCAGACATGCCTATCTTTGCACTATTTCAAGTTTCACTGCTGCATTTTTGGTTTGGAGCGCCGCGTATGTCACTATAGGTCTTATGATCACAGTGTATACCCATTTGGTCATACTGGGTCTCAGTCCTCATGTGCGTCCTACCATTTTTCGGGTCGCAAAAAGTCCTCTCATGGCCTTTTTGCTGATGTTCTCTAGGTGGAAGTTGAAGTTCAATCTGGTATCAAGTATGGCCCCTAAATATTTTACTTCATTTTTGATTGGAACTTCCATTTCATTCATACGTAGTGATTTTATGTCATTGGTTTTTCGTCTTCTAGTAAAGGGGACAATCGCCGTTTTCACCGGGTTTACAGTTAACCCTTCAATCCTGCACTATCTTTCTACGATATTTAGTGCCCTCTGCATCAAGTTTGATACAGTGGCCTCAAACTTCCCGCTTACTAGAATGGTCAGGTCATCTTTATACCATAGTGCATATATGCCCTGGCTTTCGAGTAGCAGCAGAAGGTCATCCATGACGTGGCACCATAGGAACGACAAGAGAACACCTCCCTGCGGGTACCCGCCAGCGACTAACGCTTCTGCTGTTTTTCCATATAGGGTAGTTGTTAAAGTCCGACTTCTGAGCATCTTGTTTACCCATTGTCGGACTTGCGGGTTAATTTCTCTTTTCTCCATTGCTATTGCTATGAAGTTGAAGGTTGTGTTGTCAAACGCCCCATCAATATGCAGAAAGGCTCCTAACGCAACGTCTTTGCATTGTAGGGTCCTTTCTCATCTGCTCACTAGCTGGTGGATTGCTAGCTCGCATGACTTTCCCGCTTGGTAGGCGTATTGTTGACGGTGTAGTGGTGAGTCCTTTAAAACTTCTTCCCGTATGTGCCTGTCTCCTAGTTTTTCTAGTAGTTTTAAAATAAATGATGACAAGCTGATCGGTCTGTAAGATTTAGCCTGGGCATATGAATCACGCCCTGGCTTAGGTATGAATACCATCTTTACAATCCGCCAGCTGCTTGGGATGTATGAAAGGGCAAGGCTTGCTCTAAGGATATCACATAGTGATTTCCTCAGCGTTGCTATCCCCTTTTGTAGCATGACAGGATATATCCTGTCAGGACCTGGTGATTTGAATGGTTTGAACGTGTTAATTCCCCACTCAACGTCACCTGGTCTGATTAAAATTTTCGCTGTTTCTCAGTCCCGTTTTGGAGCCCCTGCGTTGGGCTCGCAAGTATTGCAGAACCCGCGAAGTGCGTCTGCAGTAATACCTGCAGGGTCTCTTCTACCGAGTCTGTGCACTTTCCATTTTTGGTCTGCAGTGGGCCAATGTTCCCAGCATGATCTTTGCTGAGCGTCTTGAGTAGACGGGAGCTTGTGGGTTCACTTTCTATGTCCCCACAGAATTTTTGCCAAGATTCTCTCTTTGCTTTTTTAATGGCATTGTTATATGCCGTGAGGGCCGTTTTGTACTGCGCCCATTCACCGTTTCTCTTGGCTGTATCAAATAGTCTTCTGGTGCGTGCCTAAGCCCTATCAAGATCCTTGTTACACCAGGTGATCCATAATTACTGATGATTAATTAAAAATTGAATTAATGAAAATAAATTCTAAAGCAAAATTCTTCAAAATATCATATTATTTTCATGAAGGCTGTTCGCATTAGGCGATGGAATTCTCTGTATCCATAAAATTCATCGCCCTTGTGTCCGATTACCGTTAGTGAATTTACACCTCCGACGCGTCCACTTACTGAATAATAAATTTTGTGCATAATAACGTCTAAACAAGTGTGAGTGTTTATGATGATAAACAGATGTCTAGCATATGCTCGTGATTTCGAAGAAGTCGTCGAGTACCTGAAAACCCGCCAATGGTCGCCTCATCCCTGATAGGACTGAATTTTCCCCCATTTTATGTTGTTTTCGTTTTTTGTGTATAGTTAGTTTTTTAAAGCAGTTGTAAAATTGAATCGTTGCGAGACACATGTCTGAAATATAATCGGTTTAATCAAAAAGTGTAGTTTTAAATCACTCGTCTAGTCATTACAACCAAGCTGTCTTACAAAGAGCAAATGGAGTAGCAACTTCTTAAATTGCAATCTTCACGAAATTATTGAAAGGCATACATAATTATTATTCAATAATAAATATTAAACCTTATATACATAAAAACGAAGTAATTTTCATACTAGAAATTCCACTAGTAGGAAAACTACATTACAATTATTATAAATTACATCCATTACCAATGCCCAATCAAAACACCTACAATATAATCGTTCCCAAAATCAAGTACATTATTATAATTGAGACACATTTTGCATTTTAATTGATTAATAAATCTTTAAATTAATTAAATTAATGATTTTTTTATTAAGGCGACTAAAGGATTATTTGATTAATAAATATATTCATATATTTTTTTCATCAAACGATTATTTCGTTTGGAATTAATTATTCGTTTGTAATACACAAAAGAAATGTGAAATTATAAAGTGTAATACTTGAAAGTGATCAACAATTATTATATTTTAAAATTTTGACCTATTTAATTTTACTATGTAAATAGATATTTTAGAATTATTGATAATGTTATGTCTATGCAAGGATATTGTGAATATGAATATTTTTACTGTTAACTAGGTCGGAAAATTCGCACTGAAAGCAGATATATTTAATTCTCCATTGTTATAAATTTTATTGATATGAAATGCAGAGATATTATAAGCAAAATGATGATAGAAACATTTCAAAATATAGGTTTTGTACTCAGACCATATTAATTTAATTTAGGTTGATTGTCACAATATCGTCGATCTTATAGATGGTGCTATTCTATATTTTATAATGTCATGGTATACTACTGTGTTAATTGCATTAGAAAGAGGTGTATTAGGTATTGCTTTTCGGCTTATTGTTAAGATCGAAGTGTAAAATCAGCACAATTTTTGTACCACCAAGTGAATGTAGAACTTGCTCCACAGCACTTACTACAATAGGACTCTAGAATCTCAACATAACCTTAAGTAGAGTCCTATTATTGTAAGTGAAAAGTGTGCCGAATAATAAGCCCCTAGCTTGCAAAGCAACAATTAAAGTAATAGTAAATATTTTTAAAAGTGACGTGACAATATGAAATATTAAATTTCGTTCCCACCAGCTTACATGTAACTTATGCAATGTTCGCCACGTCGCGTCGTACAAAATTCACCAAGAGAATATGTTACTACAAGCTGTAATTGATATATGATTTATGCGATGAAGAACAAAATTGAAAATGCATCAAAAAGATGATCATGCTGCAAAGGATGTTAAACAATACAGCATGTAACAGTGATATTTTCAAATAAAGCTTATTGTATTGCCTATATTATATGTAATATTGCTTTTTTGCGGTATCGTGCGCGTCTCGGGCATATCGGGCGAAGAAAAAGAATTAGCACACATTTTAGCGGGCAATCGGCGGCCGAAGACAATCTTGGGTTTTATGCCGCTAAATATTATTTTGCGTTTTCGAAGGGTTTCTTCTAAGCGAAGGTGAGTTTTTCTTTTGCGTACATTTACTAATTATGTGTGTTAATTATTAGGACCCCTTAAATTACAAACAAATGCTACCGAATTGCTTAATTGAAGTCCGCATTGAAATTATTTAACGTGAGCTCATGGCGGAGGTTCAGCTAGCATCACCACGTGTTTTGTCGTTCCTTGGGGGCCGTTTTACGTCGCCGTGGCCGTAGGTCGCCTCGCCGTCCTTTTTTTGTTGCTCCCGCCGCTCCACCGAAGACAACGCCGTGGACAGCGTGATACGAGAGAGGTTGAGAGTCAACTGGCTTTGGTGCAGATAAGTTTTTTGAATAATTAATATTTTAAAACAATTTGGTTTGGAGAGTTAATTAAAGGTTTATTTCGATTTCTGTTACGTCTCAGTACGTTATCACTAAGTGGCGCCCTTATAAATAATTGTAAAAATTGCTAATTTCATTTCAGAATGTTTGTATTTTCTATGTTTAATTTTAATAGCGTTAGTTTCCGGTTTACCGTAATTTGCTAAAGCATAACTATTTTGCATATTTCCACTTTTTTTTAAATTTATCTAATTTATGTACATGTAATATTCTGAGTATATATTTATTTTTGATTTCTTAAAAAAGTCAGTTCAGTATAATTAAATGGATATCTTATTTACTTGAACCCCCACCCAGCGCCGAAAAATTGAGAAAGCAGGCATATTACAAGCAATAGGAAATAGTTCACACAGAACCACCTACACCACATTAAAGTCTGAATCAAGCCACAGAAACACATAAAGCCGCCATAGGTACTGGTACCTTACATACTTGTGCTATTCAATCAACACAAAACAAATCACCATAACTGAACATAATTACAATACAAACTAACCAACCGCTTATCTCACAGCCTTAATTAAACACCAGAAGAACATATAATCATCTTTAATAATAATTGATCGATCTTTTATAACGCAAGTATGTGCTCCACAGCAAGGCTACAGAGTTACACAGAAATCAGTGACTAGGTCAAGTTAGGTTACATTGGGTCAATGTGAGGTGAGCCAACCTCTCATGAACTGCGACCTATCAGATCTATTGTACTACTCCAATTGGGAAGTCCCACGCCCTCTACGAACCGCATAATTTTCTTGGTGGTGATGTTGCTTACTTCTTCGTTGTGAGCAATCGCGTCACAAATGCAGAGTATATGCTCAGTCGTTTCATCTGCCAAATCACATAACCTGCAATTTCCACTTTCCTTTTTTCCCATTTTCCACAAATGGTACCGGAGGACAGAGTACCCTGTCATGACCCCGTGAATGTTTACAGCTCCTTCCTTGTGAGTTCAAGGATGTTATGACTGTGATCGAGTTTGATGAGTCGCTGCGTTTTCTGTCCTATTCCTTTTTTTAAACCACTTCTCTTCTGCGCGCCATGGGGAGTCCGCAAAACGGCTCTGGTACTATAGGAGTGGTGTTTGCGCCTCTTTTGGCGAGTTCATCTGCCTTCGATACCCCTGTGTCCTGGGACCCACGAGTTGTTCTTCGCCAGTTGTGAAAGGGATCGGCGGCATTCTCAGACAGTCCGTGGGCCGTGGCTGTTGGCTCTCTGAGCAAGTGTATATATGAGCGCCTTAGGTCCTTACACAGGCAATCGCTAGTGTCAATTGCAATTGCTTCTGCTTGCAGAATCGTGGATGTTGTACCTATGAATCTCATGTGGTTTTGGTTAGGACCATAAATGCCAATTCTAGCACCTTTGTTATTCTTGGCACCAACCGTGTACAAGGGTGATATTCGTCGACCAAACTCATTGACAATACCTTAAACAGTATTTCGAATTCAAGCCTCTTGGACATGAGGTTCGTTGGTTTAAACAGGAAGCCCGGACCGATTTTCAGCAGTATTTCTGTATCCTGTCCAGTCTCCCAGTAGTGTTTTCTTCCTCTGGTGTAGTCAGTAGTTGCCACAAGTTCTTTTTTTGTACCATAGATGAACCGGAGAGAGAGACCTATGATTTCTTCCATTCCTGCGGTAAGGTTAACTTGCATGGCACCTGTGATGCTTAGACATGCTAAACGTTGATTATCCAGCTTCTTTTGGGTGTCTGACTTTTGGGTTGTTGCCCACCACATAAGGGCAGCATAGGTGACCACGAGTTCTATACAGCCAATACGTGATTTTGCGCCTAAATCCACAGGTTTTTTCCATTCTCGCCGTTGCTTTAGGCATTTAATTTCCGACACTCTAATTTCACGTCAGTTTGGCGTCCAGAATTATATCCAAATATTTTGCATAGTTGTTTCTTTCATTCAGCAAGGTAGCCTTTATATGCAGCTTCCTCCCACCTGTGAATGGAACTATGATAGTTTTATTTGGGTTGACAGTTCTTCCCGAGCACACCAATTATTGATGATCTGGATCTGGATCGAGCTTGCCAAGGGTGATCAAATCATTGACCAGAGCATCTAGGCCTCACTAGGCCCATTGTGCCCCCTGGCTTAGACAGCCCTCCGTTATTATATCATCCATTTAGCTACCAAGGGTGACGAGCAAAGGACAGCACAACGCTTCGAGGGATTTCCCTAATATTGGGCATATTTGGCCAGAGCCCCTCTAGCATAGACTCTCTAAGGTGGGCGAAAGCTGGGCAGGTGGTTAACTCATGTTCCACTGTCTCGTCCTCTTCTTCACATGCTCTACATATGGGGGTTTCCACCAGACCCATAATAAACAAGTGTTTCCTTATCTGACAGTGACCCGTAAGGATACCTGTGATAAGACGCAGATTCCCCCGGGACAGTCGCAGATAGTATTCAGCTGTATTCTGATTGGGTAAGCACATTGCTTCCTTGGCTTCCTGTCTGCAGCCTAAGATGTTGTCATAACGTTGTTTTAGCGTCTTGGGAATGTTCTGTTTGAGAATGTCAGTATCATTTCGGTGTTGGCGTGACCAGGGGCCCGTCTGTCGTATCACTGAGAGTCGATCCAGCCCGCGCCAGCTCGTCTGCCTTGCGGTTGCCTTCTTCATTATTGTGTCCCTTGGCCCAGCGCAGCGCAATACTGTTTGATAGTGCTGCTTGTTTCAGGATGTTGTGACATTCTTTAATTAGTCTTGAGGTGAGTTTTTAACCACTCACTGCTATTATTGCTGACATTAGTGTCTGTAAGGATTTGGTTGTTTCTATCACGGATGTCACGGCCTAGGATTTCTTTTGCCCCATGGATGATGCCAACGATCTCTGCTTGCGGAGTAGTTACTCTAGGGATACAGCTAGTGATAGGTTCATTTGTTGCGAGTAGATACGCGCCCCGGATCATCTTTTGGTTTTAGAACCATCGGTGTAAATTCGGAGGGTTTCCCCACCCTCTACACTCTCAGTTCCTCTTTTTGTCGATACATTATAGGGTCTGTTGAAGACGTAGCAGATGGTAGATTATCCGTATTCCTTCCAAGGAAGGGTGTCTTCTTGACAGCCTCCTCTAAGAGGTGACAGTGTTTTAATAGACACTGTTCTGCCCTGCCTCCTTTGTACCAGAGTCGATAGGTGGTAGGCAAAGCATTGCTTCCATTGCTGCAGTGGGTGTTGTTTACATTGCCCCAGTCGTGTTGAGGCATGCTATCTTTTGCAACTGAGTAAGCTGTTTTGCTGAGGTTTTCTGCCTGGCTCTGGGCCACCAGACCAGTGCTCCATAAATTAATATTGTCTCACTACCGCTGTGTATAGCCAGAGTGCTGTCTTCGGAGATAGCCCCCATGTCTGCCCCACAGCCCTCCGGCATTATCAGAGGGAGACACATGATTTTTTACATTTCATTTTGAGATATGGTTCTCACGTTAGCTTGCCATTGAAAATTACTCCCAGGTATTTGACTTCCGACGACAATGTCAACCGGGTATTGAGGAGCTTAGGAAGCTTTATTGATGATATCCAGTGTTTGTTGCATTATGATTGAAAGAATACCTTTATGTTTGCCCCTGATTATTACGGCGATGTCATCTGCATAGCCTTGTATTATGAAGCCCTTTTTGCGAAGTTTATCTGGGAGACCGTCCACCACTATTAACCATAGTAGTGTGTTATGTTTGTCCGAAAAGTAACGAGTTTGTGTCATCGGCATAACAAGCAATTCCAATATCTGTGTTTATGTTATCAGACTTATCATTTAAAAAGATATTAAATAGCAGTAGGCCCAAGACACTACCTTGCGGAATGCCCATATTGGTTTGTAAGATATCGGATGTACTTCATTATTAATTTTTACAGATTGAGTGCGACTATTCAAATACGATCTAAACCAATTGTTTGCAGTTCCTCGTATTCCGTAGTGATTTAGCTTGGTAATCAATATCGATAGTGTCGAATGCTTTAGATAAATCTAACAGCACTCGAAAAACAACTTCTCTTTTATCTAAGGCATACAGAATTGAGGTGATATATTAAAATAAAGCAGTATCTATACTTTTTCCTCGTGTAAAACCGTGTTGGTTTTTGCTAAATAAATTGTTTTTATTGAAAAAAATTAATTACTTGATTTGAAATTAAGGTTTCAAATATTTTCGACAATGTACTCACGATAGCAATGGGTCTGTAATTATCTAAGTCATCAAAGTTCCCCTTTTTATATATTGGAGTGATAATGGAATACTTTAACCTATCTGGAAATATTCCTGTTTAAATTAACTATTAAATGTATGGGTAAGTGGCCCCACAATAGTGTTTATACAGCGTTTTATCAAAGAAACAGGTATGCTATCATAACCACTACTTAGATTAAAACACCTAGACCCTTTCTTCAAGATTTTATGTTTATCCAGATGCACATTTCGGACACAAAGTGTCCATTATCAATGGTTTGATACGTATAGTATAGTTAGTATCAAACCATTGATAATTGACACTTTGTGTCCGAAATGTGCATCTGGATAAAAATAAAATATTAAAGAAAGGTTCCAAGTGTCTTAATCTAAGTTATTATTATCTTCAAGTAACCCAATCAACCAAAAAAATAACCACAACTTTTTTATTTTCCATTTTATTAACAATTTTTATAATTTCTGATTCAGTAACCGGTTCAAGAAACATCGTGTTGCTGTTTATTGAAATATTGCACACAGAAATCATTACTTTTAGGGAATGTACTATTTATTGTATTAAGGGCAACATTTTTAAAATAACTATCAAAATCGTTTGCTTGCTGAATAATATCATTGGCTTTCGGTAGAGTACGTTTTCTCTTATTTTTTTATGCCTACATCATTTATAATTTACCAAGCAACTTTTGATTTATTTGAGGATTTTAATAATTTATTTTGGTAATATGAGTAATTCCTTATATTTAACAATTTCATTTTTTAACGCAGATTTGAACTTGAAATTGGTTTTTGCATTATTTGATTTCATCGGAATTAAATTTGAAGGTTTTTTATTTGTTGGAGGTATTTCCTTTAGTGGGAAGTGTTTACGTACATACATTAGGAATGTTTTGATAAAATTATTATATTTTTTGTTAGTGTCCAGAGATTCATATATTGATATGAATGTTTCATCTTTTATGTCCTACAGAAATTAATTGGGTTGTTTGAGTACGTGAAAATTTTTGATATGAGTAAAACACAGTTTGGAACATTTTTCACTTATTTTATTAAATGCTAGATGTACATTTCGGTTACAATGTACATTTAGCATTTAAGTGAAAAAAGTGCCAAACTGTGTTTTACTTATCTCTAGAAATTCCTTAATTCCATATTCAGAATAAACCCTAATTTTATTATAAAACTGCGTGTATTCCTTATTAAATACATATTTTATGATATTACTTGCGCCATATGATCTAAGATATATGTACTAATAACATACGTTTGATAATTATTGGAGTTACTAACGGGTGTCCAACAATTATTGCAGTCCCAGGTGTCGTTGGAATCAAAAACGTAGGTCAATTCTTTCATGTCCAAATAAATGAACTGACATTTTAATTGTCAAACATAACTTAAATGTGCATTTAAAGTGTTGTTAACTTTAATAAGTAATTCGAATATGTTTACTCAAGAACATAAAAGGTTTTTATTAGAATCTTATTTTCGTAACGGCCGTCGTTTGGAAAATGGGAGTATTCAATGGAACTAACGTCGCAAGAATTTCGTACAAGATTTCCGCATGTAATTATTAACAACAATACGTTTTCTCGTGATGTGAGAGCTATTGTGCAATGTTTTCGCGATACAGAATCGGTGCAACACAGAAAGGGTGCAGGCACACCTAGCGTAAGAAATGAAAATGTTGTACAAAACGCAAGAATCACTATAGAAGGAAAACCTTCGACATACGTTTTCCAAACGACGACCGTTGCGAAAATAAGTATGTAATAAGAACCTTTTCTGTTCTTGAGTAAACATATTCTAATTACCTATTAAAGTTAACAACACTTTAAATTCACATTTAAATTGTTTGACAATTAAAATGTCAGTTCATTTATTTGGCACATGTAAGAATGGACCTACGTTTTTGACTCCAACGCCACCCGGGACTGCAATAACTGTTCGACACCCGTTATTTGTAATGATATTATCGATACATGTTGCAGTATCATTATAATGTATACGCGTAGCCTGATGTATAGTTAAAACTGCATTATGGGCCAACAATAAATTTTTCAAATTTCTTGTTTGATTTGAAACTTCAAGTGTGTTTAAATTGAAATCACCCGCAATAAAATACAATGAGTATCTAGTTGAAACAAAATCTAAAATATGGTCTAATTTATTTAAAAATGTCTTGAAATCGTTCTGTGGTGGCCTATAAATACATATAACACAAATGCTTTTAGAACATATTTTCAGTTCCGCACCCGAGCACTCGAATATTTTATTTTCTGAGATAGCACTTATTATTTTTAAGTTAGTGGCGATTACTTAACTATCGCAATAGATAGCAACACTGCCATGTTCTTTTTCAGCTCTACAAGAAAGATCCGTTAAGAAATAGTTAGGAATTTGGCAAAATTTAAGTTAAATAAGTAATTGTAGAAGCTTTTACTCTGTGATACATTTTATGATTCAAAATAAAATAAAACGAATAACTTTGTTTTTATCACTTTTTCAATAACACTTGTTACTATAGTTTCGACAACTTCAGCTTGTCATTATCAAACAATTAATATTTAAAATTACAGTTGACACCAAATTTATAACGCATTGACAAGCGGGGAGAACATAAGGTTCGTTTGGTCATTAATAATGGGGATGTCCGGATTACCATTTAGCTTGAAGATCTCAATGGACTCCACTAAATCCATCTTAAGTCCCTTTTCGGCGAAGTGGATTACCTCGAGTGTGTTTTCTTCAAATGAGTGACCGTTTTCCTTAATGTGATTAGCGAATGTTGATTTATTTGTGCCGTTTTTATATGCGCTAATGTGTTCTTTTAATCTTGTGTTCAAATTACGTCCTGATTGACCAATATATTCTCCCAAACAATTTTAGCATTTTAACTTGTATATACCGGATTTTAACATTTTAACATTAACAGGCGTTTTATTATAAAAAATAGTATTACAGATTTTATTTGGGGATTTTAAGGAAACATTAATATTATGTTTTTCTAAAATGGATTTAATTTTGTGTATGATATTGCCGAAAAATGTCAGTATTTTAAAATTTGAATTTTGTTTATATTATTAACTGCGTACAAGAATTTTTTAATTGAGTTGATCTCTTGTTTTTGAATTAATTTATCTATTAAATTATGTGGATAACCATTGTTGATAGCAAGGGACTGGATGGTTTTAATTTCATTCTTGTAAGATTGGTCTGTTAATGGAATTGTTTTTGCTCTGTAAATCATGGTTTCGAATGCGGCTAATTTGTGTTTTATTGTATGTCTAGACGTATTATGAATTAAAGTATCCGTGAAAGTAGGTTTTCTATAAATATCAAAATTGAACGTATTATTTATGGTTCTAGTTATTGAGAGATCTAAGAATTTTCTATTTTGGTTAATTTCTTTTTCTAGTGTGAAGAAATTGATCTAGTTACCTGTTATTAACAAGATTAATTATATTATTGATTCAAGTGCTCAAGCATTGCACATTTTGGTGTAGTAATTTGAAACTTTTGTTTATTTTAGATGAATCCTGGTTCTTCTTGTAGCGTATGTTGTGGAAGACTTCCTTTGCTCCATGAAAAAATTATAGCGGGATACAACAATTCCATTTTTCCGAAAGTTTTCGTCCATCAATTTATCTAAATATGAAATTGGTGCTCCTATTTTGAAGCTGTTAAATGCAGAGTTTTGGTACTTCGGGATGATTTTTACACATGTGATATCCGTAATATTCTACTGCATAATTAAAATAGAACGCAAATCTTCCGTTTGTGTTTCGATAAGAATTTCTACCGTTTTTAATCGCGGATCATTATCATTTTTTCTTATGCCTACCAGGGTTATTCGATTCTTGCGTTTACGCTTATTGAGTAGTGTAAATGCATTATCGGAAGTAGATTTACTCTGCAATGGTTATATTGGTCATATAGCACAAACAGCACAATCACTACTAAGAACAACAGATCTTTAAAGACCAATAAAAAGAACAAGCATTATCCTTAACCGAGAATTGAAGAGAACGATATGATGGTAACAAAGCATCAAAAATTCAAAATAATACTTTATTAGTGTTAAATAATATAAACCTTACATAAGTCAGTACAAATATGCACTAAAGCTAAGAAGTTGTAGTCAATTATACAAGTTGGTGATGATTACGTACAATAAATACGTTAAAATTAAAGTAAATATAGAGGCGAGTTCATGCCAAGAAATGCAATGTATTAAATGTTTCATTACAAATCAATAACTCTTCCGGACCATTTGGTTTGCCTTCATCTCTTCTTTTAAGTTGTGCATTTACACTTAGTCGTTCTTTATGACTTTTATGTAGTCAGTCCTTCATTACGGTAATTTATCTGATTGTTGGAAATTTATAGGCCAATATATTTGCCTCAAATTTGAAAAAAAACTTTTATCCAAATATATTTCTTCTGTGCTACAGCAGTTTGAATTATATATATATATATATATATATATATATATATATATATATATATATATATATATATATAATTCCACCATTCCATTTAATTCTAATCATTCTTTATCGCAAAAATTAGCTGCTTACCTTTCAATGATACACCGAACCTTTTCAATCTCATTATCACCTAATAATCCCACAGAATTAAGATAGATATAGATATAGCAAAAATTAATGTTTTTTCAGTCAAGTTAGTTCAAAATTTAATTAATAAAAACGTTACCAAAATACTATGACCAACATTTATCCTAGATTCCAAATTCAAATAAGAATCCATTCATTACACTGACTTATTATGGTATGGTATGGTATGGTATCTATTAATTTATTTTGTTAACAGTTAATCCAAAGAATCATACTAAATAAATAAATAAGTAACCGGTCTCAACTTCACTAGGTTATTTTTAAACAAACAATTAAATTATGACCTGTGTTTAGGTGGCTTTCAGACAAAACACATCAGGGAGGATTATATTATATCGGGCGTTGACTGTCTGGCCGGATTTTTATCAATTTAGGCGTATGCGATATTTATGCAAATGAACAAATACTGTTTATATGTAATTACATTGAAATTTATCGTTACTCGATATACAAACAGGTAAAATAAAATAAAAATACAATTATAGAGTATGGTTAGCTTCATGATTTTCTTATGATTTTAAATTAAGTTTTGGGCGTGTGTCGCAAAAATTAAGAATTTTTACGGGGTTATTTTCAATTATTCGATTTGTTTTCAAATAGGAAATTTGCAAAAGTTCCAGATATTCTTTTTACTTAATATGTAGCTTGATTGACAAATAACTAAAACTAACAATACACTAGAATTCAACATTTACTGAAAACCATCTTACACCAATTCCCTTATTCCATCATAATCATTATATCCTTTAGAAAACAAATATGCGGCTTTCGATTCTATGATTTATAAGTGTTATGTGACTGTGTATTATTTCGAAGGAATAATTAAACAAAAATGTTCGATGAATATAAATTAACTTGACTGGTATATTTACTATAAAATAATTTAAGATTTACAAATGAGGAGTTCGTCGCGAAGTTAAGTATTCGACGTCTGACCTTTTCTAATATCTTCTTGGGAGGGTTGTTGTCATCTTCCCAGCTTGATCACGCTGTTGTGTTCTGCTTGCCAGCTGCGGGCCGGACAATGAAATTTCTGGATCCGTAAGTTACGTTTCCCAATTTGCCGAAAGCAGGTTGTGCGCACCGTTCTCAAAAATGTTCTCACGCATG
Organism: Ontholestes murinus; assembly: GCA_963969525.1. Lineage (NCBI taxonomy): Eukaryota > Metazoa > Arthropoda > Insecta > Coleoptera > Staphylinidae > Ontholestes > Ontholestes murinus. The sequence continues at coordinate 60,996,680 of OZ018387.1, forward strand.
TTGCCGCACGGTTCGTGAACGTGCGCGAGTGAAGGCGGATTCCCAAGGCCACACACGTGCAGTTCCTTATCCGTATGGAATTCCAGAGTCAGCATCTCTTATGTTATAAATATACCCCACATTGTAATAAAAGTAGTAATAAATCTGTTAGCCGCACTTGTCGCATGAATTATTCTCACTCAACGCTTCTGAAATAAAAAGTTACTTTTTTTAAAAAGTCAATCGATAGTTGATCGACCAAAACTGGCGCAGTCGGTAGGATAAGTCGAACGACAAAAAGACAAAATTCGCTTTGATCCGGTCCGAATCATCGGTTAATTCGACAACGATACACAACAAAACGTCGGAGACGCAGAAAAACCTTCAACGGACAAGCATCGCCGGAAGTACCTGCAGACCCGAAAAAGGACATCGACTATCGAGGGGAGCCTCCAGAGGAAAGTCCCACATCGACAATTCTCCGGAACCCGTAGATTAGGACGACCTGGAAAACACACAACGCTGGATTCTATAGGCATTAAAATTAAGAAAACCACGACAAAGAATGCAGAAGTACGCTCTAACCCTAATGTAAGTTTTTTCCAATTTTTTTCCGTCTTCAACCGCACCCCTACATTATAATAATAATAATTAATTAATTAATATAATCTAAATAATTAAACTCTATAACTTATGAACGAGTTTGCAGATATAATCGAACAATTGAACGATATTCACTTAGATATTGTTGAACAAGATAATTTAAATATTCCTGAAATGGCTCTAAATGGCACTAATGCGTTATCAAGCTGATAACGTTCCAACGTTTGATGGAAATCCAAAACAACTTAATAGATTCATAAAGTCTTGTGAACATTTTTTGCAAGCATTTCAAAACGTAAACAATGTAAATGGCCGCAATAATATCTGTTTGCTCGATACGATTTTAAGTAAATTACGCGATCATGCTGCTGATTTAATCGGCACTAGAACCGAATTAAACACGTGGCAATTAATTAAAGATGCTTTTAATCAAACATTTTCAGATCAAAGAGGTACAGATTGCCTAATTCAGGATTTGATCTCAATTAAACCATACAAAAATGAAACACCAATTCAGTTCGGAATGACAATCCAAGACGGTAGAAGTTTGTTGTTCGCTAAATTAAATACCACTATTCAAGACCCTAATGAAAAATTAATTAAGATTCGTCATTACGGACGATTTTGCGCTTAAAACATTTATAAACGGTTTGCCATACCAAATGCAACTAGTAGTTCGACTTAGAAATCCGAACTAAATCAAACAAGCATTAGCATACGTAACGGAACAAGAAAATTTTAAATATATTAACAACGGACAGAATCTGAATTTCCGACAACCCACATATTGACCACAACCTTCTGTAAACCCAAATGTCACAGGACAATAACCTAAACCGAACAATTTTGCACAAAAACCAAACGTTTACCCTCCAAAATATTCACAACCGAATTTCTCTCAACAGCCTAATTTTTCTCAACAAGCCAATTTTTCTCAACGACCAAATTTTTCTAGACCACCTATGTTTAATTTTTAACAGAGACCGTTTTCAAATCCAACGTTTATTACGCGTCCAGCAATAAATGCTGAACCTCAATTAAATCAATTTAACTAAAATGAAATTTGCTTAGTTTATCTTGATGACATTGTTATTTTTAGCACATCTCTTCAAGAACACATTTCGCCATTAAGACAAATTTTCACAAGACTTCGACAATCAAATTTCAAAGTACAATTGGACAAATCAGAATTTTTGAGTAAGGAAGTTCAATTTTTAGGACATATTATAACCCCTGACGGTGTAAAACCAAACTCTGATAAAGTTTCCGCTATAAAAAATTTCCGAATACTTAAGACGCAAAAATAAATAAAATCATTTCTCGGACTTGTAGGCTACTACAGACGCTTCATAAAATTTTTTTCTAAAATTGCTAAACCGATGACAATATGTTTAAAAAAAAATTCCAATGTTACACATACCCCAGAATTTATAGCTGCTTTCGAACATTGTAAACAAATTCTTAGTAACCCACCAATTCTACAATACCCCGATTTCGAAAAACCTTTTATATTAACAAACGACGCTAGCTATTTCGCTATCGGAGCAGTGTTATCCCAAGAATGCATTCCCAACGACAAACCAATAGCATTTGCCTCTCGAACCCTTAACGAAAGCGAATCACGGTATTCAACCATAGAGAAGGAACTGTTAGCTATAGTATGGGCATGTAAATACCCTATATTTTTGGAAGAATATTCCAAATTTACACTGATCATAGACCAATTGGTTGTTTAATTTAAAAGAACCCAATAGTAAACTGATACGCTGGAGACTTAAACTCGAAGAATTTGATTACGAAATAATATTTAAAAAAAGGAAAACAGAGTACAATAGCTGATGCTCTTTCTAGAATAAGCTTAAATGCACTCGAAACTGAAAATATAATCAATAATCCCGGTGAAATTAATCAAGAAATACTAGAATATGTACGACAATTATCAGAAAACCCAATAAAAGACGACCCCCAAACAAATCAATCAAATCCACCTGTTAAAATTTTACAAGACGTTTTAATCAAACCAGCAACGAGCGTAAAAGACATCCACCAACCATCTCTCCAATCCACTCCTCATTCAGTTAGTAATGATACTAGTTCAAATGAAGGAATTTCAATTTTAGACGTGATTATTAATAATAAACCCAATCAAATTTTAATAACTAAAAATCCACATAATAAATTACAAACTACTAAAGAGAATTTTGGACACCTTAAAATTATTCATGCCAAAATACCAACATCAAATAAAAGTTTAATTCTTGAATAACTAAAAAATTACACAAAAGACGGACAAGCATTTTATTTATACTTCTATGATGATTCTATGTATTCATATTTTAATGAAACCTATTTAGAACATTTTTACGAAAAAGGACTAAAATTAATTAAATGCACAAAACTAGTAAATTCAATCAAAGACGAGGAAGTGAGAGTAATGCTAATCAAATTTCAACACGAAGGAAAATCCAATCATCATGGAATCAACGAAACACTCGAGAAACTTAAAAGAAATTATTATTGGCCATCTATGAAAAATGATATAACAAATTTTATCAATAATTGCAATATATGTCAAACTGCAAAATATTCTCGCAAACCCCCATACGTCCCAATAGTTTTAACTGAAACAGCTAGTAAACCTTACCAAAATTTACACATTGACATTTTTAGATTCGACAAACGAGACTTTTTTAATATAATTGATTCTTTTTCAAAACTGGGACAAGCCATTCCCATTCAAGGCAAAACTGGAATAAAAATGAATAATTATTCATCTGCCTGATGAAGCCACTGTGTGGCGAAACATGTTGCATTGTTCAAAAATAAAGGTGAAACCCTCTCAACTGTGTTGTTTTATTACAAATAAGTATGAATTTTATTTATTTGACACAGTATTATCCCAAATCATTACATTACTACAATTAATAGATAATATATTTGAAAAATTAGAAATTATGATCACCTTTTCAAAAGTGAATGTTATTCATAACTCAACCTAAAGAACTTCTAGAAGAATTGGAATTAATAAATAAACAGATCAATAACGATAAATTACCATTTGAACCAAAATTAGAAAATATACTGCTGTTTGAAAAACTCTAAAAATTAAAAGTTATATTAAAGAAAATCAAATCGTATTTATAATCCAAATCCCAATTGTGAAGCCGGAAAGTTACAACTATTTCCATCTTTACCCGCTGCCGACACCATCCAACAATGAATATAAAACAATATTTCCTCAATCCAAATACCTTCTAATTAATTAGCAATCATACTTGCATTCCAACGATCCATGTAAAGAAACCCGCGCTGAAAAATGTTTATGTTTTTTTTTTGTCCTCACGAGGTGGTGTCGCTTAGCGTCCCTGCACTGCGGTCTCCGTGGTCCTTTTGTGCGCCTCTGGCTGTTTTACTCCTTTTGAACTCCTGTATCTTCTAAGAAGTCCAGGAGTTTCTGCCAGGGGATATTCCTTAGCTGTTCTACAGGAAGCATGGGCTTCCCGAGTTTCGCCTTGCGTTCTTGTTTGTATGCTTCGCAAGTGCACAGTAGGTGTTCGGGAGTTTCCTCTTCTTCCAGACACCCACGGCATAGGGGGCTTTTCTCAATGCCCATCCTATGTTTGTGCTTGTTCAGGTCACAGTGCCCAGTGACTAGTCCTGTGATTTTTCTTAGTTTCAATCTTCTCAGTCTAGACAGCTTCAGCATGCTGTCAGGTACTGGACTATCTAGGAAGAGTCTCGTATGCCTCATTCCATTTTGGTTTTGCCATGCCTTTTTGTGCTCCTCTGCTAACTTGCGTCGGATTATTTCCTTTCCGGTTTCATGGGGTATACCGAAAGCGGGTTCAGGTCCTATGAATTCACCTGCTGCTCCTTGTTTAGCCAGCAAGTCGGCCCCCAAGTGTCCAATAATTTTTTGGTCCTTGGGTATCCAGTCTGTTTATGCAAGTCATGACCAGCCTGGACTGCACAATCGGTGAGGCTAGCGCTTTTATGGCTGCCTGGCTATCTGTCATAATGGTAATTGGTCCTTTGTTAAGTCCCGACTCCATTACGTGATGAGCACACCAGTCCATGGCGGCTATTTCGGCCTGGAAAATAGAGGCATGCTTCCCCAGAGCAATCGCGAATTGTTTGCTCCGGTTGCAGCCTCCATAGATACCAGCCCCGGTTCCTTTAGTATTTTTGGCCCCGTCTGTGTACCAGATGGTTCCTTTACTCGTTCCCGGGTATGTTCCATTTGTCCATTCACTCCGCTGTGGTACGATTCTTTTAAATCTGCGGGATGGGTGTACGATTTTGGTGAAATCGGACCTCATTTTTAGTGTCTCTTCTTCTTGTAGTACTTTAAATGTTGCCGGTCTTGATGGACCCATAACTAAAGTGTGTCCATTTATGTGCATCCTATAGGCTGCCTGTCTAGCTTCCATCATTACAAATAGATGTAGTGGTGGTAGCGATAATATCTGTTCCATGGCTGCCGTGGGCGTTATCCTCATTGCCCCAGTGATCAGCAGACACACCTGTCTTTGCACTCTTTCGAGTTTTACTGCTGCACTTTTGGTTTGGGTCTTTTCTCCCCAAACGAGCGCCGCGTATGTCACTATAGGTCTTATGACCACAGTGTATAGCCATTTGGTCATACTGGGTCTCAGTCCCCATGTGCGTCCTACCATTTTTCGGGTCGCAAAAAGTCCTCTCATGGCCTTTTTGCTGATGCTCTCTAGGTGGAAGTTGAAGTTCAATCTGGTATCAAGTGTGACCCCTAAATAGTTTACTTCATTTTTGATTAGAACTTCCATTTCATACATACGTAGTGATTTTATGTCATTGGTTTTTCGTCATCTAGTAAAAGGGACGATCGCCGTTTTGACCGGGTTTACAGTTAACCCTTCATTCCTGCACCATCTTTCTACGGTATTTAGTGCCTTCTGCAACAAGTTTGATACAGTGGTCCCAAACTTCCCTCTTACTAGAATGGTCAGATCATCTGTATACCCTAGTGAATATATGCCCTGGCTTTCGAGTAGCAGCATAAGGTCGTCCATAACGAGGCACCATAGAAGCGGCGAGAGAACACCATCCTGCGGGCACCCGCCAGCGACTAACGCTTCTACTGTTTTTCCATATAGGGTAGTTGCCACAGTCCGACTTCTGAGCATCTTGTTTACCCATTGTCGGACTTGCGGGTTAATTCCTCTTTTCTCCATTGCTGTTACTATGGAGTTGAAGGTTGTGTTGTCAAACGCCCCTTCAATATCCAGAAAGGCCCCTTATGCAACGTCTTTGCATTGTAGGGTCCTTTCGCATCTGCTCACTAGCCGGTGGATTGCTAGCTCGCATGACTTTCCCGCTTGGTAGGCATATTGTTGACGGTGTAGTGGCAAGTTTTTTAAAACTCCTTCCCGTATGTGCCTGTCCACTAGATTTTCTAGCAGTTTTAAAATAAATGATGACAAGCTGATCGGTCTATAAGATTTAGCCTGGGCATATGAATCACGACCTGGCTTAGGTATGAATACCACCTTTACGGTCCGCCAGCTGCTGGGGATGTATGAAAGGGCAAGGCCTGCTCTGAGGATATCACATAGTGGTTTCCTCAGCGTTGCTATCCCTGTTTGTAGCATGACAGGATATATCCTGTCAGGACCTGGTGATTTGAATAGTTTGAACGTGTTAATTCCCCACTCAACGTCACCTGGTCTGATTGTAATTTTCGCTGTTTCCCAGTAATCCCGTTTTGGAGCCCCTGCGTTGAGCTCGTTTAGGTCCTCGGAAACAGGATTGTCAAGTATTGCAGAACCCGGAAGTGCGTCTGCAGTAATACCTGCATGGTCTCTTCTACCGAGTCTGTGTACTTTCCATTTTTGGTCTGCAGTGAGCCGATGTTCCCAGCATGATCTTTCCTGAGCGTCTTGAGTAGACAGAGCTTGTGTGTTTACTTTCTATGTCCTCACAGAATTTTTGCCAAGATTCCCTCTTGGCTTTTTTAATGGCATTGTTATATGCCGTGAGGTCCGTTTTATACTGCGTCCATTCACCGTTTCTCTTGGCTGTATTAAACAGTCTTCTGGTTCGTGCCTTAGCCCTATCAAGATCCTTGTTCCACCAGGTGGTTGAGGTAGGATTGGTAGTTCTTGGGCAGCTGGCTTCAAACGCAGTATTGATAGAGTCTGTGATGCTTTGCACCATGAGCTCTAACTAATGCGTTGTTCTCGCTACTGTTGGACAGTCCCCGATTCGGCTGGCTAATACCTCTTTGTATAGGTCCCAGTCAGTTCTCCTCGGGTTTCTGTTTCTGAGTGATGGTTCCTCAGATACATGCTAGTGTTTTACCATTTCACTTGCTTTGCGAAAGGCAAATGTTATGTCAATTACTTTGCTTTGCACCGCGTTTTCGAACGTGGGTACATTTCCAATATTTACTATTTCAATGTCATTCTCTAAGATAAAATCTAATAGTTTCTCACCTCTTGGATTGATGTCCGTGCTCCCCCATATAATGTGGTGCGCGTTGGCATCGCATCCAAGGATCAGCGGTATTCCCTTGTGGATCCCGCTGTGTATCAGCCGCAGAATGTCGTCTGGCGGCGGTGGTCCTGGTTAGTCGTAGGGAAGGTAACCGGATCCGAGAATAAACTCGTTATTCTTTTGAGGAAGGTGGTTGCCTCTATTGGTGGTCCTGGATCCCACGTTAGTACTCTCCTGGGTTCGGGTAGGTCCTTCAAATCAATGATCTGAAGTTCCTTTTCGTTCCCCAGGAGATTCTTCTCCTTGGCTATGCTCTCGAGCCATGTCCTGGTTGGAAGGTCGGAGCATACTATTCTCAGGAATCCCCCGTTGTGGGTGCATTCCTGAAATTTCGATGAGGCTTGTCCTTTCACCGTAGCATCAATGCTTTGGCTTCTTCTGCATTTATGCTCGTCTCCGGGTATCCTTTCGGTATTATAGCGAGCGAACGCTGTTTAGGTCGTTCAGGTTCAGTCGTGGCGGCACCAGGTGAGGTAGGGTTTTCCGAAGAGCCCACTATGGTAGTTTCTGTTTTTGTTTTTTGGTGGTCCATTGTTTTTCCCACGAGTACGGAGGAAATAACTGGTCGCTGTGCGCAGTGCCCCGATACGCACAGAAGGCTCACGTTGGGCGGTCGCCCGGTGTTCCAAAGGAATAGTTCGCGACACTTAACCCTGTGCCATGCAGCCCTAGGCACGATGTCTGCACGTTGTAGCTTGGGTGAGTTTATTCGCGGCAGCTGGTTTAGGCCGGTCATGCGGGGGTAACCCACCTGCCCGACCCTATGCCAGCTACTGGCCGATTTCTCGGTCACGCTCCTATCCACCACTCGGAGACGCGCTCGGCAGCCTCTGCCTGCAGCTGTCGACCGACTCCATTGCTGGTGCCGACCGATTTTCCGAGGTCCAAATATTATACATAAAATCAATACAAAATTCATAACATTCACTTATTTTTGGACAAATAATAAATAAAATTTCGAATATCTAGACCAGCAAGTAAACTTTAAAATATACTTTTTAACGCGAAGGGCAAAATTCAATGAATAGAAAAAACGACAGTATAACCAAATTTCATGTTCCGAATGTTATAGTACACATGTAGAGCAGACAGGTGAGAGTTTTGGGAATAAATTCAATGAATCTAATTTACTAATAACATTCTAGGCTGTAATCATACATTTCCACATATTGATAAATTTAAATATTTATATTTTGAGATATACTGTCAGAATAAGAATATTAACAATAATCTGCCGAATGATCAGATCGATCGTATCTCTTTGAAATTATTTAAGCTTTTATAATATCATTTACCTCTTCTGAAAACACCGCACCTTAATCCACTCTGCGCCACAATGCAAGATTTATCTTATTAACTTATTTAGTTAATCTATATTAATATCTATCTTATTTAGTTAATCTTTTATAATAAATCTTCTCTTCACCAACTAGGTTCATCAAAATTCACATCTCACCATGACATTGTTAAAATCTTGTATGTTTTTTCATTCAACAAAGGTCAAAACAATAGTTGTGTCCATTTGCGATCAACAACGTGGTTCTCCCAGGGCGAGGCTCAATCATTTCACTACAGTTGAGCGATTATCCCTATGTGGATAACTAGTGGATAATCCGCAATTTTTGTTAATCAGTAGAATCTACCGTAATATATTGACCAACCACTGTGACAGGTCACCAAAACTAACGTAGCCTAACCTAATTAGCTAGTTATTTATTTACTTATGTAGCAGTCAACATAAAAAAGGTAAATTTATTTTTACGTGTATTATATTTTGTTTTTGAGCAGAATTTCATATTTCAAGTCAATCTTTTACAATAATATTTCAAATGCCTTTTGATATTTACTAAAATCGACATAACATGGGTACAGCACTACTGACGAGGTGATACAGTGAAACGCATGCCTATAGATTGCTCTACGTACTTTGTAGTTAGTGTGATTTAAGTCCTTCGACGACAGCTAATAATTATGTTGTTTTGTTTTAACTATAAGCTGTTATTTCTGAAATAATGTGTTATGTAATAAATCGTAATAGTAACTCATTTTATATAAATCGAATGAAGCATTCAACTGCTATTAACAAAAGAAATAATATTTTTTGAAATGTTGAAGACTAACTTTAACGTAAACTTTCTCCACATTAACGGGACACATTTTAACTAACTCAATCCAAATTATTTCTATCAAATAACTGTTTGAATTTATACCTGAAATAAATACATTCAAACTACTGCTGTTTTGATAGCTTTGTTATTTTGTACCATGCAAATTGTTTTGGAGTCTTAATAAGACTCTTTGTTGTAGATTTTCGTATTTTTAAATTATTAGTTAATTTTCTATAGCGACTTAAGAACTTTAATACATTTTACCAATGCACGTTTGATTTGAATGCCAAGTATAAATACATCCATAGGTAGTAAAAAATTAACAACTTATTTACAATAATAATTTAAAAATACGAAAACATTTCGTGAATCTACAACAATGAGTCTTACTAAGACTACAAAACAAATCTAAAGTACATGTTACCATTTATTAGTTTATTCAACAGAAATAAATTTATTCAAATTAGTGTTGCTTTGATAGTTGTACTATTCGTAACACGCAAATTAATTTGTATCATTCAATGTCTGTCGAAGTAATAGCTAGGGAAGTAGTTGTTTTAAATTAATTTGTTTTGTAGTCTTAGTAAGACTCATTGTTGTAGATTCACGAAATGTTTTCGTATTTTTAAATTATTATTTAATTTTCTACAACGAACTTAAGGATTTTAATACATTTTATTATATACAATAAATTAAATATAGTGCTTTTTATATAAATGTCGTGTTGGTGGCACCACGAAAGTAATTACAACTGCAGCAACCAGGAATATATGTTAACAATCAAGGAGAACGTATATGTTGTAAATAAGACATAACCTTTAAAACGGAACTTGGTGAGTCACTTGATGATAATCCTCAGAATATCCATAGCTTGTTATTAAACCTACGGCATGAATTTAAAACCACAAATACATACTTGATAAATAAGCTAGAAAAATTGAAAAATGGTATTAATTCATTAAATTTAAAAATAAATCCAGAGAAGCAAAATTTAAAAATTGAGAACTCAAAAAAATCAAAAATATTGAGGAACCCAAATCTCGACCATTGGTTCGTTAACAAAAAAAACAAGCCAGCTAATATAGTAATAGTTGATACTAAATCGAAATCGTCAATGAATTCGCCACATTCCATAGTAAATGACGAGTCCGTTCGACCCCAAAGAAATAAAAAGATCAAAAAAACCAACTATTATCAGTACAGAAGCTACAATTTCAACGGAATCGTTTCGCGCGACGAATAGTAAGTATTGGTTATATGTAAGAAGGGCCTATCTAGATACAACACCAGATGATTGAAGAAATTTCATTCCAAAAAATTGACAAGAGAAGGGAGCGGAAGTCTCGAAAGAAGAAGTAGAAATTACCGAATTAAATACCAAAGGCGATAGTAAATATTTTACGGTTGGCATTCAAAACAACGCATATACATATTCTTAAACACCAGAATTTTGACCCAATGGCATCATTTTCCGCCGCTATAATTTTCCGTCGCGCAATGTTCATTCTAATAAGGAAAATGAAAATTCGCAATCGGCAACTGTTTTACGGGTTGCCATGGCCAAATAAATCTAGATAATATAAAACAGCCAACACAATTATTATTTATAAACATATGCTCAATTCAAAATCAAATTAATGAACTGGATGCCTTCATTTGGAAAAGTCTACCGAAATATTCTTTAATAAGAATATCGGAACACTGGCTTCTTAAAGAAGAAATAGCCAATTTTAAAATGAGCGAGTTTGTTGCTATTTTTTATTTTGGTCAGAAAACACCATTTGGTGACTCAATGATCATAACTCCGGAAGGCAATTGTATTATAAAAAAATATAAGCTAGAAAATAACTCAATCGAGTGCATATACTAATTGTCTATCTGCAACGCATTGATTAATGGCATATGTTATAAATGTTTATCGACCACCGTGCGGTGATAGAAATGCTTTTTGAAAATTATAGAGCAAACTTAATTAATTGTAAAGCGCTAAATAATCACATAATTATAGCGGGGGATTTTAACGTTAATTTTAATAGCAATGATACAGTAATGCAGGATATGGTTAGTTTGCTTGAAGGATTTTATTTATATATCGCTGTTGAATTTAATACACGGCTAAATAGGCGCTTAGACAACCTATTTACTAATACATGCAAAGAATTATTCACAATATCTTGGTGTAAATTTGGGTATAACTGATCACCTTGGAATCTCTTCAGAACTGTTTATTCCACTAAGTGCTAAAAGCACAAGCCCGAGTGGCGATACAGAGGGGAAGCAAAATCCCCAAAAAATGGCATCATACAGTCAGGCCGTAAAAGGACTGAAGGTTGGTGTTATCGCAAAGGACTACCCTGCTACTCTCCTGTTAGTGGAACAAATAGAGTCCACACTGGAGTATATCATGGATATAGTCCTAAAAAAGGGGAATGAAGAAGACTCTAGATTCCTTGGGATTCACAAGCGACCTGGGTGGATCGGGATCACCTGCCGCAACGAAACTACGGTAACGTGGCTGAAGTCGCATCAGGATGAGATCGTCCCCTGGGAAGGTGAAGCCCTAAAAGTCGTTAGAGCGGAGGAAATGCCGCACAACGATATCCTAGTGGGATATTTTCCGGGCAGTCAGGAGTACAGGGACGAACGTATCCTGCAACTGATTGCAGTCCAGAATGGATGCGATGCCTCTAACTGGAGGGTCTTAAGAAGGGTGACAGCTGGACCCACTCAAGAGGTTACCTTCTCTGTGGATGCTCTGTCCATGGAGAAGTTAAAAAACGCAACTACCTCGTTGGGTATCGCTACGGCGAAGTACAGCTTCGCACCAAGGCGAAGCAGGACAAGCCTGATGAAGGGGCAGGAGCCTCAAGCTCTAAAGAGCCCCTGGATCAGGGTAAAAATCCGCCGTTGCAATCCGCAACTGGTTCCGGAGAGGCCAACAAGCCTCCAGGGATCAGAAAGGCTCCAAGCCTGACCAAGAGTCCACCCAAGAAGCAGGCTGATGTTCGTCCAAAGGGCAGGATTATGCCCCAGGACAAACTGAAGGATGCCAGAGGTGGGGGTCATTCCAAGGCCCAAAAATGAAGGGTAAGTGGCAGTGCCTCCAAATCAACCTGCAGCACTCTAAGGCAGCATCAAGTGCCTTAAGCAGCAGGCTGGCTAGGGGGGACGTCCAAATAGGGCTAATTCAAGAGCCCTGGGTTCACGGAGGGGCGATTAAAGGACTTCAGAACCCATCGTACGATCTGGTATGTAATACTACGTGCGGCAGGCCACGGGCCGCCCTGATTTTCAGGAAAGATACTAATTATGCTCCCATTCCACAGTTCGTCACCCAGGACCTAGTGGCAGCGGCCGTGGACGTACCAACGGGAGATGGCAAGAGGCAAATTGTATTTGCCTCAGCCTACTTTCCAGGGAACGAAGACAACCCACCACCAGAGGCAGTAAAGAACCTCACGGACTGGTGCCGCAGGAATGGGAAACATCTTATCATGGGCTGCGACGCTAATGCGCACCACACAGTATGGGGCAGCTCAGATACCAACAACAGGGGTAAGTACATTCTTGATTATGTATGCGCTAGCAATCTAGACATCTTAAACAGGGAGAATAAACCCACGTTTATAAACGCAATAAGGCAAGAGGTACTTGACTTGACCTTAGCCACAGCGTACGGCGCGCAATTGATAAAAAATTGGCGTGTACTCTCTGAGCCCTCCATGTCGGACCATCAAACGATCGCGTTCGATATGGAAGCTGGGAGTACGGAAATAGCAGAGTGCAGAGTGCCACGAAAAACGGACTGGACATTATATAACGAATGTCTATTGTCCGAACTTCAAGGCCTCCAATACAACATCGCTACCATATAGGAATTAGAACAAGCCTCACTACACCTAAGCGATACCATTGTAGCAGCCTATGAGAAAAGCTGCCCGGTAAAGAAGGTAAACTTCTCGAGAAACGTTCCTTGGTGGAACAAGGAATTGGATCGACTCAGGACTTTCGTCCGGAAATCCTTCAACAGAGCCAAGAAAACAGGCAACTGGTCAGCCTATAGACAGGCTCTGACTGAATTCAATAAGCAACTGAGGGAGTCTGAACGAAAGGCCTGGAAGGCCTACTGCGAGGGGATCGACAATCTGACCCCAGCAAATAGACTCCGGAAGGTCCTATCAAAGGACCATACCAATGCGGTCGGCATCTTAAAACGAACTGACGGCAGTCACACCAAAGATCAACAGGAAAGTTTAGAGCTACTCCTAGGTACTCACTTTCCGGGATCAAAAGTAGTGACTAAAAACACAATTGCGGCTAGTACCGGCTCAGTGGCTCACTGTTCCAACCGCGACAGCCGCTGCTTAGCGGGGAAAATATTCACGCTCAGTAAAATGACTTGGGCCATAAACAGCTTCAAGCCATATAAATCCCCAGGAATGAACGGTATCTTCCCCGCGCTACTACAACGCGGCTTGGATACAATTGCTCCAGGACTCAGGGAGATATATAAAGCAAGTTATGTCCTAGGGTATATACCCCGGTTGTGGAGGGAGGCAAAAGTGGTATTTATACCTAAAGTGGGCAATAGGCCTATAGATGAACCTAAATCAAATCGACCCATCAGCCTAACCTCTTTTCTCCTAAAGGCTATGGAGAAAATAATCGACGAGCACATAAAGGGTGACTCACTTATAAGAACACCCTTAAATGCCAAGCAATTCGCATTTCAAGCTGGCAAATCCACCGTCGATGCTCTACATCACCTCGTCAAAGAGGCAGAACGAGCAATCCTATACAAGGAAATAGCAATCGGAATATTTGTAGACATAGAGGGTGCCTTTGACAACACCTCATTTTCTGCAGTAAAACGAGCGGCTATAAATAAAGGACTATATCCTTCCACGATAAGATGGGTGGAGGCAATGCTTCAAAGCCGATTAGTAACGGCTTCTCTAGCAGGATCCACAGTATCTATGACTGTAACAAAGGGGTGTCCTCAGGGGAGAGTTTTGTCCCCCACACTATGGTCAATAGTGGTGATGGACTCCTGGATGAACTGCATGGAAAGGGCTTTATAACCCAAGGCTATGCAGATGACATCGCCGTAATAATCAGGGGCAAGCATGAAGGCATTCTTACAATCCTAATGCAAAAAGCACTGAATAGCATCAATAACTGGTGTGTTCGGGAAGGACTAAGTATCAACCCGAATAAAACGATCATAGTTCCATTCACGCGTAGAAGGAAGCTGCACATAAAGGCTCCCTCGCTGAATGGAATAGAGATAAATCTCTCCAACGAAGTAAAGTACCTGGGTATTATTCTGGATACCAAACTGACTTGGAATCAGCATGTCGACAAAATCATGGCGAAGGCAACGATATCGCTTTGGGCCTGTCGGCGGCTTATGGGAAAAACCTGGGGATTAAAGCCCAAAATCACGTATTGGCTTTATAGAACGGCAGTGATACCCATTGTCACCTATGCTGCCCTCGTGTGGTGGCCGAAGACCCAAAAACTAGACACGCAAAAGAAGCTGAGTAGGCTTCAACGTTTAGCATGTCTAAGCATCACAGGGGCCCTTCAAACGACTCCAACCGCGGGAATGGAGGCAATCATTGGTCTCACACCGCTCCATCTAGTGGTACAAAAAGAGGGACTTGTGGCAGCCCTCCGACTACACAGAGGAAGAAAACACTGCCAGGGGACTGGACAGGACACTTAGAAATACTGCAGCAAATCGACCCGGCCCTTCTGTCCAAACCGACGGACATTATGTCCAGGAAGCTCGAATTCGAATTACCGTTTAAGGTGTCGATCGAAGAGATATCAGCCTGGTACACGGATGGTGCCAAGAATACCAGAGGTGCTGGAATAGGCATTTATTGGCCTAACCAAAACCACAGGAGCTTCATGGCTCTGGGCACGACGCCCACGATTTTGCAAGCAGAAACGATTGCAATTGATATGTGCGCCAGAGAATGCTTGGATAGGCACCTAAATGGCGCGCATATATACATCTGCTCAGACAGCCAGGCCGTTCGAGCCTATAGTCACGGCTTACGGACTGTCTGGGAATGTCGAAGATCCCTCTCGCAACTGGCGAAGAACAACTTGTTGACCCTCATGTGGGTCCCAGGGCACGGGGATATTAAAGGCAACGAAGTGGCTGATGAACTCGCAAAAAGAGGTGCAAATGCCATTCCTATAGGACCAGAGCCGTTTTGCCCCATGGCGCATAGAAGAGAGGTGGTGCAAAAATGGGAAGAGGACAAAAGACGTAAGTATTGGAACAATGTACCAGGTCTACGTCAATCAAAACGACTCCTGAAACTCGATCACAGCCACAAGGTGCTTGAACTCACAAGGAACGAGCTAAGAACTTTCACCGGACTCATGACAGGGCATTGTGCCCTCCGATACCATTTGCGGAAAATGGGAAAAGAGGAAACTGCAGATTGTGTGATTCGGCAGATGAAACTACCGAGCACATACTATGCACTTGTGTCGCGATTGCTCACAAGCGTCTTTCACACTTCGGCAGGGACCAATTATCCCCCGAAGATGTAAGCATTATCACCCCCAAGATAGTTACCAGTTTTATGGTGGACGTGGGACTGCTTGGGAAGTGATTGGTTAAGGGTAGAACAATAGATCTGTTAGGTCGCAGTTCACGAGAGGTTAACACACCTCACTAAGACCCCACTTAACCTATAACCTATAACCTATAAGTGCTAAAAGCAGTAGCATTACTCGCAAATTTAGAGTGTATTCTGAGGCATTGAAAATTTTATTCTACAACCTTATATCTTCAATCAATTTTAACATCCTTTATGTTAACAATCCTTTCGTCGATCAAAAATTGATACATTATTAATGTAATCAAATTAAAAATCGAACAAGCGTTTCCCCACATCAAACATAAATGTAAAGAAAATAGAACTTACCTAAACTGGTTTACACCGGAGTTAAACAACATGCGTCTGACATGAGAGCTCCTAAATCTTGAATATCACAAATGTCCCAATAATATCAACAATCGTTTGTTAAGAAATAAATACTGTAAAGAATACTGGCAAGCATTGAATCTAGCCAAAGCTAAGGCAAATGATAATTTAATACGGATTTCTAGAAACATTCCAAAGACAGTTTGGAATGTGGTTATTTCAGCTCGGTCACACTTTGCCGTAAAAGACAGTAGCAGCAAATTAAACTGTAAGGATTTCAACATTTTCTTTGCAAATGTGGCACAATAGGTAATAATACGAGCATTTCTTTCATTTTTAAACAGATATCATCTGTAGTTATGCGTGATAAAATAAATTCAATAAAACCAGGCAATTATAGAGATACATGTGATATATCTCTTGATTTAATATATTCAATTAAAGATGTTATTATACAACTGCTGACAGAACTATTCAATGTATGCATTCGAACTGGTAAGTTTCCATCACCACTCAAACTAGCAAAAATAATTCCGGTCTAAATTAACTATATATTTTGAAACTATTTTGTTTTCATATGAGTCAACAGGGTTTTAGAAGAAACAAGTCAACTATAACTGCTATTCAAGAATTTGTCACAGAATGTATAAATTGTTCATACTATCATACTATCCTACCCCGCAAACTCTATATTTACGGTCTACATCCAAGCGCAGTAAGTGTCATCACTTTATATCTATCCAATAAAATGCAATTTGTGTCAATTAATGGTGAATCATCGCCCTATGTTAAGCTTAAGATATGGGTACCACAAGGATTAGTCGTATCACTTTTATTCTTGATCTACATAAACGATATGCCCACAACCATAACTGAGAGAAAGGCCATCCTTTATGCTGATGACATAACGATTACCAATACTGG
This sequence comes from Ontholestes murinus, assembly GCA_963969525.1. Taxonomy (NCBI): domain Eukaryota; kingdom Metazoa; phylum Arthropoda; class Insecta; order Coleoptera; family Staphylinidae; genus Ontholestes; species Ontholestes murinus. Next base: position 61,013,775 of record OZ018387.1, read on the forward strand.
TACTTGTGAAGTGAACAGCACGGAAGAAAAACAAGTATCTGTGATTCAAACTAATAATTGGTTTGAATGTAACAAATTAAAATTAAACAGGGACAAAGCCGTAAATATGATTTTTACTCTTGAGCGTACAGCACTTACTGAAGAATATGTGGAATCTATTATATAAAATTCCTTGGTCTCTATCTTGATGGCAAACTAAAGTAGTCCATACATGGTAGTCATCTTGTAAAGAAATGAAATACGTCATTTTTTATTGAGGAGACTTAGCACAGAAATATCTGTTACGGTACTAAGATTGATATATTACGCATCGAATCTCATTTACGCTATGTATAGATAGATAGATAGACTATTTGGAATCCAGCGAAAAGCAATACGCATATTATCATGATCAGGATATAGCGATTGTACGAAACCACTTTTCCGTAGATATAACGGGTGTCCAACAATTATTGCAGTCCCGGGTGGCGTTGGAATAAAAAACGTAGGTCGATTCTTACATGTTGCAAATAAATGAACTGACATTTTTAATGCACATTTAGGTTATGTTTGACAATTAACATGTCAGTTCATTTATTTGGCCATGTAAGAATCGACCTACGTTTTTGATTCCAACGCCACCCGGGACTGCAATAATTGTTGGACACCCGTTAGATTGCTGCCTATCCATGTCTCTATATTATGGAATGTCTGCTTGATCTAAATTATTATTATCATAACTTTCAAAAACATAGGTTTTTAATTAATAAAAAAAATTAATTTATGACAATTTTCTTAACCTATTAAATCATTTAAATTTTGGTAATATATAGAACACTGTACTTATACATTAGTATGCAATAGGTAAGCCAACGAGGCATCATTGTAAACCGTTTGAACATGATAAAACAATTATTTACATTTTTTAACATTTTGACCTATTTAATTGTATCGATGTAAATAGATATTTTAAAATTATTGATAATATTATTCTTATGCAAAAATATGAATACAAATATTTTAACTGTTAACGATAAGGTCATAAGTAAATATATATTTCATGCCTTCTTGTTATAAATGTTGTTAATATGGAATGCAATGTTATTGTTAAGAAAGATAAGTTCAGAATATTAGAGATACTTTTAAAATATTGTCTGTATCGTTATTATTGAGGTCATATTTTTATTTCATAGAATTATATTTTTATACATTTAACGTTTAAATATAAAATAGTACCATCTCTGTCAATTGTAAGAAATTTCCAGGAATAATATATCTAAATATATAAAATTAATAATAATGTAACGTCAATGTGTTTAATTTAATTCTAAAACCTAAAATCAATATAAGAAATAAATCCAGAACTCGTAAATAATCTCAATTTTACTATAATAAATCATTTGATCTAAAGTTTTCTAAACCATATATTATATTTAAAAATTAGGAATGATTTGCTTATTAATATGAAACCGCTATATAAATAAGAAAATATTTCCTAATTTAGAGTTATTCATAATACCGATTAATTTGTCAAAACTATTGTTACTCGTAGTTCTTGAAAAACTAGTAAACATGGTTATCAAGTTTATTTTAATTACATATAAGATGTACTAAAATCAAACGCCTTTATTAGAGTGTAAAAGACAAATCGATTTACCTCAGTAAAAGGACAAATTTAAGTAAATAGTATTCATACTTACTGTAAATATAATAAAAACTTATTATTTTACCTTAGCTCATATCATTACTTTTTGACCTGTACAATGTCACGAACAAATAATGCATTTCTGTGTGATTAAGAGGAATACAAGTATGCTTCCTTTTGTAAAATTTTGTTTTATGCCGTTGTCCTTAATTTATTTATCATAGTATAATTTTAAGTAAGAGTTATTACAATTACGATTTTTAAATAATGTACTTGTGTATTATATCTTTTTGGAGTTTAAAAATATTTTATTAATTGTTATTGTATTAGCTTGAAGAACAAATTATTTTGTTGTTTAATATAATTCGATATTTAAATTACACCGAAATATTGTATCTATGATTAAACAAGGCAAGGATACTTACTATTTAAAAACATATATGATAAGCAAATGAATTCAGGGCAAAACATTGATACCTTGTACTGCTCCATTATAAATACTGCACGTAAAACGTTCTTCATCGAAGTTTGAGCATGGCAACTACACGCGAATTGATGAACTTAATTACAATACTCTTCGCGAGTACTTGTAATCTAAATCCAAAACATACATATCAAGCTGATTTTAGTAATTTTTTATATAGATATAATAAATTTGACTATATTGTAATTGGAGCAGGAGCTGCGGGTTCAGCAGTTGCTGCCAGGTTATCAGAAGATGGAAAATCTAGTGTATTAGTGATTGAAGCTGGAACATATCCTGTTGCTGAAAATGAGGTATATTTTTTAATAAAATAGTTATTCTATATTTAAATTTTATTTTTGTAATGATAGTTCTGTGATATAATATATGACTGTTGCATATAATAATACTTTGGGAGGTTATTTCGGTCAGAAGTTGGTCTAAATTATTATGCCACATTTAAATTGTATATAAACGTATATTCTATCTAATAATTTAATATATCAGATTAGATATTTGTTGCAATATTAAATAATAAAAAAAAATTTAGAGCTTCTTAAATAAATTTTACATAAACTTCTTAAAATACATAATAGATCTTGGGTAAGATTTTTTTAAGTAGAAAGGTACACCCATTAACATAAAAATAGTAAGAATTTTGGTTTAGACAACATATCAGTATAAGTTATAAGCTTTTATACTAAATATCAAAAGGAACTATAGATAATGATCGTTAATAATATTTAAAATTTTCGACATGACATAATATATAAGTTTTCATTGTCAAAACTAAAAAGCCATATATGGCAAATAAGCTGGTAAAAAAAACACCAAAGCGAACTCCAGGTCAGCTCCGGGCGAGAGTGAAAGATCACGTGGACGTGAACTTGTGTCTTTTCATGTGAAGTCGAAATTTTTGTATTTTTGTATACATTTGTAAGTCTCGAAATAGTTATATTTATTTATTTATCTAATGAAATAAATATCAAATCAATGTTTTAAACATTTTACAATTTCGTTGTATTTTAATTTATTTCTCAATAATAATATGTTGGGCTTTTTAATTGCTTAATTTTGAATTTTCAATTGCCATTTAACAAACTACAATTTTTAGTAATCAATCAAATCAATTAAACTTATATTAATTGTAAGAAATATATGTTTTTGTCCAACAAATAATAAATGTATTGTTTTTTAACTATAGTGTTCTTATCTTTAATTGTTTTTATCAATGTTTAAAGTTAATTAATGAATTTTTATTTTTATTGCTTTTGTTATGATTTCTAGTTGTAGTTCCAAGTTTCAATTCAATTTTTTAAATTAATTTGTTCGGTGTAGATTTAGATTAGTTGATTTAGTTTGAATGGTTTTCTAACCTTTGCTGCTTGTTCTAATTTGTAATAATAATTATTTGTGTCTATTAGATATATAATATATTATATTTTTATTTGCTTTTTAATTTAAATTAATTGTGTCATTTTTTTAATTGTTTTGAATTTTTGATTTAACATTTTTTAATAAGACAGAGGTTTCCAGCATATTGAAACCCAACATATGCAAAGTTGCTTTTATCCTGTTCATCGATACTATTAGGTATTCGGTTTATATTTTTGTGATGATCTTTTGATTATATAATCTTACTTTGATTTTATAACTCCTCTTATTTTCTCTTTGTTTTTCTTTTATTATATTTATAATTTTATAACGCAAATTATTTTTATTGCTTTCTTAAATTACGGTTCGAAATCCCCTGGCAATCTTTCTTTGCACTTGTTGCAAAAGAATTATATTTATTTTGTATTTTGAAAATATAATTTAAGGTTATCCATTTTGATTGATGTTTTAATATTATTATCTTTTTAAATTTTATTTAGATATTTTTTCAATGTCCTCTTTTTTTCGAATTTGGAATATTTTACTTTCTTCAAACGAATGTAAATCCAACCCTTTTCAATTGTGATTTGAACGTTATTATTATTTTTTCCTTCCTGCCGTTTCTGTATACTTTTTCTATGTCGTAGTTGACAATTTTATAACGGGTGTACAACCATTAATGTAGTCCCGGGTGGCCTTAAAAACGTCGTTTCTTACTTCATAAAAATTAACCTGTTTGTTTAAATTTGACAGAAATTCACTTTTCGTACATAATCAGGCCGCAAAAGTTCTTGATATATATGCATTTTGTAGGAAAATATTTTAAGAGTATCAATGATAATAATGTGACATGTTCCTCTACTTACACCCAAACGTTGCGTAAATCTCCTAACGAATATCGAAGGTTCTCCTTCTACAGTGATTCTTGCGATTTATACATTTTCATTTCTTACACTAGGTCTGTCTGCACCTTTTCTGTGTTGCACCGATCCTGTATCATGAAAACATTGAATAATAGCTATCATATCACGAGAAAACTTACTGTTGTTAACAATTACATGTGAAAATCTTGCATTAAATTCTTGCGACATGGGTTCTGTTGAATACTCCCATTCTCCATTTTCCAAACGACGGCCGTTGCGAAAATACGATTCTAATAAGAACCTTTTTTGTTCTTGAGTAAACATATTCTAATTACTTATCATTTATTTGGCACATGTTAGAATCGACCTATGCACTATTCACGTTGTTTTTGCATAATGGGAGGTCATGGAAATTTAGCATTTATGTTGGTACTAAAACTGTTTGCTGAATTAGGTGATATTTTTCTATAAGTTTGAGGTTACAAGTAGTGTCAACATTTTGTGCGTTGTTGTCAGTTTTACTAGGTTCCAGCAGAAAAATAGTCACAATTAAACACCAGCCATGTTACTTTTAAATTCATTATATTATTAATTAATTAATTATTAAAATTATTTTTTGAATTTCAGTAGGTAAAGAAAAAAATATATTGAGAAGTTTACTTCTAAAATGTGCAATTTTCTTGACTAAATGAACTTAATCGTAATGGTGACTGTAGATAGTTTATGTGCGGCCAGATCACCCAATTCTCAGTACATTTCTGATTTTAACCAAAATATTCCTAAAACAAAATTTTATAAAAAATCCTGTACATACTTATTTCAATAATTATACCTTAGTTGTTTCGAACTTTTATTCCAAATTTTTACACACCTATCCTTGACAAAAAAAAAACAAAACTATTCAACTTCCATAATTTCATTCGAAAATTTTAAATCATTATTTGTATCAAAATCCCAATCAGAGTCCGAGTCCGATTCTCCTAATGTAATTATTAAAGGGGGAATGTTATCAAACGAAAGATTTCCCATTAATTTCGCCCAATCTTCCGAAATAAGTTGTTCACAATGTCTACAAAATTTTTTCACATTTCAGGAGTGCATTTCGAAATAGACTCAAGCCATAAAATCGATGGTCTGTTTTTAGATGATGGTCGCGAATTTATGTGCTTGTTATAATATGTTTTACAAAATGCCCATGCCATTTCAATTGGATTGTATTGACAATGGTATGGGGGTAATCTAAGAACCTCATGTCCATATTCTCTCAATGTCTCATCTGTTACATATCGTCGATTATTAATAATTTTGAAAGGTTTGATCAAATTCCATAGTTGCTTTTTCGAAAAGTTATCCCTGATTTCTACGTTGTGCTTAATAAGCCATTCGTGCATTCGACTTTTTTTAGATGAAAATGTAGGTGGTTTGTCCAGCTGCACTGAATGATAGGGCGCATTGTCAAAAATCACTACACATTTTTATCTAACTTGTCAAAGTAGGAATAAGCTGATTATTTAGCCAATTTTGAAATAAGTTTCCATCCATTGTTTTATGATAATCCCTAACATTATTTTTTGAATTTAACAATAAATCACATTCAAAAAACCTAAACATCCTGCGTGTAAAATTGTAAACCTTGACCCTTTACTTTCAATTTTGCGTGGATTACTTTTCAAATCTGAATCGTGTACCCAACGACGAATTGCCGACCCATTTTGATAAATCCACGTTTCGTCAAGATATACAAACGTAAAATTTTCACTAGAATTTTGAAACTGTAAACATTTTCTGAAAAATGTAATTTTTGCTACAACGGCGTGGTTTTGATCACATAAAATTTTGCGACCGTTTACCATTTTATACTTGTATCCCATCTATTTTATTAGCCAAAAGATCATCTAACGTAAAATATTCATTTTTTGCGTTATATTGCCAAATAAGTTGTTGCAGGTCTTTCCTAAACATGTGCATGGTAAAAATATCGGTTTTGACTCTTTTGCCAGAGAATGAAGTTCTTAAAATTTCTATTTTTTCCTGCACTGTCTTTGTTATTGTTCTTGTACTCACCTAGGAATGAATTGATTAATGAAAAGAACTTAGCTTAATTTTTACTATAAATAAATATCATCACGGCTGATCTTTTCTGTATTACAATTTTTTATTGCTATTTTAATTTCAGCGCTTATAATTATTGGCATTTTAAAGAAATTTATGAGTAATTTTTTGACAAATAACGGACTTTAACAAACAATGCTATCTCGTTTTAAACGTATGATGGTCGCGGGAGATTTAGCAACATGTGTTTTGACAGGTTCACATGTCAGACGCTTGAGTAACGGAAAATTGGCGAATAGTGTGTCCAACGTTAAAAAAATAAATCATGGAAACCCATTATGCAAAAACAACGTGAATAGTGTATACCTTTTTGATTCAAACGCCACCCGACACTACAATAATTGTTGGACTGTTAGTTTAAAGCTTTTGTTACCTTTTTTTACTATTTCTTTCAGTGTCTTCCCTTTTCCTTGATTCGGTATCCCAACTAACGCCATAGATTTATTTAGTTGAACTTGTTCTAGTTCCCGCACCTATACTCTAGTTCGATTACTCTTTTCTTTAAGTTCTCATTTTCAAATTTGAATTCCTTTAGCATTTTTCTAGTTCCTCATTTTGTTTCGTGTTTTCAACAAATTTTGTTGACATGTACTCTACGCTCTCTTTAATTTTAAATTCTTTAATTAGCTCTTTTGCATTTTTTACATCATCATTTAAATCTTTGTTTCTTCCCGGCCCACCCATGGTTTTATAGTAATTACTTTATTTCGAAATTTTAATTTTTAAGTTATTATAATTATCAAGTTATTTTGTTTTAATTTAATTAGAATACTTTAGTAAAATAGTAAAACTATTGTTTATATTTTGACATTTAAGTTGACAAAATATTTTTCATGAAGTTTATATATTTTATTCAAGATGTTCAATAATCACAGATCGAAATACAATCTAATCTTATTAGGAATAAGTCTACTGTTCCATGTTGGGTGTTTTGCTGTAAGGCCAATTTTGAAACCTGAACCCAAAGTCTCTGATGAACCAAATTGATGGGATATTTATATTGTTATGGTTCTGAATAAATTAATTAAGAATTAAACAACAGACAATTTTTCACGTTACACCGTTTTTCGTAACGGCTTAAATTTTAGACACACTTAGGAAGTAGATCACGGAAGGGTTTACACAAGAAGACATTTTTATTGTTCAGTAATTATTTGTTCGCTGCATCAAAGTCACGGAATTATCGTTCACGGTCAGGATAGCCCGCCCGCGATAAGCGAGCTCGGAATTTTTTGCAAAAAATTACACCGCTGCAGAAAATTTTCCATTTCGGATCAGATCTTCTTTCTTTATGTTATTTATTTCACAATAATATGAGCACCGTTGTGCTTGTTACGCAAAGAGAAATTAAATGATACTTATCTTATATTTGTTTTGTCCAAAAACCCTCGAAAATCTGGAGCTTGCTTCAATAAGTTTTTAGACTTTTACACTATATATAATATTATCTAAAGTGCAGCTTAGATCTGGCACTGATATATTACTAACATGTACTAAACAAAATGTTGGCAAAACATCAGCACAAAACAAAATACCACTATTAACTCCAACACAAATTATTTAGACTCATATCAGACAGTGACGATTAAACACCAAAAGAGCATATAATCCTTCTGAAGATACTGATACATCACAAGTAAGTACTCTGAGGCTAGGCACCACAACCCCCCTTTATTCAACATATACTAATCAATATTGAAGATATATATCTCCTTGAGCAAAAAAGAACAACATAATCTCTAAAATAATATAATTAATTGGATTACCAGATTTCCTGTGTAACCTTCTAAAATATATATACTCTGGCACTACATCGTATAGTGGTAGTAATACGATGCAGTTCATATGTGTCCGCCCTACGGATTATAGTTCCCTTAGCCCAGTGCTGTTTAATCTGACCGTGAACCGCAGCATATCAATACTAAGCAAAAGTGATGGATTCCTCCTCGAAAATGACATATTGTAGAAACTAGTCGGAAAAGAAATAATAAATTTCTGTGAAACAAACCAAGTGTTTTTTTTAGTTTTAATCAAGATAATTTAATAATTACATGGGCCGAAGAGGACATTAGTTGAGTGTGCTTAGAATTCTTCTCTTTTATTAACACTTCTTCCTGAATCATGTCCATTATTTTTCAAGTAAGGTATCGGAGGCCCGTAGTACAGTATAAGTAAAATATGGTCCCTATTATAGGACCAATTTAAAAGTAATAAAAGTAGGTAATAACAATGTCCATCTTAAGTAACTAATCTTACCTGACTAAGTATTTCCTATTTTATCATTAATACAATTTTTAATTTCCCTTTATACGAAGTATATATAGGGGAAGTATTGTTACAGATATATTTATATTAAAATTTTTCACTTAATTTGCTTCAGAATTTACTCTTCTTAGGCTCATGAGCTTATATGTTTCTACTAATATAAAACACTTAAGTAATTAGATATTATCTACATGATTACCATCAAATGAGCCAAATAAATTTAACGCAGTTCAAACAACTAATACAAAATGATTACATTTGAATATTTTTATAATTATACCTAGTCCCAAAACATATTATTTAATTTTTTCAGAAATATTATGATCACTAGTTTCTACGAAAAACAATTACTATTACAAAAATAAGAGGTAGTAGATAAATAATATGTAAATTTCATCATTTCAATACCTAAATGAATTAAAAATTAAATAACTTAATAAAACACTGGTATAGCGTGAGGTTTCAAAACTTAATTTATTATACCACGACAATTGTTTCGTCACACTGTGGTGGACTTTATGAGGGTGGGGATTTGTGGGGAATTTGCGGTTGTTAACAAAAACATTTATAAAGATTTTACAACGAAAAAATATTGTCATGGAAATTTAAAAAAATATTTAATAATGGTGAATTGTTGGTCTCAGTTTGGTCGTTTAAAATCATTTCTCCTTTGTTAAATTTATTTATTTCCATGGATTCCAATAAATTGAGCTTCAGTCCCTTGTTGCATTTATGGAGAATCTTGAAGCTGTTGTTAAATGTGTAGTTATGCTCCTGAAGATGTTCCGCATATGCAGAATTAGGCTTATTTTGGGTGAAGCACGCCCGGTGCTCTTTTATTCTCGTTTCATATATATATATATATATATATATATATATATACAGGGTGTCCCGTTAATGCGGGGAAATGGCTGGACCATAGATTCCTGGGGTCGAAATATAATGATTTAACGCAACTTATCTATATCCAAAAATTTACGGTTAAGCCGGAATTCGGCTTCAAAGTTTCAAAAATTTTTATTTCTTTTGTTTATAACAATTGAATGCTTTATTTGATTTGAATGAAATTTATTATTAATAAGTACCATAATATTATACATCATTTCAGTTATTGTGGACATTAGTGATTGACAGGAAGTATAAAAAACAGTAGTACCACCACATAAAAACTAAAATATTTTTTTATTGGTGCATCCAATAAAATCCAAAAAAATCTATTTAAAAGGGCATTAGATTTAAAAACTTTTTTGACTCTTACTAGTTTTTGATATCTTTTACGGTTTTTGTACAAAAAAATAAAATATGAATATAGTATACTCATTATGTACTCATTAATAAGTAAATAAACTTACTCAATTGAATAAAAATTAAATAATATCAATTAATAAAATAAATCAAAACAACATCTAATACTTTTCAAACAATTTTCTTTGCAAAATCCTAATACAAACAAGATATCTGTTTGTTCCAAATACGAATATTTATGAACTATAATAAAGTTAAAAATTAATTGTTAAAAGACACTAAATAATTGTTTTTATACATAATTTATATTTTTTAAACAAAGACGGCCACGAAGAACATTTATTTTCGATGAAAAACTAGATTTTGTTTTTACTAGATAAAAAATATATATTTTATTTTTTTGTGAGAAAACCGTAAAAGATATCAAATATTATAAAGAGATGAAAAAGTTTTTAAATGAAATGGTCTTTCAAGCAGTATTTTTTTATTTTTTAGTAGATTTACCAATAAAAACATATTTTAGTCTTTAAGTGGTGGTACTACTGTTTCTTATACTTCTTGTTAACCAATACTAATCATAATAACTGAAATGATGTATTATATTATGGTAGTTATTAAAAATAAATTTCATTCAAATCAAATAAAGCGTTCAATTGTTATAAACAAAAGAAATAAAAAAATGTTAAACTTTGAAGCCAAATTCCGGCTTAACCGTAAATTTTTGGATATAGATAAGTTGCATTAAATCGTCATATTTTGACCTCAGGAATCTATGGTATAGCCATTTCCCCGCATTAACGGGACACCCTGTATATATATATATACCGTGTGTCCCGTGTGATCAATTCTAATAATTCTTGATTGACACGGCACTGGACAGGTTTCAAAAGGTATACTAAATAAGTCGCAAATGTCTGCCAAAACTCAATTTAATGATCTGAACTTTTTCTTTTGTGGTGTAAGCACTTATTTTGAATTGAACTATGTGTTTGTGGCTTAATAAATTTAGATGACAAACACTGACATTTCATAGCAACTACTATTTTGAGGATATTTTTACCGAAAATTTCTTCACACGTCTTAAGCTATATTTCGTTTAAAACTAAAGATGAAACAAAAATAAAACCTCCAAAATAATCTTAATAGATAAAGGAATCATTCTAATTTTATTTTGATAATTTTCGTTCAATAATAGAGATACAAACTGCAATTGAAAATTTTACATGGGAATTCCCTATGATGCGTCTTCAAACGGGACACACGGTATATATATATATATATATATAGTAGTAGTAGAATTTATCAATAAAAATGATTCTTACAATGTCGCAGAAATTCATGGCTTAAAAGCAGATTTGTAAGTACAGATATATTTGGAAGGTAAAGTTGGCAATGACGTGGAAAGACAATTAAATATAAAAATAAATAGTGTGGATTAATATTAAATAACCAGCATCGAGAATTTGGCGCTTCGCCCGATGACATATCAAATGATGCAGTGTTTGAGATTAAATGCCCATCGTCTTTAAAAACTGTAACTGATTATTTGTTAAAAAACGGTCACATATCTCCTAAATGCAAAGCACAATTACATTAACAAATGGTAATGTTAAATTTAAAAATTGCTTATTTATGCGTTGCAGATCATTCATTCGAAACCAACAAATTAACAATAATAAAAATTAATTACGATGAAAATTATTTCATGAATTTATTACGAATGGGAAAGATATTTTGGGAAACAATGATTTTTCTAGATTATTAGACACTGTTTTATAATTTTTAATTTTACTTTATTAAATGTATTAATATAAATTATAATTCTATTATTTCTATTATTTCTGATCGTAAATTTACTACATCACATGCAATAATCACCATGTAGTCTACCTATTTATAAATTTATTATTTACACAAGCATGCGGTTTTAATATTTTATATTCCCGCACCCTTCAGATAACCCTTTCTACATGAATAATAATAAATTAGGATAAATAATAAATGCAAAGCAACAAAATACACTTATTTTGTTCTTAACTGTAACGTCAACGCTTTTTTAATGCTCAATGAACGTTATGATATGAAAGTTCCTAACAGATCACAAAGTGAACAAATGCGTCACGAACCCACCATCTGCATTTCTGGCGATTTCGCGCCAACTTTTATTTTTTAAATTTTATAAAAAGAAATTTAGCCCTTTAGGAGTTTTTTTTCTGTTTTGTTTTATTTACTTATTATGAAACATATAAAGTTAATTTTAAATTAATTAAAAACACGCGTGTTCCCAATTACTGGTCTTAAGGAAGTTCTGATATTAAAATTATTTAGAATTTTACCTATGTTAACTGACATTTGGCCTAAATAAGTAATAGATACATACTTTTGACTAGTGATATTTTGTGACATTGGAAAAATTAGCGATATTATTTGTTTTCTTTGTTTTTTAATAAATATGTTTTTTATCATGGTTTCCGAAAACCCATTGTTAACTGCAATAATAAAAATACGGTTTAGATCATTATTATAATTTGTATCTGAAAGTGGGGTGTTAATTAACCGATGTATCGTAGAATGAAACGCTGCTAGTTTATGTGGCAATTTGTAATAAATATTAAATTCATGTTTCCTGTTCACTCTGTTGAGAGAAATTTATTGATTGGTTAGATTCTAATTCCATTATGAATTTTATGCTATTGTGAATACTATTGATGTAATTTAAAAAATATTGTAGTTGTCTATTCATGCCTGAGAGACAGACAATAATATCATCCACATATCTTTACCAATATAAACAACTTTTGAACAAACTGTATTTTTTAATAATTGACTCTAAATTATTTAAGAATATTTCGGCAAGTAATGGGCTTAAAGGATTACCCATTGCTAAGCCGTCAATTTGTTGGAAAAACTGGTGATTAAATTGAAATTAATTTTTTGCTAGGCATTCGTCTAAGAATAAAATAATTTTCAATGAAATAATAGGATTAGTGCCGTTCGCATTTCCGCTAACTGTTCACTTGTTTCGTTTGATGTAACAAATCTATTTCCAAGTATACCACCAAAAGAAGTCATCGTTATCATTAAGAATACTTTGAATTCGAAATTCCAAGTCTTCTTCGAAAACCGAATTTGTTATTTGATAAAATATTTTCTTTATTTAAGTAAAGTAAAACTCACTTTGTTGATATCACACTATTTATTTAAAAAGTGACTCGAGTTTCAATCAACAGCTGATCATTTTCAAACTTAAAGTAATTTAAAATACATTTCAACACATTTTTATATACAGTTAAATAAATAGGAGAATACTAGGTTCAACTGGTCGTTAATTATGGGGAAGTGAGGATTAGATTTTGCTTTGTGAATTTCCAGAGACTCGAGTAAATCCATTTTAAGCCCTTTCTCGGCGAAATGGATTATCTCGAGTGCATCTTCATTAAAGGTATGTCGGTTCTCAATTAAATGGTTCGCGAATGTCGAATTTGTTTTATTTAATCGAAATGATTGGTTTCCTATATATTTCAAAATTAAATTGGTTTTTTGTGTTTGTGATTAAAAGATCAAGATATTTATTATTTTTGTTATGTTCTGTTTCTAATGTGAATTTATTATTAGGATGAATTGTATTTATAAATTTTATAAATACAATTCACCAACCTTAAACGATTCCCTCATACCCTACAGTTCAAGATACTCTCTCAAACATAAATTAGCTTCATTTAACGCGATGATCCATAGAGCAATAACGTTGCCTTTATCAGAAATTGGCTATCAAAAAGAAATTCAAACTATTCATACATTAGCGAAGAAAACAACAGAATAACAATATTTACAAAATGTTATACGCATGTCCAAAAGAAGAAAACAAAATATACAAATCATTGACATTCTTTGGTGAAGTCAGTTTAAAAATACGTACCATCCTAAAAAGATAGGGCATTGATGTAGCGTTCAAAACAAATAATATCTGTACCTCTATTTTTAATGCAAAAACACCTATCGATAAGTAGATAGATAGATCAGGTATCTATAAGTTAATATGCAAAGGTTGTCAAGGAATTTACGTAGGGCAAACTGGTCGCAACTTCAAAACTAGACTAAACGAACATAAAACATCATTTCGATTAAATAAAACAAATTCGACATTCACGAACCATTTAATTGAGAACCGACATATCTTTGATGAAGATGCACTCGAGATAATCCATTTCGCCAAGGAAGGGCTTAAAATGGATTTACTCGAGTCTCTGGAAATTCACAAAGCAAACTCTAATCCGGACTTCACCATAATTAACAACCAGTTGGACCTAGTATCTTCCTCTTTATTTAACTGTATATAAAAATGTGTTTAAGTGTATTTTAAATTACTTTAAGTTTGAAAATGATCAGCTGTTGATCGAATCTCGAGTCACTTTTTAAATAAATAGTGTGATATCAACAAAGTGAGTTTTACTTTATATAAATATTCAAGTTGTATCACGAAGTGAACGCCTCAACCATTAATCAATTAATATTTTCTTTGTTGATAAAAATGTTCAATCTGTTAAAGAAACATTTTCCATAAATTTTCGAAAAAACAAACGATAATAGAGCCACGGCCCTATAATACCATACTAGTAATACTGCTTTAATTGTTACCATCTTAAAAAGACCAATTGATTAAATAAGTTAAAGGATATATGGTACTATCTAAAACATGCAATAAAATATTACATGGTATATTATCATGACAAGATGATCGCTTAATACAAACTGTCTTTGTCATATTATTGGTCAAGGGATTTAGTGAAATAGTCATTAACAACACGAATATCATGCTGACTTTTTATTTTATTTCCCTGAGTATATGTAAACCTACTAGCAGAGCCATTCAGGGAATTCTTAATTCTTTCCTCATTTATGATGGACCAGGTTGCTTTTATTTTATTACTTGAGTTGAGTTATTGTTTGTGTATAATCATCGTTTATTTACATCTGTCTAGTAATTTTTATCATTTGTTTGTTGCAAAGTTGAAATATATATCGCAAAAAGATCCCTTGATTTTTAATTTCGTCGCTTATCCAGAGCTTACCTACTTTCTTGTATTTTGAATTCGATTTCTTAACCTTTAGCGGTAAACAGGTATCAAAAAAGTCCAAAAAACTATTATAAAAATTTGTACAATTTATATTATCACTTTTTGAATTATCAAAATTTTAATCTTCATTTTGAATAAAAAACTGAAATTAATTAATATTTTGAGTATTATTATAAAAACGTTTGAAATATGATTTATAAATCAATTATTAATTAACAAATTAATAAATAATTATTCTCGATTTTCTTATTAAAATGCCGAATGTAAAATGTAAATATTGTTAATTTAGCCATAAATTATAATAATAATAAATTTACTCGTTTTTAGTATTACAATGCTTCAACTAAACAATATGTATACCCTTATATATTTTATTTTATTTTATGATGCAAATTAATTATTATACAATTTAATTTTTTATATAGAGAAT
Source organism: Ontholestes murinus (assembly GCA_963969525.1). Classification (NCBI taxonomy): domain Eukaryota; kingdom Metazoa; phylum Arthropoda; class Insecta; order Coleoptera; family Staphylinidae; genus Ontholestes; species Ontholestes murinus. Next base: position 61,029,229 of record OZ018387.1, read on the forward strand.
TTATAAGGTATTCCTAATAAGATATTTTCATATTTCAGTATATTGACGGTTGGCCAAATTTAGTATGGAAGCATACTGACTGGCTCCTAAGTTCAGAACCATCAAATACATCATGCCTTGGTCAAATAGATAAACGATGTAGACAACCTAGAGGAAAAGTACTCGGGGGTTCTAGTGCTATGAACGCAATGATTTACTTCAGAGGAAATCCTCTGGATTACGATGAGTGGGAAGCTATGGGGAATCCTGGCTGGAATTGGAATGCTGTTCTTAAGTACTTTAAGAAACAAGAACATATTGTAGGTAGAAATAATGGCCAATATGGAACCAAAGGCCCTTTAACGGTTACGGATGTAAAATCGAAACATCCTATGAAATCATTTTTATTCAATGCAGTGAAAGAAGCTGGCTTTACCGTAGAAGACGACGAAGCACCTGTCGGTATATTTGAATACTTAACGACTACTGAAAATGGAACTAGATGTAGTGCTTCAAAAGCGTATCTGGCTAAAAATAGTAATCGTAGAAATTTATATATTGCCTTAAATACTAGGGCGAATAGAATACTTTTTAAAGAAAACGTAGCTGATGGTGTTGAAGTTACCATCGGAAATAAACAGTATATTATTAGATCCAAAAAAGAGATTATTGTTTCGGCAGGTGCTTTTAATTCTCCTCAAATTTTAATGTTATCGGGAATTGGCCCCTCAGAACATTTGACAAAGTTAGGAATACAAGTGATAAAAGATTTACCTGTTGGTAAAAACTTGCAAGAACATTTCCAAACTCATGCGCTAATGTCACATATTAATTCTTCTTTGCAAAGTGCCGATAATGAGGGATATGATGCTTTACGATTTTGTTTATTGCGAGAAGGTCCATTTGCCGGTGAAAACGGACTTAATATAGCGTGGTCGTTAAGCACTTTAGGATATAAACATATCAGCGATATTCAAGTAAATCATTTATTTATTCCAAAAGATAGTCCTGATTTTATTAAATTAGTTTACAACATTCCAGGAACTGCAACTGAAACTATTAATAGTATAATAGAAATTAATAAAAAGACAGATCTTATGGTGTATGCAATAATTGTATCTAGGCCAGAATCCCGAGGCGAAATACTTCTGCGGTCTAAAAATCCAGCAGATAAGCCTCTTATTTATACAAACTATTTATCAGATACTAATAATATCGACATAAATGTTCTCTACCGGGGACTACAATTTGTTAATCAGACACTTTATACCCCTACCATGCAAAAACTAAATGCTGCATTTGCCAAACTTAATATACCGAATTGTAATAGCATACCATTTGAAACGTATGAATATTGGACATGCGTATTTAGGAATTTAGGAGGAACAGGGCATCACCCTGTGGGTACATGTAAAATGGGACCAGTGTATGACCCCTCTACTGTAGTGGACCATCGATTAAGAGTTCATGGTTTTAAGAAGTTGCGAGTCGTTGATGCTTCGATCATGCCTAAAATCTGTAACAGGAATACAAATGGACCATCTACAATGATTGGTGAAAAGGGTGCTGCTATGATTATAAAAGATAATAAATTATAAATAAAAATTGTATTTATTTGTTAGTTATAATTAGAATATATATTTTTTAGAATACGGTGTATATTTGTTTTAATACAAAAATAAAAGACAAGATTTTTTAGCTTTTTCTAATATTTTTAATTAGTAAGTGTCTGATATATTGAAAATAAAAATTTAATCTTAAAGAAACAGGATTGTGGTAACTGTGACTATGTGGTATTTCATTTTCAAATGTAGTATGAAATAAACACTATTTTCTATGTATATATAGTGGTAAAAAATATGTTTTCAATCATCCAACTTTGTTTTTATTACTTTTTGTTATATAATAAACGAGACCATAAAATTTGATGTATATATTTCAGAACTGAAATGTACGAGATCAAATGAAAATTATTTGTGAAGAAAGTGTTAGTGTTTTATTATTGAGTGTAAATGAGATATCACAAATAAATAGACAAATAATTTAATTAAACTGGTACATATAATTACGTTATGTTACATTGAACAAACAAATATTTTAATAATAAATAACAAATTGATTTGTTTTATTAGAGTTATAAAAATAAAACAAATATATATATACCTAACTAGAATTGCTTTGAAAGTAATTGACCTTGAAAAACATCACATAGCCTTTTATCAACTACCGTAATTACTGCTTCTCTGTACGACGCCACACGAGCCATCAACAGCGGCCGCGTATGTTACGCCCTTTTTGTATTTCCAGAAGGCGTTTGACACAGTATGACACAGTGGACTCCTGTACAAGCTGGAAAACTATCAATTCCCATTTCAACTACAACATATCATGGCAAGGTTCCTTAACGACAGAAAATGGACGGGCACTTGCGAGAATGCTAACTCCAGAGTATTCATGCTATAAGCCACCCTCCCACAAAGCTTCGTGCTCTCACTACCTTATTTAGTAGCTATGTTGCATATTTTCTCTCCAAACTAAAATCATTCCAGTCAACTGTTTCCCCAGGCAGAAAACTGTATCAGCAAATGGAGAATCTCCAACGACAGATCCAGAATACAAGCCATAATCTTCTACCATCGCCAGCACACACCTCATCTTCAACCATATCATTCCCACCATGCGTAACCGTCTTAAGCTAACCACTTGTTTGAGCGGCTGTGAGTCCGGGAAGACAGAATCACATCCAGAACTGATTAAATTACATCCAAGACACTTCAGCGAGACAACAAACCGCCAAACTTCTGATATTTCAACCGAAATGCCACCGAGCTCCCAAATCAAAGAATCTGGACTTCGCAATCCTCCTGCTGAGCTACACCGCGGATCTCTCCCGCGAAGCCAATAGATACTAGACGAGGCACTCACAGCGCTAAGGTAGAACCGCTGGAGCCACCATCCTAGTTTTTACTACATCCTATATCCCTCCATTCCGGGCTGAACAGACACAACCAGGTGAGACACTACCTCGTATTTTCGGGATATTTTTTTGTAGATTTCCTCTCTTCTATAACAAAATAAAAAAATCTTGACCAGTTATCCTCGGCAAACTCAACGCAAAACACTTATTTATGGATTCAGGAATAATTTTCCTTATAATCCTGGCCGTCTCCGAACATTTCCGGGTATCTAGTAGCAACCCCTTCTTTGTCCGTTTGCACAACAAACAAAACCGCCGACCTTAAAAGAGTGGAATCTATTCGTCCCCATGTTGCCCGATTTTCTTACTTCAAACCTGTTGTAAAAAGCACCAAGCATAATCAAAACTCCAAAATATTCGAAGAAAGAATGAAGCGACATATATCATATCAGATACCGAATCCACCAACTCCACTCCTAGGCTGGATTCTGGCCATCATTAGAGAGGAACGCTTAGCGAGCAACAGGCTCTTCCATGAAGTTCTACATCACATATGGCATCCTATTAAAAATATTCCTGACCTGGCCATACGCATCCTCTAAGTTGCCGAAGATCTAGTTACGAACGCCGACAAAATCCTACTTGAATTTACTTGACATTCGCTAACCTGTCACTTATTTCTATGAGCTCTTCTTCATAACTCTCTGTTTTTCTCGCTAACCTCCTTATTTCTTACCTTTATGCTCTCTAATATTTGTAAATATTCTGTAAATATAGTAGTTAAGGCATTTTTCTATAAATATATAAGGTAATGTTAAGAAATTTATATTTAAAAAGTTTACCAACTTTAGTGCAGGTATCACTTCTGCTGCTATATTAGGAACGTAGGAGATTAACCAGTGAACCAGTGGTAAATATGTTGCTTTTAGAAAATCAAAGTAAATTACTTCTGAAAACTGCATGAGTAGTATGGTATTTTTTCATGTTAATTTAATATACACGTAAACTCACAGAAACTTGATATCGCAAGAGAAAACATTTTATTAAATTACATTTTAATATGTCAATCAAATCATTTATTTCATGTGAAACCTGTCAATATATTCTAAATATTCAAATAAACTCAAATCCTAGACATATTACAATAACATCAGTTACAAACTAGTTTAAAAGTCAAAATTTAAAATTTAGATATTCATCAACGATACAGTCAAGAGTGGAAAAACATTTCATTATAAATTCAAGCCTTTCCATGCGCAAACAGAACATTTTTTGTAAGAATTTATTGTTATTTTCGATTTTATTATGTAAGCACAGTAGATAAATAAATACTACTGTTATCTACTCCTCTCATTTCATTGGGCAAATGGTGCATATTTTTGTACATATCACAATTGGACCTTTGGAGTACATAGTTCATCTATGCTGGGGAGTTATTAATTTATTTTCATGTCTAAGGTTATAAATGTTATTATTTTATTCTAACCTAGAGCAAAAATTATGTGTCTGATTTATCACATGTTGAACAATTATATATAAAGACATACTTCATTAAGTATAGACAATTCAGAAAAGAAGTGACCATTTTTTAAAGAGATTGTACGAATTATTCTTTTCTGGATTATAAGTATGTCACTGATCCTGATTGAGTTACCCCAGCATAGTATTCCATAGTTTAATAACGAATTTACATAGACATAATAGAATAATAACACTGTTTTTAAATTTACAAATTTCCGTAATCTACATGATTGTGCCAATTACGATTGAAATCGATATAGACGCCTAAAAATTTTACGTCATTCTTCAGGGGATTTGTGATGTTATTATTTATAATAATAATAGGTGTACAATAATCCTGTTTACATGTTTAAAATTGCAACTCGTTTGTTTTTTGATAATTTAGTATTAAGTATTTTCGCTATTTAATTCAAATATGTTATTTATGAACAAGATGAATAAAAATGGGCCTAAGGTACTACCTTATGGTACACCAAGTTCTAACTCTTTTAGTTTTGATATAAATTTATTGGTTTTTGTATGAATGATCACTCCCTGATTACGATGGGTTTAAAGCCATTTATTTGATGATGACAATTTCGAACGCTCTTGCTTGATCAAAAAAGATACCCAAAATTCTATGTTTTTGATCACTAGCCGATAAAATTCTATTCTAAGTTTATATAGCATCTTGAGTTGATTCCTATAAAGAATGTTATTTACAGATAAAAGATATGCTTTCTCAAATAATTTTGAGAAAACATTTAAAACCGAAACTCCCCTTCAATTTGAAATAAATGTCTTGTCGTTCTTTTGAAATATTGGAATTATATTTGCAGTTTTCAATTTTGAGGGGAAAGTACCTTCTGTAAAAGAAAGGGTAACTATACCTGCTTACCCTGAAAGATTACATGGAATACCGTCGCTTCCTGCATATGTTTTTTGGGAAGCTTCTATTATTATTGTGACTATATCCCGCCAAAGGCACCGTGCCGAAACACGGGCAAATTAGAACCAATCAGCTTCTAGAGAACTTTGTTGCCGCGATAATTTACCACATAATAATAGGAGCGATGACAAAAAAACGATAATTAATGGGGTAGCTTGACATTACAACAATGTTTTGATTGTAATCAGGTTAGATTCGATAATAAAAAAACGGTAATTAGGCGAGTAGGCGAGTAGCTTTTAAAATTATAAAAAACATTATGGCCATGACATTATGACACTGACATTAAGTTTTTGAATTAAATATGTCGCGTTTTGGGTCCAAAACATACACGGTCAACAAATACGATTTATAATACAAAATATGTCACTAAGATGTTTGACGCATTTTGCCAAGAATCCTGTTCATTATTATTATCTCATTTGGTAAATTTTCTATCCAAATACACCGCGAGCTTGAATTAATTATCAAAAAATAGTTTCTTTCGTACCTATTACCGTTTAGTAATTCAGCTCGACATAACATTTGTTGTCAACTGATTATTAACCTCGAGCTAAAGCTCTCGGTTAATAATCAGACAACAAATGTTATTGTCTCGCTCAATTACTCGGTAACTAGGTACTAAAAAAATATTTTTTGATAATTAACCTCGATCTTGGTATATTACTACCGACTATATCCCGCCAAAGGCACCGTGCCGAAACACGGACGAATTAGAACCAATCAGCTTCTAGAGAACTTTGTTGCCGCGATAACAAATTCATGTAGAGTTCATTTTCGGCACTGTAATTGGTTCTCTACTCGCATTATGTTTCGGCACGTGATTGGTTCCCAATTAATTATTCAATTTTCTGATTGGACTATACATCAAACATCTGTCAAATAAAATTAATAAACGTCAGTTTTTGTGAACTTTTTAAAAATGATTGCAAACATACGATTCGGAAATCCAACACAAGAGGTATTTCAGGAAAAGGTAGAAGACACCGACCCAAAAAGTACGTAACCATCCAAAAATATGATTAATTTTTATAGACAATAGATGCCTTTGTTATTGTAATATTTTTGTTGGGATATAGTCTGATAAATTGCTCTCGTGCATTGTAAATTATCGCAAGTTTGCACTCTTTCGACAAACTCAGTCGTATTGCTTTAGGCAACAGCCCCTCGCCCTTCGGGCTCGGGCCTGTTGCCAAGCAATACGACTTTGTTTGTCGAATTCGTGCAAACTTGTTACCGATAATTTTCAATGCACTTGTGCAATTACTGTTGATAACAAATTCATGTAGAGTTCGTTTTCGGCACTGTAATTGGTTCTCTACTCGCATTATGTTTCGGCACGTGATTGGTTCCCAATTAATTATTCAATTTTCTGATACATGCTGCTGTACATCAAACAACTGTCAAATAAAATTAACAAACGTCAGTTTTTGTGAACTTTTTAAAAATGATTGCAAACATACGATTCGGAAATACAACACAAGAGGTATTTCAGGAAAAGGTAAAAGACGCCGAGCCAAAAAGTACGTTACCATCCAAAAATATGATTAATTTTTATACACAATAAATACCTTTGTTATTGTAATATTTTTGTTGGGATATAGTCTGATAAATTGCTCTCGTGCATTGTAAATTATCGCAAGTTTGCACTCTTTCGACAAACTCGGTCGTATTGCTTTAGGCAACAGCCCCTCGCCCTTCGGGCTCGGGCCTGTTGCCAAGCAATACGACTTTGTTTGTCGAATTCGTGCAAACTTGTTACCGATAATTTTCAATGCACTTGTGCAATTACTATTGAACATTTCTACCTCTGTTACTGGCTGTAAGTACAAAGATTTAGATAACATAAAGTTTGGATTCTTAAGGTCGCAATTTATAAATTTATTAGATAATCAATAGGACTGATAAAGAAGTCATTGAATGCCTATGCAGCTGAATAATTAGAGGGCCTGTTGCCAAGCAATACGACTTTGTTTGTCGAATTCGTGCAAACTTGTTACCGATAATTTTCAATGCACTTGTGCAATTACTGTTGAACATTTCTACCTCTGTTACTGGCTGTAAGTACAAAGATTTAGATAACATAAAGTTTGGATTCTTAAGGTCGCAATTTATAAATTTATTAGATAATCAATAGGACTGATAAAGAAGTCATTGAATGCCTATGCAGCTGAATAATTAGAGGGTACAGTGTTGTTTTTGTCATCAATGAATTCCGTAGGGTGGACTGTTTTATTGTCTAGGTTATTCAATCCTTTACTTCTAGACTATGAAGTTTTAGAAACTGTTCTAGAAGCTTGCCCTGGTCTACTATATGTTCATTAATCCAGTTCTTGGAATTACATTCCCTTTTTGATTTAACTACAATTAGCGGGAAAGCTCTGCCTACAACAGCAGGGAATATAAAAAAATCAATTAAATTGCAAATTACCGCTATTTTGCGCATATATGGTTTCCCAATTTTCAATTGACAGTAGCTGTTTAAAAATAGCTATATTTCTTTTATTTTTCAAAATTTCTAATCTTTAGAAAATGTAACATACTTAAAAATGCATCAATTATGGCAGAGGGAGAACGGTAACAACAAATACAATTTATTACATTTTTCAGTCTTTCGGAAGGAGATTTACATTTATAACGTGAGAGTTTATTGATTTATGTACAAATATTGATACTCCACCTCTTCGTGTTGAATTTCTGCTAAAATAATTGCTTAATACATATGGACTTAATTGCATTTGCTGCAGTTCTTCTTTATTTCACCAAGTTTCTGTGAGACAAATAATTTGAGAATTTCTAAAATGTTATAAAAGTACGACAATTTCATCTTGGATATTGGACGTTATTAGTTCGTTGTCGGTTTTATACAACTTATATTGCATGTTTCGTTTATGGAATTTATCCTTATATTTTGGTTTGGTCCTTTTTTGAAAATGACAATAGGACACTTCGATACCTTTGGACCACGAAGAAGAATCAAAAAAAGAATCAATGAAGTCCTCATCTATTCCAATCCTAAACGAGTTGAATTCTCCTAAGTTCTTAACCTGCTCACATATAAAATGACGATCATGATACTTTCCCATAAGAAAATAATGTAGTTCAATCGAGTATTTTTTATAAAATAACCACGTCTTTTAAGTAACATGTCCTGCATTATCCGTATTATTTTCTGGGACTTGCTGTTTGTGTCTCTTTTATTGTATTTTCGAATATGTTCATTATTTCATTGCATTTGCCATACACAGTAGCCAATTCAACGACCGCTGAAATTGTTTTATTAGTTACTACCCCCTAGGAATCATTTTGCTCCAATTCAACTTACCGTCACTAGATGACCTTTGTTGTTTCTTGTTGGCCGGGTCCATGTCGGATTGAAGACCATCAACTTGCTTATCAGAGTCTTTTCTCTTTGTTCCAATAGTTGACATAGCGGGAATTGGTCTTGAAGGCGGCAGTGCAGGATAGTGTATCTGTTGTCGAACCATTGAACTAGATGGTGGTATATGATTATTATTACAAGCATCCAAGTTGGATTACATATAATTCTTAAATAATCGTATTTTTATTACATATAATAGCTTTAAGATACTGTATTTCTACTTTCATTGTCATTTTAAGTTCGTCGTTGTTTCAGCAAATAAAGCCTAACGGCTGCTTGCACCAGCTCTGGTTAATTTTTTCGATAAACTAATCCTGATTAACTTTAACCAGAATATTTCTGTTACACCGTCGGCTGATTAAGTAACCACCGATCACAGAGTAATAACATAGAGAGCACACGTTTTATAGGGTTTTCATTTTTATTTTTGGTATTTTGATGCAGTACAATTAAAAACAGTGGTGGCATCTGAATACTTAACCTATATATAAAACATTTCTGACAAATGTTCATAAATAACTCCACGATTATAAATGTCCTGAAGTTACTCGCTACGTACTTGGCACGTTAACCGGCCAAAAACGGCCTACAATAGTTAATTCAAAAAATTTACATATAATTACAATGAAAGGTAATATTGACATTATTTGCATCAGTTAGTAGATTTGTTTTATGGATTTCTATTACAATTGCTATCTTGAGGCAGGATAGATATATAACTTCATTAATTGCAATATTTAATAAATTTTTTGTTAAAATATAGTAATTTTGTGAGGTGCCGGGTAAAAATTATACTTAATTATAATAGGTAAAAGAAAAAGCATCTTTTAAATAATAATTGGGGAGACTTCTGCTTTGTGATACACTTATATTAATTGTGATTATAGTTTCGACAGAGTTAAGCATGACAAGTTTAACTATGTCTCAAAGTATGAACACTGAATACAACGCTTACTATGTTTTTAACCACTATAATTATGAATTACCACATAGTAACGGTCGCAACCATTATTATAATTAATTGGTCTCAAAGTATACTACAAATTGACATACAATTTATACAATATTAGATGGCGTTGAACTAAGGTCAGTTTGGTCGTGAATGAGCATAATTTCTAGATTACGTTAATTTTAATAATTTCAAGGGTCTCAAGTAAATTCATTTTACGCCTTTTCTGCGAAATTATGATTATTATTAAGCATATGTTTTTATGTGTGTGAGAAGTTATCACTATATAATTAAAACACTTTATTTCCTTACTTCACTTTTGTTTTATTTAAAAATAAAAGTGAAGTAAGGAAATAACAAAGTGTTTTAATTCTATACGGTTAACGAATTATACTATATGCAACTCTAGTGGCATTAGTAGCCTTATATGTCTGTACCTCCGGACCTTTATAATGCATTTTAAATAAATAAATAAATGCTTTATTATCCAACAGATAAGTATCAATTTACAGGATAATATATAGTTTACATTATACATATTACTCCAAATTGATTTCATTATTAATACTCCGTGTTTGGTAATCAAAACAAATAACTGAGGTAGATAGTTAATAATTTAATGCAGTCGGCAAGTCACTCTAGATTTTATATTATTTCAGTAATTATTTGAATAAACTCACTTTTGAGAGATTTCTGGTCATAATCATAAACAACAACAAATAGTACTAAAATACTTTAAAACTCTCAGATTTTTATTGGTTTTAATTGAAGATTTTTGCACAAATTTTAGTATATTAAATTTAGTCGTTTAATTAACTCGACGATTACAGTCTTCCGTATCTTTTGAATCATAATAAAAACAAATATAATTACTTATAGTTTAATAAAATAGTGATCTAGCGATAGCATATTGGTAATTCATACTATAATTGGGTTAGTTTAATGATTTTCAATTATCAAAATAAAAACGTCAAGGTTTTTTATAATGTTATATTAAATTAATAATAAAATTCTTATTTTATACAAAGAAAGTTGACTTACATTTACCGAATTATCTTTTTATCATATTTGCCTTTTACTATTTTGCTATGTATTAAATAAATTATTTGCTTTTTCTTATGTAACAACGGTACTGTAATTAATGAATTGTGCAAATCTACAACGAACTTAATTACTTAACGTTGTTAACTATATCTCATTGATAAACTTATTGTATGTAAATACATAATCGCAGCTACTTGAATTACATAATACTGTAATTACGACTGTAAATTATATGTAAATGTAGTTTATTTTGTTGAAATTGCATAAATATTATTTTTCATTACCATTTTCGTTTGTGTGAAATTTAATAACACAAGTGTTTTTAAATTTTATTTTACTGCATCAAGTGTAATATAAAGAATAAAACATATTTAAATTAGTGTTTTTGTTGCTGATTGACAAAGTAGAATTGGAAAGGGTTTTTATTTTATTCAAATAAATTTAAACGTTTCGAAATTTGGTAGCTGTAAATTTCGTTTTAATAATACAGTGTTGCTCGAAAAATGGTTTCTAATGTAGGTATAATCAACAGCCCTATTTATTGTCTACAATAATCCTTAAGATTTGATTAATGATAACTCGTATAATACACGTTAACGAAAAATGTGAAATATTCATGATTTATTAATAATACATAAATTAAATATAGTATTCAAGATGTAACATTTGTATGTGACATATTTCTTTTGTTTGATCCATTTTGTATAAGTCCGAATATAAAGTTTTTATAAAAATTTTAAATTCTGTATAAGACTATGTTATTTTAAATAGTATTAATTAAAGAAATAATCAAGCCAAACCAAACTAATCTTAAAACATTCGAAGATTATAGTAGGAATAATAGCAGAATAGTTTAATTCCTTGAACTATAATAGTTTCCGCATTTATAGCGTCATTCGGTGCTCAATGGTAAAATTCTAATGCGTCTTCTTTGCTGTATTAAAATTACTTTAGAATTAATTATGCCAAGATGACGCTGGTTAAACTTTTTGTTTTTCTAAAGGATGTTTTTGCTAGGTAGATCCAAAACAGAAGCCGAAGATACCAGTTCTTTTTTATCACTTGTTTAGTAAGTGTTTTGGGTATAATTGGTATTAGATGGTGTAATAGAATAATATTATCAATATTAAATTTATAGGGAAACAGCAACTCTTAAAGTTTAAAAGTAAATTGATTTGCATTTTCAATGATAAACTCGCAGAATACGAGTTATGTATGTTTATATTTCATTGCAGTTTATTATTACTTTAAGTAGTTAAATTCAACATTTTCAAAATACTCGGTACAATTTTATGTAAAGTGTTTTAATAATTTGTTTATATGTGTATTATTTTAGAAAGAAGACCAATATAAATATATAAATAAATAAATATTCTGAGAATGTAGTGTGGTAGCAAGTTTTAACATACGAGTAGAATCAACTGTCTTAATATATTAAAGTCACTGATAATCAAATACAAGATTCCCTGATAATGGATATGTTATTAGTTTTTGCGTATCACGTACAGATTTCACTAAATTCTATTTTTAACACAAAAATAATAGCGTGCGGTCCACCACGCGTATGTATATAGGTATATTATGTATAAATGCCTCAAATATAATACGATATTAAAGTATCATTTTATTCATACTAATTTTCCATTGTGTTTGTCAAGTTCAAGTCGTACGTCTAGAAGAAGCTGTGTGAACAATCCAAATAAGTTTTGTTATATCTGTGGTTGGTAATAAAGTAACAGAAGATAATCATTACTCAGTTGCTCAAGACTTTGTATCTGGTGTATTTTAAAATGAAATTAGGAGATCAGAATATAAATTTTGCTCCACACATAGTGCGTAAAACTTGTTCCGAAAATTGAAGACAGTGGGATAAGGAGGACCGCTCATCTTTGCTTTTCGGTGTTCCTATGTTTGGAAAGAACTACAAAATCATTAAAATGATTGTTATTTTTGTTTGTGCAAAAAAATAAGAAAAACAAAGAGGCCATTACACATCAAAATCTTCTATCAGCAATTAGATCTATAGCACATGGGAAAGATATTCCCATTGCAACACCACCAACAACATTACAAGAGAGTAGTACCAGTTCTCCTTCTACCTACAGCACAGAAGATGATTTCAATTTATCCCCAGAATCACAAGATAACAATCTGCGACCTTTGATTCAATCAAAATTAAACGATTTTTTCAAGAGAAAAGAGTGTCAATCTTATAACTTTCGATACAACTTTCTATTGACATAGACATCATGAGGAAGTATTTCGTAATGCTGTAGTGATATGCATGGATTGATTGGTCACCTAGGAACCGTTTATAAACCGGCAGATTGACGTTTATTTATTGACTCTAGCAAAAGAAGTCTAAAGGGCGTTCTTCTGCATAATGGAAATTAGATTCTGTTCCAGTAGTTCATTCAGTGCATATGAAAGAAACATATACAAACATGTGTACGAGTCTAGAAAAAGTAAAATATAATAAACACGAATGGTACGTGCGCTGTGACCTAAAAGTGTACGGTATTTTATTGGGGCTACAAGAAGGGTACACGAAATTTTCGTTTTTTTTTGTGTGAATGAGACTCTAGAGCCAGAGGAAGGTACTGGAAAGTTACTAATTGGCTGAAAAGAAAACAACTGGTCCCAGGAACAAAAATATAATAAATTGCGCATAAATTAATTCTGCAAAAATATTCCTACCTCCTTTGCACATAAAACTGGGATTAATGAAGCAATTTGTTAAAGTTTTTGACAAAATTGGCCCCTAAGAGATTTCTGTTACTGTCGAAGGTAAAAGTCTTTCTTCACTTTTTGTGCTTTTCTGATGGCCCATAAATTCGCAAACTTATGAAACATGTTACTTTTAAAAACTGCATTTCTGACATGGAATTTTAAGCTTCGAAATGATACAAGGACATCATAGAGAAGTTTCTGGGTAATGTTAAAGATGTTAAAGATCTATATGAGGAAATTGTGAAAACTATGCTCAAAAAGTTCAGGGGACTGTGATGTAATATGAGCTTGTGGTTACACTTCCTCCACACTCATCATGAACATTTTCCAGAGAATTTAGGAGCACTGAGTGAAGGACATGGTCAAGACATAAAAGAGGTGGAAACGAGGTACCAGGATCAATGGTATATCTCCATGATGGCCAACTACTGTTGGTGTTTGATGAGAGAAAATTCTCGCCAGGAAGACAAATGCCAATCAACTCAAAGTTCATTTCTTGCTAAGAGAAGGAAGAATTCCAACCTGGCAAAAAAACCTTACGTGATACGAAAAAACTGGTAACATATTTGAATTTAGCACAACAAAATTAGGCGTAGAAACCTCTGGAACCCCGTGCTGCAGAAAAAAATAATAATTCGCAGGCCTCTGTAATTCAACACCATTACACCTTGGCATTATGATATACAGCGTGTGCAAAAAAATCGAGTGCAAGTTTAACGAGGCGTTGTTTCTCAAACAAATTAAGACAAATATTTTTTTGAAAAAACGTTCGTAGATCCCTGGTTACTTCTCAGCATAATAATTTAATTAATTTAATAACCTTGTATTTTATAACCACAAATGACAAACAAAATCTTTGATTAGACTATTCTATTTGAAACAAGCAATAATATAAATTACAATAAGACAATAAATAATACTATGACAAATGTTCAAAATGGCCGCTATTTTTTAATACATGCAGCAGCCCTTAGTGGCATGAAATTTTGAACATAATGCATTATTTGAGGCGTCATTTGCTGAAGCACATTTTGAATGTCATCATGATGGTATATTAATTTAAAAAAATTGATTATTTTTTGTTAATCTACATAAAATTATCTAAAACTTTGTCCTTTACAGTTTTTTTCTATCTGTTATAATAACCGAGATATATTTATTTGAAAAAATTGACACTTTTTATCTTTTTCAAAATATCTAGTTACCCTTGACTTTTTTGAAAACTTTGGAAGTGGAGTTTTATACGTCTCGTAAATCTACACTTCTTTCCCCATTTAACCATTTCACTATCACTTATAGTTTCCGAGATCCCCATAGAGAACATCTAAAAAAAACTCACCCTGTATATATTTCCGTTTAGGAAAATACTGTATATTTTTACTAAATAAAAACATATATAACATTTAACGCTTACAGTTGAGAAGACACGGAAGAAATAAATAAAAGTAAATACACATTTTAATTGGTACGAAAGACAATAACAACATTTTAACCATATTTAAAAATTACTATAAATGCATTGAAATATAAAACAACATAGATTACCTATATGTATTTCAATATTTGCATATACATTGTCATAGTTTTCTTCTTTGTCATTTGATTACCCCGTAATAAATAAACTCTAAGTTAGCAGCTAATATGTTTACGTGTTTTAACAAAGGAAAATTACTTCGTCAATAAAAGGATTAATTAATCGTACTTCGTCAAGTTATTCCCGTTTTTGCTCGCTCATATTTCATCTTTATTATTTTAAAAATAACTTGAATATTTCCTCGGCGTTTCTTTGAACAAATTACTTGTTTGCATAATGAAATATCTCTTTCCGTCATATTATGTAACATAATATTAACCACAAACATAAGACACGTAATAGTCAATAAAATCTAGACATTACTTTAGAAACTACGTACGCATGAATTTTTATAAATTCTTTACACTAATTATATATTATTCGCATCCATATTGGATTTCAAAATAATTGATTACCAATACAATATTTTTCAAATTAAAAATATTAGTAAGAAAAATTAATTTTTCCGTACATTACTGCATCGTTGTCTTACAATAATAATAGTTAAAATAACTATTTCTTGTATTGAAGCACTACCAGACACTGGATTACATAACTAGTTGGCGTCGTCATATGACTTAAATTACATTAGCTACAAAGTAATGATTTCTGCGTTTCACTTACAAGGCTCAAGATAATTATGACCTTTGGGCCAAATGCCTCTATATTTAAGTAATAGTAGTAGGTCATTTTGTCATGCTATTTACTTCTTTATGTATTTGTAAATACGTTTGTTACTTTAAAAGATATATCTTATCAAACTTAAGAAAGACTTTAATTTTTAACGTTTAAACATCGCACAAATCATCTTGCTTATAAGGTATAATAGAGTTTATTTAAATTCAACACATTAAAATTTTTTGTCTTGAACAGGCACGGACAGGATTCTGTTTTTTTTTTTTTTTGATGATATTATCTTGTTTTATGGATACATCTAGAGTTCAAAACATTGAAGTAAAACTATGTTTGTATGTTTTCAATTGCACTACGCCGATGAGTTTTTAAATAGATCAAAATTGTTGCATGGCTGTTGTTGACATGGAACAATAATTCAATATTTTCACATTATTGTTGTTATAATTGTCCCCATTGACAGTTTTCTGTGATTGTCGGTGGTTATCCACCCAGGTAGAGAATTATAGCGCAGCGATCAGGCAATAGATGGCACCTATACATATTATCTTGATTTAATGTCTCAATTTAAATCCTTTAATAAATTCGTCTTCTCCTGTTTAGATTGTATGAATTATATTCGGAACTCTATGTTTCTTTACATAGAGTTTACATACTTCCGTCTCAATATTTTTATCCCTGCAATTTCTTTAGTAAAATTCTGTATTCTTTTTCATTTTTATTCCTACTCCGGCGTTTTTTATCTGTCCCCTTAGTTAATTTATCACCATAATTGTTCCTTGTTCTCTAACTTTTTTACTATCTGCATTTTCTGCATTTGGTGTCGCGTCTTAGAGCCCGTTTAGATGTTATACAATACTTAAATCAATACCCCTTCCTACCCCCTTTAATTACTTTTCGCTTAATCCTTAGTTTTTCTATCACCGTTTTTAGTCTGCGATTAAATTAAATTTATTGATTAAATTTTTGTGAGGCTTTCTTCTTAATCGTTCTCAGATATCTTTCTAATTTTATTTTATGATATACGTTATTTTATTGCTTTATTAATTTAAGTACTACCAATTTATTCGAAGTAATAATATTATTTTTCAATTGACTTTATCGTTAATCATTACTTTAATTGGTAAGAAATTCCAAAAGATATAATTTTTAAATTTAATTTTTACATACCGGAACTCGTGATTGACTCGGCCATGAACGAAAAAAAGAATGTAATTGTTACTAATATTACATTTATCACTTTGATAAAGTCAATAAAAAAAAAAATATTTTGGCAAATAATTTGTTTACATCATAATCATAGCTCGTACACATTTAATCATACATTCACGCATTTGTAATAATCCTTTATAAATGTTTATTAAGTAATAACTATTAACATGGTCTAATAAATACAACAATGAAATACTTGTAAACAAAGTGATTTAAATATATTACGTTTAAATATTATTAGCGAATCATGCAAAATTCCATGTGCAACATACGTAAACAAATATGATAATTTAACATGTAAATAAATCTCTGTGAAGCGAGTCTACAAAATTATGATAATATGATAATATAAACACTGCCAAGTTTAAACCGCAGTCATGTAATAAATAAGAATAACACATCTTCCGTATTTAAGCTGTTGCTTATCCTTGTGTTTATTTTAAATGTAAATATGGATTTATCCTCTTTATATACACTTTATAATAGAGTTTGTACAATGACAAAATTAATAGTGTTTTATTCATTATTTATTAATCCACAATTATTACAATTTACATAAAACATGGATTGAGTTGTTTAACAGATAATTGCGTTTAGGTCAATTACAAGATAATTAAATTAATTGAGGAATTGATAGATTATTATACATAATGTCGGCTAATTATTTTTGTCCATGAAATTGCATAATTATGAATTGTTGTGATTCATTTTGTATCCAGTTATATAACACACATAGTAGAATGTCCCTTTTAATCTTTTTCATTACTTTTCGATATTAAATGTTGAGTCTGTATAAATCAGTGTCAGTGATTTCTAAAGTGATCTATATCGATCTCCAGAATACTTTAATTTTGATTCATAACATAGTTTTACTTACAGAATACAAGTTACTTATCCCTTACTTATGAAACATGGAATATGTTAATTGATTTTTTATTTTTATACTACAATGTCCTACTAAAGAGATAGACAAAATTACTTGTTAAAACATAATATTTGGCCATCATTCAAAATCATTAATTTGTTGGTTCATTATTTTATGTAAAAAATTCTAATTTACTTAGGAAAGATGGGCTAGATATGTGAAAAGTGCGCTGTAAATTATCTTGTACATCAGTTTTAACCATTGTATCATTGTACTATTTAGTTCTGATGATGTTAACAAACACTCAGCAAATATTAAATCTGGAAAATAATTGCATTAAGAACAACACTCCAACTCGTGTTACCCTTGTCTGAACATAACCTCCGGTTAATTCTCTCAATACAACTAAATGTCCGTAACTTCTTTATTTCTTATCATCCCAAATCAAATATATCGATATACCAAAGAATTAGTTAAGACAAAAACATAATTCTTGCACGAGATAACAGTGAGGGTTTGAAATAAACACAGTCCAGAAAACTACATAAGTATATATTAAAAACTAATTTTAATAATACATAAAAGAGTCAGCTGCAGTTCTTAAAAAGGGTTACGAATTTAAGCAAAAAAATCCAAACACTAAACTCACTGAAACACTGAACATATGTTTATATGTGGTAAATATTGATTAAACGATATATATATATACGTAACCTGGCGGCTACAATAAGACAATCCTTTGTTATTTATTAATCGTTTTAATTGTTAAGAAATATATTTAATTATTATTGCATCATTTCCTAGGTATTTGCTAACACTCCATTTTCATCCACAATAACACCAGATGTCATTTTGCTTAGTTATCATTCCATATTATTATAAATAGGACCGCAAGCGCCACGAGCGCACACCATTATTATATTATCCGTTAAATCATTATCATTATTATTATATTTATATTGTTCGTCGTTATAAGTTATGTAATATTCAAATAAATCAAAATTATTCGTGTCAAGAAAAAGTAAAAGTTTTTAAAAACACCAAAACCAACCCGAAAAATATAATTGGCGCAGTCGGTAGGATTCTCTGAAGAAGTCCTGAGGGAACATCAAGACTTCGTTTGTTTCCACAATTTATCAGAGACCTGAAATCTTCTTCGTCGCTTCCGCACCGAAGAGTCCTCCGAGCATCGAGGATCCCGCTCCAAGGGCAGCAGCACGAGAAGGCATCACCAGCTCACATCATTCTCTGGACGAATACCAGGAGATGGACAGTGTGATAATATTTGGGTAAGCGTGTTATTTAGAGGCTCACTTTTATCTTGTTCGCGAATAATTTATGTCTGACGATAGTACAAATTCTGATTCTGAATTTTCCCCTTTAAATTTAAATTCTCCTATTAACTATCATTCACCAGTCGGTTTTGTTATTGACGAATTGATTCAAAGATTAGATAACATAAATTTAACAATGGCAAATATTGATTATCAATTATTAAAGTTAAATGTAGAAACTATTCCTGTTTTTAATGGTGACAGTGCTTTAACAGAAATTTTTATAACTCGATGTGAGGCCGTTTTGGCTGTGTTTAGACCCTTAAATAATGAACAAATTAACACATATTTAATTAATGCCATAATAGGAAAATTAAGAGATAGGGCTTTGATTACAATAGGATCGCGTACAGAATTAAACACTTGGCCCGAAATTAGGGACCATCTTCGCCAACGGTTTGGTGACTTAAGAAATTACGATTGCATTGTACAACAACTAATTAATCTAAAACCTGTAAAAAACGAAAGCTATCTAGATTTTGGAGAGAGATTGCAAATTTTGAGGAGTAAACTTTCAAGTAAGATAAATTCTTTACCCGTCTTAGAAATGACGGATGCCGCAAAACGTGTACATTTAGCCAGCTACGATGAGCTCGCATTAAAAACGTTCCTACGAGGTCTACGCGGAAATATGCAGAGTATTATTAGGTTAAGAAATCCAGCTAGTTTAGAAGAAGCTATTAATTTTGTTATAGAAGAAATTAATTTTCAAAATACATTAGACGGACAAAATTCTTCAAATTTAAATTTAAATATTAGGCATAATTTCCAAACGCCTAATCAAAGTATTAATAGACAAAATTTCGCTTCACAAAATTTTAATTCTCAATTTCGACAATTCCCGAGTCAACCGGTTCAACTAAATTTTCGCCACCAAAATCCGCGTCCCCTTCCAACTAATCGACAAGTATTTGGTAGACCGCCAAACGATCAAATTAATAAAAGACCTTTTAATTTCAATCAGAATTTTTCTAATAAGAGACCAAGAAATGAAAATAATTTTCATACGAATCATAATTATAATTATAATCGCGGCCATTACCCGCAAAATCTTAATCAGCATGCACAACAAAGGCCGCCTCAGTTACCTAGTCCGACACCAATGTCGACTTCCACAACATATACGAATAACAGGCCAAGGTTATTTAATCTAGACGAGACGAAAGACAATAATGCTTTTATTAATAAACCGGGAGACGATAATAGAAATAACAAATCCAATTTTTGAGACGACAAAGCCTCGGAAATGTAATTGAATATTTAGGAATAATAAATAATAGCAGTAATTTACCATTTATAATAGATCCTAAAACAAATGTTAAAATTTTAATGGATTCCGGGAGCACCCGATCCTTTATTAGCCCACAATTAGCGTGTAAATTAAATAAAAATTTATTAAGTGATCCATTTGAAGTTACCTGCGCACATGGTACTTCTCGAGGAAAATATAGTGTTGATATTTCTTTAGAAAGTTTATTTAAAAATAATTCTGCTAAAAAATTAAAATGCTACGTGTTTGATTTTCATTCTTATTTTGATATTTTAATTGGAGTAGATAATATGATAAAACTTAAAGCTAGTGTAGATTTTTCAAAAAATTCTGTAGTAACTCCTTACTGCAAAATTCCATTTAATTTTGATTCAACATCTAACGTAAATCTTAATAATATCGAAAATAACAGTTGCAATGATATTAATAATTATATTAAAAATGATAATAATAATATTGAGAAAAATCAAAGTGATACAAATCGTAGTGATAATTCTAAATCTGTTGGACCACAAGTCATCAAGAGCATATTGGTGCCTGCACAAACCCAACAAATAATTTGAAATAGGTAATATGATAAACGGTGAAGCCGTAGTCCCTGAGATGGACCTTGTTAATATTTATTTACCTGAATGTATCACAACAGTTAAAAATGGCAAAGCTTGTTGTACTATAATTAATAAGACAGATATTAATAGAGATGTAACTCAAAAGAAACCATTTGTAGTGACGCCCATCAGCGAATATGATGTGGTACCTCATTCACCAAAAATAAATGGTAATAATAAGATAAATAATAAGAAAAGTAAATATAATAATTGTAATATGTTTAATACGTCTGATAAAAAGTTTGATTTTTCACAATTAAGATTAGATCACATGAATAATGAAGAGAAAGTCGCTATAAAAAATTTAATTTCTAAATGTACTGTAATTTTTCATTCCAAAAATAATAATTTAACGTTCACAAATAAAATAAAACACCGGATTATTACGACTGACGAAGTACCAGTCTATACAAAAACATATAGGTATCCGGAAATTCATAAAGCGGAAGTGAGTAAACAAATTAACGAAATGCTTCAGCAAAATATTATAAGACCATCATTTAGTCCATGGTCTTCCCCTATCTGCATAGTCCCAAAAAAATTAGACGCATCAGGCCAGCGGAAATGGCGTGTTGTCTTTGACTACCGGAAACTAAATGATAAGACTGTGGGTGATCGGTACCCTCTTCCCAATATTACAGACCTTTTAGATAAATTAGGCAAGGCTCAGTATTTTACTACTTTAGATTTAGCGTCAGGTTTTCACCAAATCGAGATAGATGAACGTGACATTCCTAAAACCGCATTTAACACTGAACATGGACATTACGAATTTCTTAGAATGCCATTCGGACTTAAAAACGCACCCGCTACTTTCCAACGTGTCATGGACGAAATTTTACGCGGTATTCAAAACAAATCTTGTTTAGTTTACATGGACGATATTATTATTTTTTCAACCAGTTTACAAGAACATATTGAAAGACTGACAGAAGTATTCGAAAGACTAAAAGAATCAAATTTTAAAATTCAGCTTGACAAATCAGAATTTTTACGTAAAGAAGTTTCATACTTAGGACATATAGTTACACCCGAAGGAGTTAAACCTAATCCTGACAAAGTATTAGTTATCCAAAATTACCCAATCCCAAAAACAACAAAACAGATAAAAGGATTTTTAGGACTGTTAGGTTATTATCGTAAATTCATTAAAAATTTTGCCGACCTGACGAAACCCATGACGAAATGTTTAAAGAAAAATGCTGTTATCGACATTGAAAATTCCGAATACATAAATTGTTTTAATCTGTGCAAAAATGTTCTAACGAATCAACCTTTATTACAATATCCGGACTTTACAAAACCATTTATACTTACTACAGACGCCAGTAATCAAGCTCTGGGCTGTTTTGTCACAGGGTAAAATCAGTTCAGATTTACCCATTGCATATGCCAGCCGTACTTTAAATGATTCCGAATCTCGATATTCCACTATAGAAAAAGAGCTTCTTGCCATAGTTTGGGCTGTCAAATACTTTCGCCCTTATTTATTCGGACGCACCTTCCAAATAGTCACTGACCACAGGCCTCTCCAATGGTTGATGTCCATAAAAGAACCAAATTCTAAATTAGTAAGATGGCGATTAAAACTTTCGGAGTACGATTATACAATTGTTTATAAAAAGGGTACTTTAAACAAAAATGCTGATGCACTATCTAGGATCGAACTAAATGTTAACGAAGAATATGCCCAAAATTTAGAAGAATATTTGAAAAATTTTGATGAGATTGAAAATGATCCGTCATCAGTTATTGTAGAACCTCCGGAAACTACTCGTATAAATGAAATTGAAAATGATGGCGCTACAATTCATTCAAATTCGGAAAACCCTATTTTTGGTATACCAATATTGGATAAACCGGTCAACGTTGGTGATAACCAAATTATAATTACAGAGGTGGAACATTTATCATCTACACCGAAAATTACTAATTTATTTAATAACAAAAAAATGCGAATACATGTTCAATTTTCTAAAAGAAATTTTGTAAATGAAGTCATTAATTTTGTAAAAGAATATATTGTCCCCAAAATAAATTATTACCTATACTTCAAAAGTCCTATTTACGAAAAATTCAGTAGCGTTCTCAAAATTATTTTAAAAATTCAGAACTTAAAATGACTAAATGTAATAATTTGCTTACGGACGTTGAAAATAATAACTATATATTGGAAATTATCCAAAATTATCATGAGGGAAAAACAAATCATCGAGGCATCGATGAAACTGAATTAAAACTCAAACGTATATATTATTGGCCAAGTATGAGGAAATCAATCCAAGAATATATTAATGATTGTGAAGTCTGTTTAGTTTCTAAATATGATCGCAAACCACTTAAATTAAAATTTAATAACACCCCAACAACTATGAAACCATTTGAAATAATTCATATAGATTGTATTGCTCTTGAAAGTTCCAAATTTCTTACAATAATTGATTCATTTTCTAAATATACGCAACTTTACAAATTAAATTCTTACCAAGCTGTTGAAGTAGCAAACAATTTAATAAAATTCTTTTGTCACCATGGAATCCCTTTATTAATTATTTCGGATAATCATTTGGAATTTAAGAACACGGTTATTAGAGAACTTTTGGAAATTCATAAAATCAAAATTCATTTTATTAGTTCCCAACACCCGGAATCTAATGAACACATACGGCTCCTAAATAACCAAGACATATTTAAAAAAGAACCAATAGAAATTAAAACCTTATACGCCGTACTAGCATATAATAATTCCATCCATTCGACTACAAAATTAAAACCTTCTGAAATTATTTCGGGGCACATCGATAACGAATCTCTTTTAGACCTCAACTTAGAAACCTTAATTACAAACAATTATGTAGAAAATCATAAAACTAAAGTCAAATTGTTGTATGAACAAATAAACGAAACAATAAATGAGAATAAAACAAAAACTATTGAAAAACATAACTTAACGCGAGAGTAAGTCCCGGAAATTACAAAAAAGGTATTTATTAAAAACAAACAGAAACAATCAAAAACTAAAAATAAATATCAAAAAGAAAACATTCAAACTATTGATCCTAATCGTAAAACAGCAGAAATAGAAACCAGACATCATAATCAATCTAGTAAATTCATTTGTCAAATATTAAACGTCCCAGAGTCAAAAGATCTAATTTAAAACAAACCCCAAATTTTGAAACATTTATTGAGATGTTAAATAATAATGAAGAAATAAACAATGAAAATGTAAGAGAAATTTCAGATGACTTATTCAATGCCCCTCTAGAATACTCACTCGCTCACTGTGTGAGTAGAGATTTAAAAATGAGTGCAGGAATAGCACGTGAATTTAAATTAAGATTTGGTAAAATTAGAGATTTATCAAAACAAAACGCAAAATTATATTCTCTATGTCATATTAAAGAAGAAGGTAGATATATTATTTATTTGATCACTAAAGAAAATTATTTCGACAAACCCACTTTAAAATGTTTGTTTAATACATTGATAAATTTAAAACAATTCTGTTTAGAGAAAAATATAACTAAATTAGCAATTTCCAAATTAGGTTGTGGCCTAGATCAATTAGACTATAATTTAGTTAAAGCTATGATAAATTATATCTTCTAAAATTCTAAATTACGAATAAACATCTATTTGGGTACACCAAAAATTGATGATGAAGTACCAGGGCCATCATCTTCGATAATTCCAAATCCTAGTTTAGTCCAGCAAAGAAAGTCATTTTTTGAAAACTATACTAAATCTGAACATTTCAAAAATTAGTAAACAAAAATAATTCATTTCAGATTGATCTTCCTTCCGCATGTAATGTGTTTTGAAGTTAAAAATATCACCGAAAATATCGGATTAATTCCTGTGAATTTAGGCACAGCAAAGCTTGAAAAAACCAAACATACGATAGTATATCATTATGATATTAAACCCATATATAATGAATTTGAAAATCTAAATTATCAATATGAATTCTTGATAAGCACCATGAGCAATATTTCCAAATTTAAACTAGAATTTCAGAACTATAATAAATTGGTAAATTACACCAGAAATGATATTATTGATCAAATTAATACTATTCAATTAAATGTTTCACCCAAAAGAACTAAAAGAGGCTTGATAGATGGATTAGGCAGTATCATTAAATCGATAAGCGGTAATATGGACGCCCGTGACGAGAAAAGAATAAACAAAATTTTAGAACATTTGGCAAGTAACCAAAATAATTTACAAAATCAGATAAAATTTGGATATAGTGTAAACTCAAAAAATAATAAAGAATTTTAATAATACTCTTCAGGACATTGCACATAATCAAAATACTCTACAATCTAGAATAATGCAACTACATGCAATTTTTAAAGAAGAGATTGACCACCAACATATTCTGTATGCGAAAGACCTATATAATCAGATGCTTTTACTTTTCGGTACAATTAGAAACATACTACACAAAATTATTAACTCGATAACGTTCTGCAAATTAAGAGTCTTAAACCCAGATATAATAAGACCTCAGGATTTATTTGACGAATTAGAAAAAATCTCTATCCATTACCAAGAGGAACTACCTTTCGAAATGAAATTAGAAAATATGTTTGACTTTGAATCTATAATGACAGTTAATTGCAAAATTGACAAAACAAAAATTCATTATTTTCTTCTTCTTCCAATAAATTACGAATATCCATTTGACCTTTACGCTTTACATCCAATACCTGCAAAGTACAAATCAAAATATGTAACAATAATACCGAATATTAAATACCTATTAAAATCAAAATTTAATTCTAAAATTTGGCCTCTAAATGATATATGCTTAAGAAAGAAACCCTTAAAATCACATGTCCCAAACACGAGGAAACAACAGAACTTCAAGGTGTCTTCTTGATCGACCCAGATGAGTGCCAGATATTCTACAAGGACATTAAAATTCCTAAAATTGAAGCAATATCTGGAAGCCCCGTGTTTATTAGTGCATCGAAACAAAAACTGGAAAACTACAACATAAACAATTTTACCATTCATCTTAAAAGACTGAAATTAGAAGACGTGCCCGTGTTATCCCCAATGCCCCAAATTACAGAAACAGTTATACCCTTAAGCCCCAGTGCGTGGACACTCTCGTTATATGTGTTAGTGTCAATTTGTGCCCTAATTTTAGGAATCAAATTTTTAAAGAAGAAACTTCGGGCCCCCATGGACAATTCCCTGAATTCTCCACCCGGAGTGTGTCGAATCTAAGGGGGTAGGAGTAACCTGGCGGCTACAATAAGACAATCCTTTGTTATTTATTAATCGTTTTAATTGTTAAGAAATATATTTAATTATTATTGCATCATTTCCTAGGTATTTGCTAACACTCCATTTTCATCCGCAATAACACCAGATGTCATTTTGCTTAGTTATCATTCCATATTATTATAAATAGGACCGCAAGCCACGAGCGCACACCATTATTATATTATCCGTTAAATCATTATCATTATTATTATATTTATATTGTTCGTCGTTATAAGTTATGTAATATTCAATTAAATCAAAATTATTCGTGTCAAGAAAAAGTAAAAGTTTTTAAAAACACCAAAACCAACCCGAAAAATATAATTTATATATATATAAAATAGAATATATTCATAAAACAGATTTCTTGTGAAAAAGGCACAGCTGACACTAGTCTCAGCTATCACTAAATCAATTAGAGTTTCGTAAATACCAGCCAAAATAAATTTGTTTATAATGATACTAAGAAAGAGATATATTCCAAACAAAAAATAAACATTACCTAGAATTAAGTTAATTAAAATTGATCGTAAATACTAATCCAAACGTAGAAAGACAGTAATTTCATCATCTTAGCATAAATGGACGTGGGTGAGCTTATTTCGGGCTCAAAAATTTTTTGACCCTCGCAGCGGTGGCCTTTTGTGCTGCTTTGTTGTAGCGTTTGGCCTCTACCTTAAAAGGCAGGCTGTCATTGTCGTATACATCGAAGATCGTTTTGTCTTCATCTGTTTTGTGTAAGTTAATATAGACCAGCTCATTTGGTCTGTTAAATCTATTGTCATACGGTGAACACCGAAAACCAGAAAATTTCTTCCGATAAGGACATCTTTTATATCTTCGAGATCGGTCACGAATGGAATCGCTCTGAAAACCATTTTGAGAGTCTTATCCTCCTGTCTAGAATAGAGAAAGGACGTTAAACTCTTGTAATCGGTCGGCATGTCAATAAATATTTTTAGGCCTAGGGCTTCGGACTTTCCTTTTATAATGTTGATTCCTTTCGTGGCGAGTTGCCTCTAAAAGGAGATCCAGTTTGGTTTGAAATGCAGAAACACCGGTGGTGTGGGCGGCATTGTGGTCGTATTTGTAGCATTGTTGCCAGATATCGTTGTGTTGGGCCATTATTCGATTTCTTCTCAACAGTGCGGGATGAGCATAAGGCTTATTCGGTAGGGACTTTTGGTGTTGTCAATTTTATATCAAGGTTGGGACGGTACCAAGTAGTTCCGGTGCTAACTGAGGGGCTGGTCCTCGGGCTTTTGTGTTTTTGCGGTTTTTAGGGCCGATAATTCTGCTATCAGATGGGCAAGGTTGTTCTGTAGTCTTTACTGATAACTCTAGTAACTCGCAACGTGTTTTATAGATGTGCAGTTCCTCCGCCATGTCGATGGACTGCATGGATGCCTCAGATCTAACGGATACGGATAATGAGGCCTCACCCGGGCCCATAGTGCTGTGTTAGGAGACTGAGTTAAGAAACCGTTTCCGTTGAGAGGAACAGGAGGACAAGCCGTCAGTTGTTTCTCCAATATCCGAAGGACGAACTAGGGAGGTAAGGGAGACAGACCCGCGTGTCGAGGAAAAAATGGAAGAGCAGGCCGTCAGCTATTTTCCTAATTCCACATGTATTGTCAGAACGGAAGGTAAGATGAGAATGCTGATAGCCCATATGATCTCCGAAGTATCTTAATTAAAATATAAAAAATCTGAGAAGCCCGAGGGCTCCGCCCCTCAGTCAGAATCTGAGTCACTTGGCCCTGCCTTGAATAGCAAACTTTCTACACCAAAAAATACCAAACCAGCTGTGATCGAGCCGCGTGCTCCCTCTTATCTTGAATCTACGTCCAAAAAACAGGACGCTTCCCAGACGCCTGAAAAGAATAGCCCAATTGCGGGTCCGTCCATTCCGAAAGGTGGTGACGCTGCCAGTAGCAGCAACACTTCCATGATGTCTGACAACAATGCCAATAAAATGGTGGTTTTACATCTTAAACCGAACTGGATATCCTTTTCGAGGCAACTCACCGCGAAATGTATCAAAAATACTAATGCGAATCCGAGGACCTAGGCCTAAAAATATTTGTCGTTACGGCAGCGGACAATAGGAGCGTACATTCCTTCCTTGATGGACAAAAAATGCTCTACCATTCATATCCTCGTCAGGAGAACAAAACTTTGAAAGTCCTCATGAAACCCATGCCGTTTGAAACAAATCTCGAGGACATAAAAGAAGTTCTCACCTAACACAATTTCCCGGTCATCGGGGTTCACCGTATGACGAACAGATATAACAGACTTAGCCAATTGGTTGACATCAATCTCGAGAACAAAAGATTTTGACGTTTACGACATCGACAGTCTTTCTATAAAATTAAAAGAATCAGCAAATGAAGTTCTCCACATTTATTTGTGTGATATGTGCCGGCGAGCACCCTTCACACGTCGCACAAGACGCAGAAAGTAAGGCCAAGTGCGCCAATTGTGGCAGCAAATACCCAGCCAGTAATAGAGGCTATACAGCATTCACTCCGTTCCAACGAAGTAACAACCCATCATCAGGGAATAATAAGTCTTTTAATAGACGAGACGGAATTTCTTTGCCCAAATAGTCGACGCATACCGGCGCCAAACATAAATTAGAGTCTTCTGAACCGGAAATAAGCTCACCCACATCCATTTATATATGCCCCAAATTTTGACACTCCAACAATGATACAAAACACTAGCAAGAATAACTCACCTAAATTTATTCATATCTCCTTTTTTAATTCAAATGGACTCCGTGATTGAATCCCAGAGCGTTTCGTTAACAATAATGATATTAATATAATACCCGTGAATGAAACTCATGTGGTAAACAGCCAGGAACCAAAAATTCTCGGGTTTTATTCTTATTTTCGAATAACACCATATCTATTAAATGATTGCTAGACGACTCATTTCTTCTATATCGACGTTACAGCAGTTATTGTAAATTCCACCCACGTCCGATCAAAATCATCTCGGGATACCAGAAAAAGAAAATACTTGCGGATGACAATAATCTTGGCCAGGGATTTAAATTCGAAAAGTCCTGTTTGGAACAGTTTTGTTACTAATACCTCGGGAAAACCCACATTTTTCCATTCGAATGAAAACTGATATTCTCGATATGGCTCTTCTCTATAATGTCAATGCAGAACATGACATATGGTCGTCAAATGATCTTAGTTCTGATCATAACACTATCATCATGGATATAGCTATCGGCGCCAAACGCCCCGTCAGATAAATAAAATCCACCAATTGGAATAAATATCAGAGAAAAATGGAATTTTCCATCAGCCCACTTACGATCATCAGTAATAAAACGGACCTCGAAACTGCTGTCTCAAAACTCTCGTCACTTTCACCTGCCATAAGCGATGCCACGACGAGCAGATCTTCGCCCGAATTATTTGACCTAATCAAACAAAAGAAAGCCGCCAAACGCAGGTGGCAGAGCACCAGATATCCGCTTCTCCTAACTGAATCACGAACGCAAGCTCGTGCTGTTAGGTATAAACTACGTGGACTCCACAATGAGCGCAACGCACGTCCAATTGAAGCAATTAACGAATACCCACGACAAAACTAGTGACATGCGAATCACGGTGATAGAGGACTCGTCTAAACCAATAATAACAAAGCGGAGGCCTTCATTACTCGTTAGAGCGGCAATTCACTCTCAGTCCAAGTAATGATGATCTATTTGTCATCGAAGTCAACTATGTCGTTGCAAAATAAATCAGAAATAAAAACCACAAGTGGATCCGCCAACATGCCACTTCGGAAGAGCCAAACGAACTAATGGAATTCCACCTTGAAGGTGAAAAACTTTGGCCACAAGGGTCAATGTGCGTTTCTCAATATAGCTAACGCAGTCATGCGTTTAGGTTATTTTCCAGAACAATGGAAGTTGGCAGCGCCATTAGCAAGGTTGTGGAAAGAATCATGCTTCGCAGAACGCAATCGTTCAAATATATATATGAAGGTTTCCAAAATAAAAAGGACACTGCTGAGGTTTTCTTGACATTTCAAAAGCTTTCTATCTAGCTTGGCATGTAGGCCTCATATATAAAATGATCAAATACAATTACCGTGAATATTTAATACGGACAATTCATGATTTCATTCGAAAGAGGAAATTCTGCATCAAAATTAATAATTATGACCTCGTCCCTTCTGTACAGAGGGGCCGCCCACGATTCTTACGAGGAGTAGGACAATAAATGGCGACTTACAATCAACTCGAAAGCGAGCGCAAGCCATTGAAATCCCTGAATTTATATACGCGGATACCTTAATTCCTGCCGTCAATGAGATTAAATATCTTGGCCGGGACCTAAACTGGTCAAAAAATATCTGATATGTAATTTAAAAAGCTAGACCATTGCTAACGAAGCTGTGGCCGATTATCAACACTAAATCAAAACTTGCCTAAAAAAGAACAGGGCTAAACTTTATTCGATGATGATCAGGCCCCAACTCGCATACGCTGCACCGGTATGGGGTTCTGAAATGGATAAACTTTAGCGTAATCAAAATGTTGCTATAAAACGCGTGCTAAACGCACCGCAATACATTCGTAACTTAATACTGCACCGGACATAAAGGTGCCGAGTATGCTGGACTTCATAAAAGAGACTGCTGTTAACTTGTACATCAAAATTAACAATGACCCTCTTCAAGGAATTAATTTTTCTAAATACAATGTCACTGCTAATGGCAAACATCACAGACCACGGCTTATTCGAATTGATAAGTAAATTAATTGGCGCTGCTTCCCTATCACAGAAGGCACTCAGCCGGACGGACAATACATGAATCTTGCGATTTTTTCGCTGACGTCCTAGCTGGGAAAAATCTTTGGCTCTGAACAAGCACTTAGGAGAGGTTTTAGTCGGTAAAAATTGGACACAGTTCTGCAGTGAAGGTGTCTATTTAAATTTTCCTCTCTTCTTTCAATTAAATAATTTTATATTCAGCAGCTGCTTCCCTTTCTACCTTATCTTATTCCTCTTTCATTTTCATTTAGCCCTCTTGTGTTGTTTTGAGATTCGAAAAAAATACTCTTTGCTTGTTCAACATCATCTGTGATCAAGATGTTATCAAAGATGGTACAATACTTTACTTGCCAAAGATCCAAACCAATTGAACAAAATAATAAAATAAAATGAAAAATCGCAATAATGTCGATGAATAAAAAAAATATTAAAATAATA
The DNA here is from genome assembly GCA_963969525.1 of Ontholestes murinus. Lineage (NCBI taxonomy): Eukaryota > Metazoa > Arthropoda > Insecta > Coleoptera > Staphylinidae > Ontholestes > Ontholestes murinus. Next base: position 61,060,703 of record OZ018387.1, read on the forward strand.
TAAAATAAAAGAAGAAGAATAATCCGATGCCTAATCCAGGCTCCCGTTTCATGAACAACGGAAGATTCTGACGGCAAAAGAAGATATAATAATCCAACGTTTATCCCAGGCATGTGCAACGTACGGCCCGCGGGCCGGATCCGGCCCCTGATTTCATTTTATCCGGCCCGCAGCACAATTTTCCAATCTCAGTAAACCTGTCCCTTAAAAGTTCCAAACATTTTTGGTAGAACTGCAGTCTGAATGTGAAGATCTGACATTTTATTGTAAAGGGCGCTGGTTAAGTAAAGCAAAAATGTTATAACGATTTTATAATTTGAAAGATGAGGTATTTGTTTTTATGGAAATAAAAGAAAAACCTATACAACAGCTAAAGAACACAAATTGGGTCTGCGATCTTGCGTTTCTCGTTGATGTAACAAGCCATATGAATGAATTAAATACAAAGTTGCAAACCCAAGAACAATTTGCTCATGAACTGTACGGTCACGTTAAGTCATTCCAAAATCAATCAAGACTTTGGGAAAATCAGCTCCGAACAACTTCGAAACGTTTGGAAACCAGTTACAATTTCTAAGAGATGGATTTAACACCAGATTTAAAGATTTCCGCTGCCAAGAAGCAAGTCTGAAAATTTGTTCCTCACGATTTGATGTGGAAATAGAAGAAGCTCCATTTTCATTGCAAATGGAACTCGTTGAATTGCAAGAAAAATCTGATCTTAAGGCGATATTTAGAGACACGCCGTTAACCGATTTTTATAAAAAATATTTACCAACCGATAAATCTCGCATCTTAGGCTCAGAAAAAAATGTCATTATTTGGAAGTACATACGAATGTGAGCAGCTATTTTCGAGAATGAAGTTTGTTGAATCAAAACACGTACAAGATTAACAGACTCACATTTGGAGAACACTCTGCGTGTTACTACATGCGATATTTCACCAAATATTGATTATTTGGTGAAAAATATGAAGGCATAGTCTTCCTATTAAATATGTTTGTACTTGGTTATTTTAATCTATTTTCTGAAAGCCAGTTCTAATAAATGACTACATACATGTACATATGTGTTATTATTTTTTACAAATTTTTTTTTATGTTAAAACGTCATAAATATTATATAATTTCCTTAAATCAAACTACGAATCTCTCCGTTTCTTATAAATTCAAATAAAAGGTCCGGCCCGCGCGTTTAGGTTGAATTTGTTTTCCGGCCCGCAGTCTTGATGAAGTTGCATATGTCTGGTTTAACCCAGCAGCGCCTTTCCTGGACAACAGCGGATTTCAAAGAGAACCACGAGACGAATGAAGTAATCGATACACGAACTGTTAACTGTGGAGACTTCTACTTCATTATACATTATTCTTCACAAATAAAAAACTTTTTAACTTTGTTGGTATAAAACTGACTTTTTTGTTATAAAACAAAGTTAAAAAGTTTTTTATTTGTGAACATTAAACGACTATATCGAAGCGAATAATGCTACACAGCATGTTCATGATAAACTACAAGAAGCATTAATTTTTGTAATTAAAAGTAAACTAACAGGGAGAGCTAAAAGAATTATTTCCTCAAGGCAATTAAAAAATTGGAATGAAATAAAAACATTATTATCAGGTCATTACGGTGATTGCTGAGATACGGAAGGTATTTTACGCGAATTAACTTCAACATTTCAAAAACACTTCACGTATTTGTACAAAAATAGAAAACTTATTAACAAAAATCCGTGAAACACTTGCTTTAGACAAAACATTATCAAATCAAGAAAAAAATGCATTAAACAATTCACACACAAAATTAAACGGGATTAAACGCACCCTTTGTTTCCATAATTCGTTCACAAAGACCAAAAGAAGAAGAAAATATTACATACTCAAAAACAGAAACAGAAAACCAAATAATTCATTCAGTAACAAAATAACTCCAAAAGCAAATTACGGAAATTTTAATCCGAAATCAAATCAAAATAATAATTTTCCAAACAGGTTTCCACAAAACAAAAGTTGTAATTTTTGTAGAAAAACCGGTACACTGCTTTTCAGAATGTTACAAAATTAAAAATCAAAATCAATCCAATAATCATCCATATCAAAATCAGAATTTTAAATACGAAAATCCAAGAATTAACCAACCCAGTACTTCTCAAAATAATAATGTACAACAGAAATGTACATAATTTAAACACCGAAATGTAGTTCAATTCGGGTTACACTCCATTGAACATCCAACCCGAGCAAATTCAACAAGAACAAATCCAAACAAAAAGAGAAACGATTGAATCGCAACAGTGCGCGTCACAAATCTATTAATTCCCCCAAGTACATATTGTTACATAAAAAATATAAATGGAAACACATTCCTTATACCCTATACAAATATCTAATTCAAAAAATGAATTAAAAATTTTCGGTAGAAACGAACAAGATCACGAAACTCTAATTACCCACTCCGCAGTGATAAAAGCAAACGAAAATGAGTCTCACAAATATTTAATAATTTTAATTTTGAAATCGATGGCCTCATAGACATTGATTTCTTAGACAAATTTTAAGGTATAATTGATATTGCAAACAAAAAACTAGTATTACATTTCAAATTGCATAATTCACAATCAAACCAAAGTAATAAAATAAATAAAAATTCATCAATTCATTTGTACGAATCACCAGGACAGTTAAGCTAGCTAGCAAAAATACCTTTTTTTCTCACCTTAAATTCAAGACAAGGACTGAAAGACCTCAGGTCTATAGCCCAGACAGACTAACACCATTTATTTATTTGTATGTTAAATGTTATTATGTATTGTAAATGTGTCCAAATAAAGATTATTGTATATATAAATAAAAATAATGAAGCAACAAATTCACAATTTCATGAAATAAATAAATCAAATGAAAACAGTTCACTCCAACTAATTTAAAATAATTCCCAAAATAAACCAACACGAAATGAAATAAATAAAACAAACAAAAAATACAATCACAGCCAAGTAATATAAATGAAACAAAATATTCCGAAATCGTAATTTTACCACGAACGATTCACAAAATTAAACGTAAATAATCTTAATAATTTAACAGAAGTATTCTTACACGAAATAATGTTAAACAAAAACTTAAAAATTCCAATCTCAATCGTAAAAATAAAAGACAATGAAATAATTACTACAATCCTAAATAACTCAATAAATGAACAAAAATTAGAATTACCTCCAGTTCAATTAGAACCAATTCTAGAACCTAAGACGCAAGAACGTCAAATGAATTTCAATAATTTACACAAACGTGAACAAATAATTTTAAATAACTTACGACTTGAACATTTAAATTACGAAGAACGAAAATAAATTCAAAACTTTTTTTATTACTTTAAGAACATTTTTTTATTTTTATTTAGAAGGAGATTAATTATACTTATATTTGCGAAAACGTACAGATACCCTCATATTCATAAGGAAGAAGTAAAGAAACAAATTAATTCAATGTTAGAGGAAAACATAATTCAACCGTCTACCAGCCCCTAGTCTTCACCAGTATGGGTTGTCCCAAAAATGACTGATTCAAGTAAATAGCAAAAGTGACGGTTAGCTATCGAAAGCTAAATGACGTAACATTAGGAGACAAATATCCTTTACCAAACGTAGAAGATTTATTAGATCAACTCGGAAAGTGCGAATATTTTTCTACGCTAGATTTAGCGCCTGGCTTTTATCAAATTGGGGTAAATAAAAACGATATTCCTAAAACAACGTTCTCAATAGAAAACGGTCATTTTGAATACTTAAGGTTTGAAGAACGAACCATATACTTTTCAAAGAGCAATGGACACTATAATGATAGGTTTACAAAATGGTATGTGTCTAGTTTACATGAACGATATCATAGTTTATTCAACAATTCTTGAAGAATAGATAAAGATATTAAATTTATTTTTAAACGTTTACAAAAGTACAATTTTAAGATACAATCGGATAAATGCGAATTTTTACACAAGGAAGTAGCATATATTGGTCACTTGGTAACAAAAGATCGAAAAATCGAAACGATACAAAACTTTCTTGGCCTTACAGGATATTACCGAAGATTCATAAATAATTATTCAAAAGTAACTAAACCACTTACGAAATTTTTAAAGAAAGATATTCAATTTAATTTTGATGAAAATGGTCAAAAACCAATTGAACTTTGCAAAAATTTATTAACAACAGCACCATATCCAGATTTTGAAAAATAATTTTTACTCACTACAGACGCAAGCAGGTTCAGTTTTGTCACAGGGACAAATTAATAACGATTTGCCAATGGCTTACGCATTACGAATTAATGCATTTGAAAAAATTTGAAAAGCGATGTAGAAAACTTTATTATTTTTTTTTACATGAAATAAAACGAAAACAAACCGACAAAATTTAGTTTACCCATTAGTCATAACCGAGACACCCAATAAACCATTTGAATACATAAATATTGATTTACTAGAAATCCATCGAAATAATAAAATATTGACAATAGTAGACAATTTCGCGAAATTTGACAATTCACAACAGTTGTTATAGGTTATAGGTTAACTATCAGTCCCAGGTCCTCCACGAACCTGGTAACTTTCTTGGGGGTGATATTGCTCACCTCTTCGTGGGATAATCGGTCTCTACCGAAGTGTGAAAGACGCTTGTGAGCAATTGCGACACAAGTGCATAGTATGTGCTCGGTCGTTTCATATGCCGAATCACATAATCTGCAGTTTCCACTTTCCTCTTTTCCCATTTTCCACAAATGGTATCGGAGGGCACAGTGCCCTGTAGAGGTGATGTAGAGCATCGACTGTAGATTTGCCAGCTTGAAATGCGAATTGCTTTGCATTTAAGGGTGTTCTTATAAGTGAGTCACCCTTTATGTACTCGTCGATTATTAGGAGAAAAGAGGTTAGGCTGATGGGTCGATATGATTTAGGTTCATCTAGATGCCTATTGCCCATTTTAGGTATAAATACCATTTTTGCCTCCCTCCACAACCGGGGTATATATATTTATTTATATATCTCCCTGAGTCCCGGAGAAATTGTATCCAATCCGCGCTGCAGTAGCACGGGGAAGATACCGTCCATTCCTGGGGATTTATATGGCTTGAAACTGTTTATGGCCCAAGTCATTTTACTGAGCGTGAATATTTTCCCCGCTAAGCAGTGGCTGTCACGATTGGAGCAGTGAGCCACTGAGTCGGTATTAGCCGCAATTGTGTTTTTAGTCACTACTTTCGATCCCGGAAAGTGAGTACCTAGGAGTAGCTCTAAACTTTCCTGTTGATCTTTGGTGTGACTGCCGTCAGCTTATTTTAAGAAGCCGACCGCATTGGTATGATCCTTTGATAGGATCTTCCGGAGTCTATTTGCTGGGGTCAGATTGTGAATCCTCTCGCAGTAGGCCTTCCAAGCCTTTCGTTTAGACTCCTTCAGTTGCTTATTGAATTCAGTCAGAGCTTGTCTGTAGGCTGACCAGTTGCCTGTTTTTGCCTGTTTTCTTAGCTCTGTTGAAGGACTTCCGAGCGGCAGTCTTAAGTCGATCCAATTATTTGTTACACCAAGGAACGTTTCTCGAGAAGTTTACCTTCTTTACCGGGCAGCTTTTCTCATAGGTTGCTACGATGGTATCGCTTAGGTGTAGTGAGGCTTGTTCTAACTCCTCTATGGTAGCGATGTTGTATTGGAGTGGAGGCCTTGAAGTTCGGACAATAGACACTCGTTATATAATGTCCAGTCCGTTTTTCGTGGTACTTTGCACTCTGCTATTTCTGTATTCCCAGCTTCCATATCGAACGCGATCGTTTGATGGTCCAACATGGAGGGCTCTGAGAGTACACGCCAATTTTTTATCAATTGCGCACCGTACGCTGTGGCTAAGGTCAAGTCAAGACGATCTCATCCTGTTATAAATAAACTTTTGTTATATTTCCAACATTTTCCAATACCAAAACGAATCTACCCTGACTCAAGTTTTGAACTCGATAACAATAGTTTATAAGATTTAGCAAAACTTTACAAATTCAAACTAATATTTAGAACAATGGCACGTCCACAATCCAATGGAACAGTAGAAATATTTCACGCTACACTCTTAGACGCATTGCGTTCATTTCATCTCAATTAATTCATATAATTTGCAATTAAATCGTATAATCGAAGCAAATCTAACACAACAAAATTTGCACCAGAACAAATAATATTTGGTCACATAAGAAACGATGCAGTTGAAGGAAAAATTTAAAGAACAATTTTATAATCATGTGAAATCAAATAAAATACAATTTAAAACAGAGGATTTAGTATATTTAAATGAATCGCAAATTGAAATAAATGAAAAATAAATACAATGGTCCATATAGAATAATTCGAATGATTATTTCTAATACAGCCAAAATAAAGCTAAATTTTAATAAAACTTTCATTGTTAATTTTGATAATCTATAACCAGCAATTGTTGCAGGGCGTTTATCAAGGCCAGAGCAACAATATAACCGATAAATACAACAGGCATAATTTACCAGAATGAAAGAATAATTAACATTTCTAATAATAATTGTAAGATAATAGTTTACAAAAACGTCACCATAATTAAAGAACCATTGGAAAGAAATATAAAAGCACAAACTTTTATCGAAAACATGTTAAACAAAGAAACTGCTAACTCAACATTTAAAATTCTGTTTTCAACCCAATTATCATTTTTAAACACAATCAATAATCAAATCAATGAAAAATTCAATGAAATCACCCTTATTACACAAACACGTTATAATCGCGGATTAATTAACGAAATAGACTCAGTTTGAAAATTAATTACAGGAAGCTTAGATGCATCAGATGAAGAATATTACAAGGAATGCATAAATAAAATCGAAAGAGATGACAAAGAAATTCAACTACTAATGAAAAACCAAATTCAAATAGTTTCTTCAACAATTAAAAATTTTAATAACTGAGAGAATTAATTAATGATGAAACTACATCCAATAAATATTTACAAATAATTCAAAAATTTCTTCAAGATAATGTTGAAATAAAAAGATTTTATGAAATACAATTTAAAGCTTTAATGATGATTGAACAAATTATGCAATCAAACTCTATAATTTTGGATTTAATAAACAGTAGGTATAACTTTTGCACAATTAAAAATCCTGCACCCATAATTTACTCCTAAGTTAATTAAATAAAATCTCACAAACTTTAAGCCACGTAAATTTACCTTTTACTCCAACAAATGAAATTTTTTTAAAATTATTAACACTAATATAAATTAAAGCATTTCAATCAATAAAAAATAATTTTTATTTTACACGTTCCAAAAATCGATAATAGTGATTTTTAAAATTATCATACATTCTCAACACCCATTAAAGATAAAAGAACACACCGTTTTTACACAATCATTCTCAACCATAAATACTTTGCAATTGCGAGAGAAACAAAACAATATTTAACAATAAATGAAGCACAAATTTCTCCGACTAGTTTCGACCGTTGGTCATTCTCAACTTGATATCTCCCTGAGAATGACCAACGGTCGGAACTAGTCGGAGAAATATGTACATATTGTGAAACAACACCAAGGGTTTAATTAACTTCTAAGTAACATAAAAATGTTTAATCACGGGTTAAGTGAGAATTTAATTTATCGTATAAATAGAGCAGAATTCTCAGATTTAATTGAAGAAAAATGTAATAATCATTATCCGAAAACTATTTCTCAAGATTCACCATTTGAAGTATAAATATTAATGAAATTTTAGATTTTCAAAAAATGTGACAAATTACTAATGGATATCGATGATTATAATGTACACAAATTAAGAAATAGTAAATGGCTAATCACAGTAGCAAAGCAACTACCAGTTACAACGTTTTGTCCAAATTCAAATCCAATTACGGAAATAATTCAAATTAGTTCATTTTTAAAATTAGAAGAAAAATGCAGCACTACTCGAGTTTGCAAATAATAATGAAAATAAAACAATTTCGACACATCTTTATATTCCACAAATTCAATTTGATTGTTGCGAACATCTCCCAGATAAGTTATATTTACCAATATTGACACCAATTAAAATTAACTTTTTAAATCTCGAAGAATTAAACATTGCTGATCAAAAATTAAGCGAATATGATCAAAAGTTAAATAAAATAATAAACGAGACATTCGAGCACCTTCACTAAAATATTTATTTCAATAATTGGAATAGTAATATTTTGGATAATATTTAAATGCCGTTTAAGAAAAATATTTAAATGATATTTCAATGGATCATACGACCCGGACGACCTGTCCTAACCAGGTTCCTGTTGTCCCCAAATATTTTACGTTGACGTTGCAGTAGTCAGCTCAACAATTATAAGAAGGCTTGCAACTCTCCACAAGATATAACTTTGGTAACGATGACATGACATATCAAGCCTTATTGGTACCAATCCAATAATCTTCAAGGACTCCAAAGAAGAATTTCAAAGAATACAAAGTACTACATTTTAACGCCGACATTGTATCAGCGTTTTGAATACCTGCATGTGTGATATGCCCACGCGGACTGACCGTACCCGGTGCAAGCAGCGGAATCCACACAAGCTTCGTGCTTCCCCTTTAAAAATCCAAGTTATAATATAATAATTTTACTGTTATTATTTTTCTGATTCGTACTGATTCAACACACATACGTCTTCACTTATAATCATTATAGTTTTAACCAAATAAATAAAGATTTCTTTTTTAAAAAGTGAATTTTAAGTTCCAAGACGTAAAATATATATACCTTAAAAATTCTGAAAGTAGTTGAAAATTGATGTGTTATATGTTGGAACTGAAAAATTAGTTAGATTTTTTAAACTATTATTTTTTATAAACCATCAAAATATATTAAAATAATATTTATCTACGATCGTACAGAAAGTAGACGCTTTTTGCATCATTTTTCATTGTAAAAGTGGCTTTTTAAAGCACTAGTGCTTTTTTACGTTTTTATTGCACGGTAATGTCAAACTGTTTTTATTGCACAGAAATGTCAAATTTGACAGATGAATATATATAGCACAAATTTTCGACGAAAAACTTAATTTTTTATTAATTGATACAAATAACTAATAAACTATAAATAAAATATATAATACAAACGAAATGGCAGATTGGAGTACTCTGAAGATTTCATTTAATGCAAGTCGAAGCGATTACAATAAAGCGAACATTTTTTCCATAAATAATAATGGCGGCCGACATTTGTGCAACTTGTTTACTGGTTGCTAAGTAACGCCTTCATTAGTGCACTGCGGGTAAAATATGTTATTGAAATGACATTAAAATATTACTCATATGAATATATTCTTTGAAATCCTTTACGATCGAAGATAAAATTTTGTAAGGTACACGTGTAAAAAGTTTCTTTATTGCACTCCTGGCTTTAAAAAAACTCGCTCGTTCCTCGCTCGTGTTTTTAAACGCCAGTTCGTGCAATAAAGTATCACTTTTTACACTTGTACCTTAAATAACTATTTCACCATTATTTTTATCCGACTTACGTTTTTCAATTATTATTCTTCGTTTAGTATTTTTTTCTGGGAAAGAGGTCATTGCTTTAAACTTTTTGTGAGGATTCAATCTTATGTATGCTTTTCCTAAAAATAATGTTGATAATTGTTTTTGTTAGATGTAAAATTATTTATTGTTGCAAGCACAAATAAATTCGACAGTATTATTAATTGAATTTTCATATTATGGCTTGATGAGGGTGTTACTTGGTAAAACTTCATATTTTAACAGTTTTCCAGCTGCCTTTTCGTATATTTGATTTCGGCCAGTTTTTGATAAATTACGAACTTTATCAATACGTTCCAATTAGTTGTAAAACTAAAACTGGTTTCCTGTAACTGATTTATCTAAGACTGCAAATCTGAAAACATTTTGTTAAGTGGAGTAATGATCTCTTTTATGAATATGTTTTATCCGTAATATTCAATCCAAGTTTTGGCGTTTGTGGGGTTCCTTACCTTTATATATGTATATATATTGGCGTTTTGTTCTATATTTGCGTTATCAAAAGTATACCAGACGGCATAAGAGCTTATTAAGAGGATATTTTTCATATCCTTTATCTTGAGGTTGTAAAATTTAAGTTGAGATTTACACAATTATAATGTTTTTCGGGATTAATTTTGTTCAAGAGTTTTTTAATTAAATATGATTTCACTTATCGGTAAATAGTTCAAATATTATATTTTCATATCTAGGTGTTTAATATGTATCACCTGTAAAGAATTTAAAACTCGGACATGTAAACTTTAAAAAAAATGAAAATGATAAAAGTGTATTTTAAATATTTAGTCGACTATATCTACTATATATTCCGTTTCAAACATGACTACAACAAAGATATATGCCAATAATTGCAGTTTATCTAACCTTACTTTTGTGCATACTTTTATGCATACCTTTCATAGTGTGAAAATATTACACATTACCGAGAAACGAATATTTATCGATTATTTAAATGAGTCATTTTGAAATCGTTGTTTGCATATATCATATAATATATGAAGCTAAAGAAAAACTAGAATTACTGGTTCTTAAATTGTTATTTTGCTTTAAAGTAATAAGAGAACTACCGGACTTTTTAAAGCCAAAAGTGCAATAAAGAAACCTTTTACACGTGTGCCTTAGAAAATGTTATCTTCATTCGTGCAGCAATTTTCAAGTTGTTCATATGAGTAATATTTTGCAAATGCCATTCTAATTGCTGCTAATTATGAAATGAATAATTTTAAAAATATTTTGTTAGAGTGCATTGACGAAAACGACCACTAAATAAGTTGCACAAATGTCAGTCGCTATTATTACTTGTGGAAAATAGTTATCTGTGAGTGTTATAAATTGCAGAAAAAATATGTGATAGTAATAGTAGTGATATACAAAAAATTCCTTCCGATGACGAAGAGGTCGCCGCAATGGCAATGAAAACTTTGCTTCCAGCAAAAACTCGGAAGCAGTATTAATTAGTCTATATTAAGATCAATCAATTTTATTAATACTCCGTAATTTATCATATGATCATTTTTTTTCCTCAGAAGCTATTTTGTATTAAATCTTAGTATAATTAAAAACAATTTATATTATTAGAAAAGCAATGAATGGGCATATGTTTGTTTGTAATTGAATCAAAAAGCTAAATTTCAATTAGGAATTACAATAAAGCAATTATGTCGTGCTTGCTCGTGCAATATTATAGTAAGTTTATGTTTCAATAAAGTTTAAATTTTCTGAGAATTGATAACACTTACACCCACTATTGCAATATATAAATTGTGGTTTTGTCGTAGAAGGCTGTGAAGTGTATGATTCACCTACCGCAATTGTGGGAGACATCAGTAGCATATACTAACATTTATTTATTAGCATGAATTATGCATTAACATTTCGTTTAATTTCATTTCCTAATATTGAGAAATATATGGTTCTTTCTTAAAACTGCCACAAAGTTGTTTATTAAAAAAAATATATAACATAAAACATAAAGCAGAATCGTAGTACTTACTATTTCTTAATAATTGATGACTAGTTAGTGACGTAACACGATTGTTAAATCGGGATTTTTAGCGACCCAGAAACCTTTTTTATAAATACGTCATAGGTATAGAGTAGAATGATCTCAACATGAAGCCTGGAGGTTAAAATTATTCCTCATCCGGTTACTTTCTTTTTGTTATCTTATTTACGTACATTTTGATATCATTACTAAATTCTAGTGTTAAGTGCGCCAATGTAATTCCTATTATATGTTATTCTTACATTTTATATAAATTTCAACGAAATTACTATTTTGAAATTCACTTAGTCATTTAAAGCCATTATTAAGTGTTAATTATGATTGTTTTTTTAATATATAAAAACTTTTTTACACCTTTTAGAAATAATATAATAGTGCAAGAAATTTTTATAAAATTTTTTCGAAGAAACAGGCTGAATATGACCTCTCTAGACAAACAAAAAGTTAAATTTCTTATTAGTAATTGTTTTCTTATTTAAAAAAATTAAAAAAAAACTTTTGTTTAAACGACATATGCAAGTTGACAACTCAATTCGTTTTTCAATTACCATCGTCGACTAAAATTTTTGTTTTTTTTGTTTGTTACGATTGAAATCAGAGACTAACAATTTTGCTTTTAACTTCAAAGAATAATAAAAGTTTCTAAAATAAATTTTATATTTAAATATGTAAGAATAAATCTAGATTAACGAGCAAACAAAAAAGTTTTGGGCTAACAAATTTTAAGAACACAAATTGTCTAAAGAATTTACTTGATGTTAGTTTAAGTTTAGGCTGGACCAAATTTTAGCACTCTACCATGAACGGTATTGAAAATATTTAAAAAATGTGTTAAAATTTCTTAATTTTGATGGCCTAAATCTTGATTATTTGAAGACTTTTATAATATTTTTTACGAATCATCATCATTTTCACTCTAGTATATATGGTTAATTTTATTCCCCGAGTCACAGAAACGCCTTGTATATATACCGGATGTTCGATAAAAAACGCGCCGTAACTTTGTTATTAACCGATTTGACTCAACTAAAAAACAAATGGTTGACATTACTCGTCGGCTTTTAAATAATGATCTTTTTCTTTCAGGGCGTTGATGGTGGACATATCTTGAATTTTCTTCATTCTATTTTGGCCAGTTTATTTTGTTTCCGCGAAAGGAAATTGTTCTGTTTTATCTGATTCTAATCTTGACGCGGCAATTTCGATGCCTTTGATTGATTGATCAACGTGTTTGTTTTTCGGGCGGACTGCATGATTAAGACTTTATGTCAAAAGGTTTAATACCTTTTCGAAAAAAACTTCATACGTTTTATTGTATATTAACATTTGTGGTAGTTCAGTTTTTGCAACTTCCAGTTATTCTGGCGTTGTTCATTAGATAAATGTTTGAGTATCTTTTGTAGCGTAGAGGATTTTCGTTTAACTTTAGTCTTTATCATTGTGAGGTGCTTTTACTAATTTTAAGTGTTGCGGAAATTTCATACTTTTTGTGTAATACGCTTATTTTATATTAAAGCCACTGATTTTCATTCCGGGTATGAATTTTTAACACACGTATTAGATTGATTTTCGTTTTTGTTTTGAAGACTTTATTAAACTGAGTTGACCAGAAAGCCATATTTCATAACTCTTAGATTGTAAACAAAGTGAAAAAATTGCAAAGCTATTGTTTTGGAATTTGAGATTAATTTATATTAACTGTTTACGTTATTTTAAATTAAAGCAGACAAACTGTAAGAATGCAAGCTAAATTATAAAATATTTAGTGTAATTATTATTAGTTTCTAAAAATAAAATTAAATATCTAAAAACCATTTAATCCACATTTCGTTAACGATAGGGGCTTCAGCTTCGTTATACATTATTATGATAGACCTCATTGAGTCTAATAATTCATAAAGCCCAGGCTAGCCCGGGAACTCCAGTAATCAACCATCAGCAATTATAACATCATATATAAAAATATTATGATAGTCACTATTTTAGAACTACATAGATAAAAAATCTTATAAAGCCGGCATAAATAAATAAAACATTTAGGAAATTTCTAAATAGATGAGACTGATGGTGATGGATTATAAAGATTGTTTAAGGTTTAGACCGATATTAATCAAATGTAACATTCATGTCCTCAGTATATTTAATATAATATTAAATAATTTTACTTAATACTATATAATGTAAATTGATAATTAATTGCACATCATATACTTTACTGTAATTCTTTTAATGAGTAGAATATTGGTAGAACTTATAAAATAATATGACACTTAAACCTTTGTTTAGCATTTTTTTAAAACTTACAATAATTCGCTAAATAATATTATATTTATTTTAGTAAATGTTTTTATTTGTATTTAAAATCAATTTTATAATAAAAGCTGTATTGAACAGATCGAACCATCGAAACACGTGTCTGCAGATGATTATAACCTTGAATGCTAGACTTTTGAATTGCTTTTGCTAATTTAATTTAATAAAATCAATTTAAATCCAATTTTTGTTCATAATTTTTCATGTTACAATCACATTTATACAATCTAAAGTACATTTTATCATTTATTAGTTCAATCAACAGAAATAATTTCATTCAAATTAGTGTTGTTTTGATAGTTGTACTATTTGTAACACGCAAATTAATTTTGTATTATTCAATGTCTGTCGAGGTATTAGGCAGATAAGTAGTTGTTTCAAAATTAATTTGTTTTGTAATCTTAGTAAGACTCATTGTTGTAGATTCATGAAATGTTTTTGTATTTTTAAATTATAACAAATTCATACTAAAATCACTCCTTAAATGAATCATAATTCTAACAGACACATTTACACGAAAAAGATAAAGTTGATTCACCTTTTCGTTATTGCGGTGAGATAAAGGGAATTAATTATCCACTTTTAATGAAGGAAATACGTCACATGACTTCGATAAATGTTTTTTTTTCTGTACATATATTATAAATAAATTTATAATTATAATATATATTTTAGAAAATTATATATGTATATAATGTTTTACCACACAATGGCTTCGTCAGGTAGATGAAACTTTTTTTTGCGAAACTACGCAAAATTATTGAATAAATTATCAAATATGTGAATAGTAGTGGGTGCCAGTAAGTAAGTAGTATTTTCTTCAATTAGTGATCTGATATATCAAGCAAGGAAACTGAATCTGGCGAGAGATCTGCTGATTAGGTAAGCCAATCAGATTCCGCCCACCGTAACATATTAGTTAACACCTCAATGGGATTCAAACCTCGAGAAGCACAATCAGCTGGGTTATCTAAAGTGGAAATATGACGCCACACAGCTTACTTTATCCTCGATATGTGATACTCGGTTGCTTATGAAAGTCTTCCATTTGTGTGGAGACGATTTGTTCCATGACAAAGCCACTGTAGAAGAAGACCAGTCATGAATTTGATTACATATTATAATAACTTTAAAGATATCTACAACAGTTTCAATAAGATCTGACAAAATAACTGCAGCATGCAATTCTATCAGAAGAATTAAAATTCTATTTAATAGAGCTACCTTTTATTTAGAACTAAAGAATCAAATATACGAGGGACATCCGATAAAATAGTTTGTTTAGTGGAAAGCATATCTACGAGATTTACTATAAAAAAAAACAATCTATATTTAATTGCCAATGAAGACCCAGGATTTTGGCAGCAGGATCTTCAATGTCGTCCAAGGAAAGTGATAATACATCTGACTGATCAGCGACATCAGTAAGTAGAGTCTGAAAATTACTAGCCCACTTACGTAATTCAAAGCCTCCTGATTTCAGCAGATGAGTAATTTCCTTGACTAGAAATTTGAATACTGACAGATATAAACATGCCGAGACAAGATAATCTAGATTGATGTCTGAATACATACAATAAGTCTGAGGTTATATTAATTGTTTGAGCATTCGTGGACGACATACTATGCATTTGCCATGGAAATGATCGCAATGAAATAATAAAGTTCTACGATTACTTAAATTCAATCCACCCTAATATGAAGTTCACCATTGAATTCGAAACTCAAAATAAAATAAACTTTTTGGATCTCACCCTCACAAAAAACAACACTAACATTAAATTCTCAATCTACAGAAAACCCACCCAAACTGATACAATAATCCCATTCCACTCTGCACATCATCATTCACACAAACATTCAACATTTTACTCTTTACTACACAGATTAACCGACACCCCACTTAACAATACTGATTTCAATCATGAACTAAACATCATTAAACAAATAGCTCACAACAATAAATACAACCCTACAATCGTAGATAAAATTCTTAATTAAATAAATTGAAGGAAAAATCTCCACAACATTTTTCCAGCCGTACTAAATAATCAAACTGACACACCACAATACAGAATCATTACTCAATACACCTCATCAGCAGACAAAATTACTAATATTTTCCAACATTATAATCTTAGACCAGTTTACAAATGTCAATACACCCTTAAAAACATTTTCAGTCACCCCAAAGACCAAACTGAAACCTTAAATAAAAATGGAGTATACTCCCTAAGCTGTGACAATTATGGGGCCACATATATAGGTGAAACGGGTCGAGCCCTCAAGACCAGACTAAAAGAACACATCAAACAAAAACAGAACTCAAATTTCGGACGACATTATTTTTCCATAACCACACATGCAAAGACACAAATAACATCAAATTACTCCACAACATTAATAAAAGCACACAACTCAGCCTATATTAAGCCTATGAAATAGATAAATTCATAAAAACAAATACAAATTTACAATGTCTCAACGATCAAATTCAATCCACAACTAAACACCTTTATTCATATCTCAATAGCCCATTCAGTAAAATCTAAAAACATTTACTAACAGAACCAACCACCTAAATAATATTAACAACATCACAACCCCGCAATAATAGTATAACCATCCAACCTCTCTACATAAAATAACTTTTAAACACAATTCAAACCCCGCCACCAAGTGTCAAATCTTCGCGCGCATTCACATTCACTTTCACCCGCCATACACACATATAACCTCACTCTTTTCTCGAATACAATCACGTGCATGAAGCAGCTCGAGCTAACAATCTGCAATAATCTAAAATATAACAGCAAATCCTGCAACTTAAAAATCAATCAGACAACAATAATACAATCGAATATAAGAATGCAAGTAATATTTCTTCGATTAATCAGGTAATTATCATTTTAAATAATATAACCGACAAAAATCATACAAACATATAACCTTTACCCTCCATTTTAAACAATACTAATTTTTCTAGGCGTACACACTTATTTCAAAATTACCCATACACACAATTTTCTGTTCAACTAAGACGTGTAAGTGCAATTCAGTTTAATTTAATACATATCTTACTATTATAACTACCCAATCCTTTAATAATTTCTATTAATCGTTAAAACAACTTTCAAACATACACACACAATATATACCCGCACATTAAAATATTAGGAGCAGTATAGAGAATATTAATAAAATAATTTTATTGTACTAAGAATTCTCTTATTTTCTTGTATTTCACAACATAAAACCTATTTTTAAGAACTATAAGAGTAATATGTAAAATATAAAATTTATATCGAATTATTTTAATTTATTTGTACAATGCGGAACGCTCTCTTATAATTATTTCTTCAACACTTATTTTATGTATAATAAAATAGTTTTAGTCTTAAGATATTTACTAACTATAGCAATAAGTACTATGTTTTATTTATTAACTATATTATAAAAACCTTTTCCTAAGTTAACATCTATGTAAATATATAATTCTTTTGTAGTTTTTTCGCTGATGATGGTTAATTGTAACCGAAACTAGTTCGAAAAATAAAAATTAAAAAACCTGACTGGAAGTACTGTCTATATTACCCTTACAAACCTAACCATCCAAAAATGGATGTAACACACTTTCTAAATTTTAATTTTATAATCTAAGTAATGAAAATGAACAAGTTTACTTTAATATCACAAATTAAACACAATAATTACTTTGTTTTGTAAAACAGTTATTCCTTTGAGTTTTGTATCGTTCTTGGGTCTCTAAAATCTGTTAATTGTTTATATAAGGAATTAAGGTGGCGTGCTATTTTATGAGCGGGAGAATTAACGGAAGATACTATGGCACGAATCGGGCAGTTATTTTTGTGAATTTTTAGTAAGCCGTATAATCTGGGAGAATTAGGATTCATAGGGAATAAACGGTTTTTTGTAAATTGGTCGAAAATTGAATTACATGCATCTGTAGTGATGTTTAGTTGTTTTAGAAATTTAGAGGTTGGATCGACCTTTAATTCAATGATATCTAAGCTATTTAAGAAATGTTCGACTTTTGAAATGTAGGTTAGTTTATCTAAAATAACAACTGAGTTTCCCTTATCGGCTTTGGTAATTATCAAATTATTATCTATTATCTTCTTTTTGATTGACTTGATGATTTTGTTATCTGAGTTATTGAATTTTGAATTTTTTATGATTTTGGTAATTTTGTGTTTAGTGTACTCACAGTCAGGGATATTTTTCAGGGCTAATTCTAATATTAGGGGCCTAGTTTTAAAAAGTCAATTTCCTTTTTGTTGAAAAAACTATTGTTTACCACACTGGGATAGAACTTCATCTCAGCTTCAGTTGGATTGTTGATATTTCCATTTTTTGATCCTGTTCCTTTCTCCGAAACGAGGGTACGCATTTTTTTAGTCTGGGTAACATATTTCTTGTGGGCAATGCGGCTTACTTTTTCTCTCACGTAGTCATCCAAGAGATCGAACTCTACTGGGTGTAATGTAGATGTTAATTCACAATGTAGGACTTTTATATAGTGAAAGAGGGTGCTTCTTTTCCGGAACCAGGTCTTTACTTCCTCTTTAATCCATGTTTTCTCTCCAATTTTTACTGCATTTCTTGCTGCTTTTGTTCTTGTTTTAATTTTAATTTGAGCATATTTTGGTGTCACGTTCATTTTTAAGCATTGTTGATTGAACTTGATGTTAAGCGAAGCTAATTTGGCTTTCAGATACCTGTATACAAAATAAAGTAATTATTGTGTTTAATTTGTGATTAAAATGTAGAACGAAGTAGAAGCCTCCATATTCAATGAGTTACTTTAATATGTTTTTTTTTAACAAAGGGAGTTTAAAGACTTCAGTAGTGAGTATTCCCTCCTCGTGTGATAACAGCTTGCAATCGACGAGGCATGCTCTGGATTAGATTTTGGATCACATTCTGCGGAAGATTGTCTCATTCCTGCACTAGTATGTCGCGAAGACCTTTAGAAATTCTCGGGGCCGACACATGTGTCCGTAAACGTTTTCCCATCTCATCCCAAACATGCTCAATCGGATTTAAATCTGGACTGCGAGCAGGCCAAAGAAATCTTGTAATTTGACACTCATCAAGATACTTAGTAACTATCTGGGCAATGTGGGTTCGTGCGTTATCATGCATAAATGTTGCGTCGTCTCCAAGAATCATCATGAATGGTAAAACATGGACTTCTAGAAACTCTGTCAGATACCTATGCGTAGTCAACGTTCCACTCTCGATAAAGACTAACTCCGTGTAAGTGTCAAAATGGAAGTCGCTCGGCAATACGCGCTTGAGCAAATCTCTCGCCTTGCCATCGCCACACTCTTACACGCCTATCTGAACCCGAAAGACAGAATAGCGATTCATCGAAAGACAATATGCGACTCCAATCCGGTATTGTCCAAAACAAGTGTTCTCGTGCAAAATTTAACCTCGCAATCCGGTGTTCACGAGAAATCGGCGGTCCAGTAGTTCTAGTTTGAGAAGATAATCCAATAGCATGAAGGCTCCTCCTAACTGTCCACTCACTTATGTTTACATTTCTCACTTCTTACAGATGATTTCGAAGGAAAACTGCCGTGACTGTTCGGTTTCTCAAAGCACTAGAAACGAGAAAGCGGTCGTCTTCTACAGCCGTCACCACCAACCGCAGGATTTATGCTCATTGCAAAACACTAACAATGACAACAATACACAAACAATTTGCAACTAACAGATGACAACATAGAAACAAAAACTTTGCCTCCTTTAACTTGCTTTTGTTTCAAAAAAGCATATCAAAGTAAACTTGTTCAATTTCATTACTTAGCATATTAAATTAAAATTGTTCATTTTCATTACTTTCCATAAACTTTTAACAACAAAGAATTATTTTTGTATTCAAACAATCAGTTAGTAGACTGTTACAACCAAAAAAATAATAGATTTACCCTAATTTTATGCTCGGTAGTGTAGTTTGGTGCCTATGAATAGATTACACAGGCCTGCGAAGATTTTGCGGCATGAGATATTTTAGTGCATATAAATCAAGTCAAATTCCCTGAGTAAGTTCATCATACGACCCTATTCTGCTTATATTATCTTATCTTACATCAGTTTCCGCTGAAATAGCAATTGTAATAACATATAACCGAGAATGCTTCTGCATTAATTTTTAAAATCATAAAACTCCCAGTAGACTGCAAGAGAAAATTTAAACTCCGCCGGTTTTAAAATTTTAGCGAATCCAATCCTAGTTCTTGTTACAATAATGTCCTATTCTATTTATGTGGCCAATCTCAGATTTACTTATTTTTGCAAGTTTTGTATGTTTGCTTACCATGCTCCTTGTATTTTTAGTATCGCTTTAACATTGTGCCTGAGACCGTGCTTGGAGGTAAAATAAGTATGTAACAATGGCAAGTGCAAGTGGTACGTCTAGAAGAAGCCGTGTGAACCATCCAAATAATTTTTGTTGTGTCTGTGGGTGCTATGTAATAATAGTAGAAGAGGAATATTACTCAGTTGCTCAAAAGTTTTTATCTGGCGTATTTTAAAATAAAATTAGGAGATTGGGACAAAAAAATCACTTCCCACATAATGTGTAAAACTTGGTCCAGAAATTTAAACAGTGGTATAAGTCTTTTGGTGTTCTTATGGTTTGGATAACACAACAAAATTATTATAATGATTATCATTTTTGATTGTGAAAAATTTTGGGTTTTAATAAGAAAAACAAAGAGGTCATTACATATCCTCATCAGCAATTAGACCTATAACACATGGGTCAGATATTCCCATTCCAACACCACCAACAACATTATAAGTGAGTAGAACCAGTTCTGCTTTTACCTCCAGCAATTTAAATTTGTCCCCAGAATCACATAATAACAATCTGCGACCTATGAATCAATCAAAATTAACGATTTGGTACGAGATTTGGGCCTTACAAAAGAAAGGAGTGAACTTTTAGGAACGAGATTGAAAGAATCTTTTAACTCCCGATACATGTTCGAAAATAAATACGCCGTGTAGTGGCTAAAGATTATGAAACATATAATGGTAAAGTCGAAATATCAGTCCAAAAAATTTAGAATCAAAAATCCTAGATATATTATTGTATTATCATCTCTTATTGAATAATTCTAGGGATATTGTTGATGGCTTCGCTAATTTTTTCATCAGTGTTTTGCGATTTAAACAATAAAGCAATTTTTTCAGGTTACAACTTATCATGTAATTTTTTTGATGAAGATATTATAAACGTAACAAAAACCATCGAAAATAACTGTATAGCTGGACCCGATAAAGTACAAGCTTTTATCGTTAGAAACTGTATATTATGTTTCGTGAAACCATTAAAATACCTGTTTAATCTTATAATCAGTTCTGGCAACTTTCCCGATCTGTAGTAAATTGCTCATGTAACACCAATAATCAAATGAGGAGATAAGAGCCTTCTAAAAACTTACAGGCCTATGTCTATCCTAAATAATTTTGCTAAAATATTAGAGATAGTCATTACGAAGCAGCTCAATTACATTATTTATAATTTAAAAACTACAAAACAGCATGGTTTTTTAAAATGGAGATCGGCGATATCAAACTTAGCGTCTTTTACAGAATATATAGGGTGGCGCACCACATTCGCGACGGCTTATATAAATCTTTTTGTTGAGAGCTATGTATGTTCATTAGGAGGACGTTTTAAAATTATTTTCTATATACAGGGTGACTCAAAAAAAAGTTACACACCAAAGTTATATAAATTTCATTGGAATACCCTGTATAATATTACATATTTTGATAGCTCAGGCTAAATAAAGGCAAGTTACTGTTATGTTTCCTATACCTAACTCCAGCCGTTTTTAAGATATTTGATAATTCTTGAAAATATAGACCAAAATTTAAGATGCTTGGCTGTTTTACATATTTAAACTAGACATTTTATGTTATATTTATCTTTTACTCTAAACATTAGACTTGAAGATAAAACAAGCCGATAGCTGATATCAAATGTTTATTTTTATCCACCTTGTATAATTTTTAGGGATCATTTTTATTTTATCCTCAAGTCTAATGCTTAGACTTGCTCTTAATGAACCTAGATAGCCCTCAACAAATGATTTTAAAAACATTTTGCCGTGTGCCGTATATAAACAGATGCGAATATGGTGCGCCACCCTGTATATCACATGCACTGGATAAAAGAACTTAAGTTGATGTTATGTTAACTAACTTTACACAAGCTTTTCTATTCTATAAGTTATAAAATTATTTAAATTAAACTTTTGGATGTCACTCAAATCGTATTAAGTTATTCAGCTCATATTTGTACAACAGTATTCAATAACTTGGATATCTAGGTTTCTAGTCGCATGGATATATTGCTTCTGACGTGGTTCCTCAAGGCTCAAATCTTGGCACTCTACTTTTATTTGTTTTATTAATGACATTACCACTCTTTCGAAATATTAGTTTATGCCGATGATGCTAAATTATTCAGAATAATTTTATCACAACAGATTGCTCAATTTTAGAGTCTGAAATTTTAACTATAGAGCGATAGTGCCTTCAATATGACATTCTGCGAAATGTAAATAAATGTAAATAGATATCTTTTACGCGTAAATTATCTCAACTATATATTAAATGATATGCCCTTAAAACAATGCTCTGAAATTATGGGTCTAGGTGTGATATTTGACAGTAATTTAACCTTTAGGAATCACATAAAGACAATTTGTGCTGAGAGTCATAAATTACTTGGTTTCATTAGGCATAATTGTCAGAATTTTACGAATACAAGTGCAATCTTACAATTATATTTTGGGTACGTTAGTAGTAAATTGGAATATGGATCACTCATTTGGTCGCCATCATCTCATCTATATACAGACCTAATTGAGAAAGTGTAAAGAAGATTTTTAAGGAATTTGTGCTTTACGAAATTCTCTTATTATTCAAACAATATAGTGATCTATGATGATCTATTAACCTTATTTGATACAAGCTTTGAAGGCTCGTAGAAACATTAATTCAGTATTATATGTGTATAAAATTATTAATGGAATTATTGTAGTTCCAAATTATCTATTTTTAATTAACACACACGTGCCCTATGTTAGGTGTAGAAATCCTCAAATATTTCAGTCTGTAAGAAGTCGAAATACATTTCATTTAAATTCTCCATTGACAACAATGAGCAAACTGTGTAACATATTTGTACGCTAATAGATTGATTTATTTTATTGTAATTGTTTTCGCTGTATTTGTTAGCTGCAGTGCCTCTAGTTTATATCACAAAGAATTAATAATTGTACCTTAGTTAGAAATTTACAATGTTTTATTTAGTTTATTTTAATATCTATAAATTTTGTTTTGGAACTATTTCTTATTTTTTTAAATTAATTGTAGATCATATTTAATTGTAACATTTCCCTGTAATTGGAATTATTTTCTGTTAGAAAAATAAATCTATTTTTATTATTACAATTTATTTCAGTTTTGTGGTATTGGATTTTAGTCTGAAACAATACATGGAATATGATTTGGATTTCTTACCCCAATCCTATACTTTTTACTTTCACTGAACGAATTCGAAATTTCAACAGAAATTCTATTTTGAAATCCAACCTTTTTTGAAAAATGTCTGTATGTTTATGTTTAATATGTTTAATAATATTCATAACACAATATAAGTTTTACATTCGTCAGAAATAATAGGGATTTAAAAACATCGATATAATATATAGATGTATGGAACAATATTGCTTAGACAGAACCAGGCATCAAATATACAACATTAAGCGTACATATATGTATACGTTCTGTTACTATTTAAATAAATATACATGGGATTAAATCAATAAATATAAAATGAATAAAATCAGTGTACTGATAAAATAAACATTAGATAAAATCAACTAATCTAGAGTAAATATAAAATGAATAAAATCAGTGTACAAATTAAATAAAATTTGGATAAAATTAATAAAATCAGTGCAGATCTACAATAAATAAAATCGGCATAGAAGTTATAAATAAACTTGTTTGCAAAATTAACATAAAAGCATAAAAAACTTATAATAAATACATCTGCATACATGGCAATTTAATTAAAATGCTATGTAAATAATCATTGATATTAAAAAGCATGAAGCAATAAAAATTTCTTAACAGTTTTCCTAAATTTATCAAATGGAAGATATCTGATCTGTGGTTTCAGATCAATCGTTCTTGTTATAGATCTAATTTATATCTTGTGTTATAATTATGATGAGTGTAAAGGAGAAAATCACTTAGATTATTTTTAATAATAATTAATAGCAAAGACATTCCAAAATATACAGACATGGAAAACTTAATAGATTTAATGTGGTAAAGTATTCTCTACAGTTATCTATATAGCAACACCCAGCAACTATGCACAAAGTACGTATTTGGAGAGCACAATTACAATGTCTGGAAGTAGAGTGACCCCAAATCAGACAACCATATCACATATGTGATTCGATGAGACTAAGTTAAGCTCTTCTTGCTAAATTCCTCAAACAAGAAATATTTTTGGGCAAGATTTGGTTCTTCCAAGTGACAGCCGAATCAAGATAAAGTCCTTCAAACTTTAAAAATACCTCTGCTGAAGTATTGACATAAATTTTCACACTCTTAGACTTATTTTCATTACGGGACAGTTTGTTTGTAGCGCACCAAGAGGAAACAATATTCAGACGTTGAGTATTAATTTGCTGAACCTCATCCTATGTAGTACCCACGCTTACCATGGTCGTAT